>OX381708.1:1183031-1571031 GCA_947462335.1 Harmothoe impar
ATGTGGACACAGCACTCAGAACCTTGATCAGGACTCCAACCACTCCTCCTCGGGTCGGCATTATGCATGAATGCTGATTAGGACCCAAATTGTGAGTAGCACAGCTCATGTTGTTTAACCCAGTTAGGCTCCATCCCTTAACCCTGCCACTAACGCACTGCTAAATATAGACCTTGAATTTATATAAAAATCTATTCCCAGGTCATTTACCCAATTTTTTACCTCAGTGGGGGGGTCTCTAAAATTTGGTCTTCAGAGCAAATCTTAAACTCCACAGTACTGACTGAGCGCCCAATATGACCAATTTTCATGGGATACTTTCAGGTTGTTATGCCTAATTCTCAGTACTGCCACTAACGCACTGCTAAATATAGACCTTGAATTTATATAAAAATCTGTTCCCAGGTCATTTACCCAATTTTTGACTTCGGTGAGGGGGGGGGGGTCTTAGAGTCTTTGGGATAGTGCCAAACGGAGCGTCTCGGCAAGAGGAGTTCAGAAATGTTCAATTTATCTCATATAGTTCCTGAGCTATGTGCATGTTTGCATACTATACTAGACACATCTGTGGTAGTCCCCGCAAAAAGAATTTCTCAAATATTGTGTCTAGGTACCTCAAAATTGAACATTTCCAAAGGGCTGGTGGGGGGGCTGAAAAAAATGCGCGCGCGCCCCTGTTAACACCAACGAGCTCAGTTCATGTTTACTAAATAACTACTGCATATTATGCAATATCTCCCAGAAATTCTCATTCTTTGGACATTAGTGGTAGTCCCAGCAAAAGGAAATTCTCAAATATCATGTCTAGGTACCTCAAAATTTAAAAGAGCAGAATGAAGAATATTGTGAAAATCGAGACTAAATTATGGCTCCAAATGATGCGTCTTGGCGAGAGGAGTTCAGAAATGTTCAATTTATCTCTCTATCATGTTTAGTTCCAGAGCTAGGTGCATATTAGTGACTTTTTGTCCCCCCCCCCCCGGTTTGATACATGTCCGACCTTAAACTCCACAGTACTGCCTCAGAAAGGTTATTAGAGTTGCCTGTGCTTTAAAAGATGTAAATACCCGGTATTTAACACTCAGAAAGGTTAATAGAGCTGTCTGTGCTTTAATACATGTAAATACCCGGTAGTTAAGGCCATGGTTCTTCAGAAATTAAAGTTCTTTTTCTGCCATTTTATATGTAAATTCTTATATTTTCCAGTGAACGTGAGCGGTACGAGCAGGAGTCGCACAAACGGGAGCCGCGGGAGTCGCCGGAGTCGTAGGAGCAGCAGCCTTGGCCATGTGGACACAGCACTCAGAACCTTGATCAGGACTCCAACCACTCCTCCTCGGGTCGGCATTATGCATGAATGCTGATTAGGACCCAAATTGTGAGTAGCACAGCTCATGTTGTTTAACCCAGTTAGGCTCCATCCCTTAACCCTGCCACTAACGCACTGCTAAATATAGACCTTGAATTTATATAAAAATCTATTCCCAGGTCATTTACCCAATTTTTTACCTCAGTGGGGGGGTCTCTAAAATTTGGTCTTCAGAGCAAATCTTAAACTCCACAGTACTGACTGAGCGCCCAATATGACCAATTTTCATGGGATACTTTCAGGTTGTTATGCCTAATTCTCAGTACTGCCACTAACGCACTGCTAAATATAGACCTTGAATTTATATAAAAATCTGTTCCCAGGTCATTTACCCAATTTTTGACTTCGGTGAGGGGGGGGGGGTCTTAGAGTCTTTGGGATAGTGCCAAACGGAGCGTCTCGGCAAGAGGAGTTCAGAAATGTTCAATTTATCTCATATAGTTCCTGAGCTATGTGCATGTTTGCATACTATACTAGACACATCTGTGGTAGTCCCCGCAAAAAGAATTTCTCAAATATTGTGTCTAGGTACCTCAAAATTGAACATTTCCAAAGGGCTGGTGGGGGGGGCTGAAAAAAATGCGCGCGCGCCCCTGTTAACACCAACGAGCTCAGTTCATGTTTACTAAACAACTTCTGCATATTATGCAATATCTCCCAGAAATTCTCATTCTTTGGACATCTGTGGTAGTCCCAGCAAAAGGAAATTCTCATTTACCCAATTTTTGACTTCAAGGGGGGTCTCTGAAATTTGGTCTTCAGAGCCAATTATGAACTCCACAATACTGACTGAGCGCCCAATGTGACCAATTTTCATGGGATACTTTCAGGGGGTTAGGCCTAATTCTCAGTACTGCTACTAACACACTGCTAAAAATGACCTTGAATTTATATAAAAATATATTCCCAGGTCATTTACCCAATTTTTGACTTCAAGGGGGGGGGCTCTGAAATTTGGTCTACAGAGCCAATTATGAACTCCACAATACTGACTGAGCGCCCAATGTGACCAATTTTCATTGGATACTTTCAGGGGGTCAGGCCTAATTCTTAGTACGACCACTAACGCACTGCTAAATATAGACCTTTAATTTATATAAAAATCTATTCCCAGGTCATTTACCCAATTTTTGACGTCAGGAGGGTCTCTCTGAAATTTGGTCTTCAGAGCAAATCTTAAACTCCACAGCTAAATATAGACCTTGAATTTATATAAAAATCTATTCCCAGGTCATATACCCAATTTTTAACTTCAAGGGGGGTCTCTGAAATTTGATCTACAGAGCCAATTATGAACTCCACAATACTGACTGAGCGCCCAATGTGACAGTTAAATATAGACCCTAAATTTAGGTTTAAATGTAGTTTTTTTAAATATTTTACAAAATCTAAAGTTGAATTTGGCACACCCTGATACAAAAGACTAAAAGTCAAAATTTCCGTTATAATTACAGGGACTTCAGGCACACATCAAGGACCTCACCTACACTTCAGAGTATCCAACACGCCTAGGGGCTCCACACCATGCCTAGGGCCTCCACACCACGCCTAGGGGCTCCACACCATGCCCAGGGCCTCCACACCACGCCCAGGGCCTCCATACCACTCCTAGGGCCTCCACACCACACCTAGGGGCTTCACACCACACCTAGGGGCTCCACAACATGCCTAGGGGCCGCACAACATGCCTAGCGGCTCCCCAACATGCATACTAGCCCTCAAAATATGGACTTCATAAGAGGGAACTTCCGATACAAGTCAGGTGTGAAACCCATCTAGAAACTGTTCCACATATCTAGGAAACTCATCCACATGTCTAGGAACTCTATATCAAGGAATTCCACTAGACATTTAGAAAGTCTAGGAACTCTTCAATATATCAATCTTCATCCAAGTCAATTCATTGCTGCCCTTTTAATTATTTATAAAATCAGTTTCCATTATAACAGAAGGAATTCCTTTGTTGTCATTTATAACCTCTTTGTCATCAAGTAAACAAATTTCCTTACTAACTTTGAAATAAATCCCAAACACACCTCCAAATGCCTAATGCGTTTCCGAACCCAACCCTGCATAAATATTAAATCCAGTATCTTCTCAAACAAGTGAGGGCTAGCAAACAGATGTAATCTGTTTGCGCCCTCACTTGTACTCATCTATAGCAACCTTTTTAAATTTCTAACAAATGTATGTGACCTTGACCTTCAGAAGTAATGCCAATGGATAGATCTTGAAATGCTGATGTTAATAGAGCTATTAAACATGTTTCTTCCTTGATTGGTTCCATAGTTATGACGATTTTCCTCTTTGACCTAGTTTAACAGCGGCCATGTTTGATTTCAGACACTTTTCAGGGACACAGACTGGCAAACATATTTTTTCCTGACAGAGGACATATCAAAGAGTGGAAAACCACTGACATATTTTTTCTAACAACATTGTTCACTTTGACCACTGCTTTTACTGGACAATATGTAAACTAGGTCAAATTAGGTCAAACTAGGTCACATTATATAAATTAAGCAAATGGGCCTGTTATTGCATGTATGGGGCCATATTTTGATGATAAATATAATGCAATTTGGTATGGAATTATCTTTTATAAATATCATATGCATATTTACACCTTCTAAATTTGACCTAATTTGGGTCGTCAAAATCGACCTGAATAAATAAAATTTCCGAAGGCCTCCCATCCTGATATGATAAAGCATACTTCAAACTATATCTGGACCAAATCTCATGCTTCTATCACAAAATGAACGATCATTTGGCTAAGGAGCCCCACTACAACTCTTATGGAAGAGGGTGCCCAGTGAGTGTCACTATACCAGGTGGAATAGGTATATATAATATGCTAGGGATGTTAATTAGCATATGGGTGAATTATTGTCTTAATTTAATTTAATCAATTAATTTGGTTTAGTAAATTATCAGTTAATGAGATGGTAAAGATGATAATGATTAAATGATTTTGCAAGGGCCTTTTCCTTGTGTCTTTTGAAGGCATGGAACTTCTTGTAAATGGATTAGACTCTTATCATATTCTCTTGGAGTCATATTAGCCCATCCACATAGGTTAGGTGTATGAGCTTATATAGTCCCCCTTTGGGTCCAGTACCCCCCTCCCCCCCACTCCCGCCTAAATGTCTGGTAGGAGATCTATAAGGTCCTCAAGATTCCTTGCTATGTTGTGTTTTAGCCAATAGAAATATTTAATCTTCCAACTTTCAACTTTTTTTCAGCGATTCTTCTGTCATATTTTCCATTATTTCAAAAAGATAAATCCCTCATAAAGTTCCAACAATCTTCCCTTTTGTCTGTATCGCTAGCTTTGTCATAGGGCACCATGGTTTAGCAGACAAAATTCGCAGACCAGAACCAGTTTTGAACCCAACTTGAAGTTGGTCCCTTTGTTAGGTATCCTTACTCTATACCTGAAGTGAAGGTTTTCAGGGGGCTGGCTTATCATCTTTTCCTGAATACATGTCTAAGTGCTCTAGTCAACCTGAGTTATTCTTTCTAAACTTTCTTTGAAAATAGAATACAGGGTTATATATTTTCAAGGATGTTTTTGAATCAACCCGGTGGTTTATGACGATAATAACTTTGTCCAGATGGGGAGTAGACAAAGGAATAAGCTGAACTTGTGTTGTGCATAGACTTAATGCAGTGTTTGGAAGTCTCCATGACATGATAAATAAGTAACAGCGAGAGGCTTTGGTGCATGTGGTGGCCATGGTGGTCTCTATGAGTAAGTGTCCCAGCAGGCATCATGAATATCACAACACTGACATAAATCGTACTTCACAGGGAGTTTGACTGTCACCATAGCCGCAGGCAGTTATGATGCATGAGCTAGTGACAAAACATAATTAACCTGCAGGCCAACTGAATAAACACAGAAGAAGCTGCTGAATGAGTCATGATGTACGTCACATGGTGATGTGGTGGGGGCTGCTCTGTATACATGCGTGGAGGCTTTATAATTATCACACACAGACATAAATATTCCATGGGTTGAATGCATACTTAACTGGCAGTACACCGGTGTTTGACTGTCTCAATGACACAATAACTTATGATACAGACAACAACAACCATCAGGTAGATGGGAATTATAAAATGCACAATTTAGGAGAGTTTTGATTGTTTGCTTTCTTTACAATCTATGTTTCAGTCAGATCATGTAAGAACACAATAAATTCTGGGTTTCCATGGTCTTCCCCGTTTCTAAGCCAGACGAGTTAGTCTGATCAGACCACCTTCAAAAACTCAGGCCGCCCGAGGTAAAGTCAACCTACACCTGACGACGGATTTCAACGCATACGCAGGCATCTACGAGTGTTGCAAGTGTAAGGTGGCGTTCACCACCGAGTTCTTACTGAAAAGACATAGGAATCAGCTTTCCCCTTGATATGTGGGTGGAATCTACCACAATTCGAAAATAATTTTCGAAGCGCTAGCAGATTTCTCCATTTTTCCCCCTGATGGCGATTCGCGAATGTACCCTTACAAGATCACCTTTGATTTTGAGGCTTTCTTCAGAGCGTCCAAAGAACCGTCCACCGAACATGTGTCTGTGCTGTGGGATCACGTCCCTTTGTCGGCTAGCGTCGCATCCAACTTTCCTGGGTGGGAGGTCCGGTCTGCTTCGTGAGAGAATCCGACGCAGATTCCGACCCTTTGTTAGATAGAGTTTTAAATCACATAAACGACACCGCCAAAGTCATCGGGGCGAGGATGCTAGAAGTTTACCGACCGATGTTAGCGAAGTTAGATGTAGCGATAAGTGAAGCTCTCCTGCTAGAGGAAGCGGTGTTCAGACTTTCTACGGGTACAGGCGACTTCACTGCAACTCGACACAGACATCCGTTGGTTCAACTGAAGCAGAGGCTTTTGAGATATCTCCATCAAGTTCCGGTTGTAGGTTTCAACTCGGGGCGCTACGACTTGAACCTGATCAAAATACAGCTTCAAGCATTCTTCTCCTCCAAAGACCGAAATAAAGAAGAATTCAGCATCATAAAGAGAAGTAACCAATACTTGGCAGTTTACACAGAGCACACGGTTTTCTTGGACGTAGTAAACTATTTGGCACCCGGTTACAATTACGCGAATTATTTGCTAGCTTTCACCAGAAATCAAGAGAAAGGTCACTTTCCTTACAAATGGATGACGTCTACCAGGAAACTGGAAAAAAGAACACTACCACCGAGATCGGCTTTTGACAGCAAACTGACCGGTAGCAAGATGACCGAATCTGACTACGCCAAATGTGGAAAAGTTTGGTCCGAACAGAACATGCAAACTGTGAGAGATTACTTGATCTACTACAACAACAAAGACGTGAAACCTTTCATAGAGGCTCTGAACAATCACGCTAAATTTTTCAGAGATCGCGGAATTGACATGTTCAAAGACGGAGTCTCCCTTCCGGGTTTGACTTTACGGTTCTTGTTCCAAAACACAGAGGCAATGTTTGTAACGTTTCCCCAGTTCGACGCTCACCTCCACTCTCTGATCAAAGAAAATCTAGTCGGCGGTCCTTCGATAATCTTCCATAGATTTCACGAGAAGGGTACCACACGAATAAGGGAACACAAGTACGGCGAAGAAGCAAGAACGTGCGAGCACATCCTAGAGGTAGACGCTAACTCGCTGTACTTGCACTGCATGAGCGAAGCGCACTGCACGGGTAATTACGTGGTGAGACATCGTGAGACTGGGTTCAAAGCTGAAATTAGACAAAAACACTCTCAGAGCGCTTTGGAGTGGCTACGCTTCATAGAGCATGCTCGCGATGTGAAACTACGCCACGCTTTGAACGGCGGCGAGATGGTTCTAGGTCGTCGAAGAATTCGCGTTGACGGGTTTCACCCGGTCTCTAATACAGTTTTCCAGTTTCACGGATGTTGGTTCCACGCTCAAGAGTGCATACCACTGCAGCAATATCCGTGCGCTTCACTCAAGGATGAGAGACGCGACAGAACGGCTAGAGTAAGCGCTTACTTGAAAGCACTAGGTAACAAGCTGATCATCGTGTGGGAGTGTGAATGGAGACAGATGAAACGTTAGGACATCCGAACAACACTGGAAGGTTGACACTTTGAAAGTGTCTCGAAATGGTATGACCGAGAGCGACATCCTTTCCGCTGTCAAAGATGGGAGCATGTTCGGTTTAATTCAAGTGGACATCACTACACCACCTCACCTACGAGAATACTTCGAAGAGATGACCCCTGTTTTCAAGAACGTAAACGTTTCGAGATCCGACATAGGAACTCACATGTCAGACTTTGCCAAGGAAGAAAAGTTGTTGAACACACCTCAGAGAAGTCTGATAGGGAGTTATCACAGAAAAAATATTCTCTTGGGAACACCGCTTGTTAAGTGGTATTTGGATCACGGTTTGATAGTCACCCAAGTACAGCTGTTCGTAGAATACCTTCCTAGACGACCCTTCGCCGGTTTCGCAGACGAAGTAACCACAGCGCGAAGACGTGGCGACGTGAACAAGAACGAGAAAATTCTGTCAGACTGTTACAAGTTAATGGGAAATGCTACGTACGGTAAATCAATTTGCAACAAAGAAAGACACACTAATGTGAAATACACTAGCGATCGAAATTTCTAATTATTCGTGGCGCTTCAAAAAGGGGGCCGAGTTGACCCATGGATCTCATTGAAGTCGAACTGCAACCAAAAATGGTCAAGAACAACCTCCCTATTCAAATAGGGTTCATGGTGTACCAGTACGCTAAGTTGAAAATGTTAAAGTTCACGTACGACTTTTTGGATAGATTCATCGATCGGCGCGATTATGCCCTTTGTCAAATGGACACGGACAGTCTTTACATGGCTCTCAGCGGTGAAACGTTGGATGACCTGGTAAAACCCGAGCTGAGAGAAACGTACTTCAGAGAGAAACGAAAGTGGATTCCAACAGCAGTGTGCGACGATCACTTAGACCTTTTCGTAAAGATAAAAACCGAAGGTGTGCAAGAATGGCTCCCTCCACCTGGCGGCTGTTGTGAGAGACGTTACGCTCACGATCTAAGAACTATGGGGCTTTTGAAATCTGAGTGGGAAGGTGACGGGATTCTAAGTCTCAACCCTAAGACTTACATTTGCTACGATATAGACTCGACAGGTGAAAGAAAATGTAAAAAATGGAGTGCAAAAGGTATACAGAAAAAACAAAACCTTTGAAGAACCGAACGACTTCTTGCATGTTCTTTCCAACCGAAAATCTATCCTTGCTACTAATAGAAATGTCAAAGTGGTACGAAACAAAATGGTCACTTACACAATAAGGATAACTGGAGTGCGATACTTATATTTTAAGTGTTGCGTGCATTCTCACGGAGTGACAACGAGTCCTCTAGAGTTATGAAAAAAAAGAGGTGTTGGAAAAAATAAAAATAAAAAATCGCAACAAGACAGCGTCGCGTACTTGGTTGGTTGATTGGTTGGTTGGTTGTTTGCTTGCTTGCTTGCGATCTCTATTTTTTTCACTTGGAAATCAAGAGGTGTGTGTTGTTATTGCTATTGTTCTTTAAGACGGTTTGATTCAGTAAGTGTGTTTAGTATATCATCAATACATGTGAGAATGAGAAAGTAAAAAAATAAAAAATGAAAATTGTTGTGTTTTTATTTTCATACGAAATCTAAACAGAAAAAAGAAATAAGAGACTCGCCTCCGAAGAGGAGGCGAGTCTCTTAATTAATTCTTTTCCCCCCCCCCCCAAAGAGACACTCACTCCCAAAGTGCCCCCTCCCCCCCCCCAAAGTGCCCCCCTCCCCCCTCCCCCCCACCCCAAAAGAAGTGCCCCCCTCCCCTCCCAGAGTGCCCCCCTATGCACCCCCCCTTCTCTTCTTCCTCCCCCAAAATTAATTAACTACTAAAGAAATCAAAAAAGATCCTCCTCTGACATGTCTGATGTGTACATTGAGACTCCGATACATATTATACTACTCATGGTGAGGGTTGTAGAGAAAGTGTGAGTGAATGACATTCTTTTTCTTCCCCTATTTTGCTGTGTGTATGGTGTACTAGGGCATCCAGCCTGACTTTAGTAATGGTTTCCTGTAAGTTTTTTTCATGAATCAATGAGTTTAGTGACCTGACTCCCCTGTCTAACTCATCTTGATTTACATCTTTTCTTACTGTTAGATGTGGTGTGTTCCTGTTGTTGAAAGCTGCCAACTCCATTCCATAAATTCCAGCTACTAGAACTAGGACACCTGGTTGTGTAATTTTCACCCTTTCTCAGATGCCGCTACCTCCTCAGTTTTTCCTATGAACTGTACTGGACAATTCAGCCTTTTTTCAGTGAGGTCACATAACCCTGTACATAGAATAATTACATCAAAGGACTCTTGATGCAACCTCAGTTGTGTGATATGACGCGCCTCATCTGTACTCAGTCCATTTGCATGATTTATCACTACACAACCTGAAGAGATTTTATCTTTGAGTGCTAGATGTAGATCTTTTATCCTTGAGTCTCCTACAACAAAGACTTTTATCTCTTAAATTGATCCTCTACCTATGATTCTTTGCTGAATATTTTTGTTGAAATTTTCATAGTTAATTTGCCGGGCATAAATAAAGTTTCCTGCCATGGCTGCAGCACATAAATAATCAATTCTAATAAGGGACTCCACTAATCAATTTGCTTTGGAATCGTTTGCTGCTGCAAATGATGAACTTGAGTTTGCATTTGCAACACTGGACTACTTGAGCGTGCTTGCAACAGTTGCTGTCTGATGTGATGCTGATACAGCATTGGTGGTGATGTAACTTGACCTTGACCTTGACCTTGTCCTTGTCCCTGGTCTATATCTACATGTGTAGGATACCTTTGGGGAGCTGAGTGCTGTAAAGGCTGCATAGGCGGGGGGTAACTTGGAATGTGTACCTGCAGTGGCCTTGCAGGGCTAGTGATCCTTTGAAGAGATTGAGCATGCAAGGTTCCTCGTAATGGGCTATGATGTATAGTCAAGTGCTGATGGAGTGATTGTTGTTGTTGTTGTTGTTGTTGCTGCTTGGAAACCTGACTAATTTGCATCTGTTCCACTGACATGTGTGACACCGAAGCTTGGGTATGAGAGACTGGTGTCCTTAGTACCGGTACTTGAGGTGTATTTAATGTGTTCTGCCCAGAAGTACTAGGCACTATATCAAGCCGGGATTTTGCTGGTGCAGACGCATTTACAAAGATACCTGGTGTTTGTTACTGTATGAATTGTTGTTGCCGCTGTTGTTGTTGTTGTTGCTGTTGCTGTCCCCGTTGTTGTTGATACTGCCCTTGTTGTTGATCACCTAGAGACAGTTGACGCTGGTTTTCACGCTGCTGTTGCCAATGTTGGAGCTGTTGGAGTGGATGCTGCTGTTGCAATACTACACTCTGACTTTGAGCTCCTGCTGTTGGCACTGAATCATTCTGGGGAACAGAAACAAAATGATTATCAGCAACTGGTTTCACTTGAGATTTGCTTAACGCCTCTAGTTGTAAGAAGTAGTCCCTGACTTTCACTGTTAATTTTCCTTGTCTATTTTCACCACGGTAGGAGTTGTCATCATAGGCTTTACTCTCAAACTCAGCAAAACCACCCCATTTCATACTGAAAGTACTCTCTACGCAAGGGAGTGGCGCAGTGTCAACTAACCTATTTTTCAAGATTTCATTTTGTGAGTACTTGGCAAACATCAGCTTCTCCATACACTCTTCACAGCATTGTTCTCACTCTAATTTTGACTCAAATTCCCCAGCGATTGACTTCATTTTACGAGGGTTTGTCGTCACCATGACTCGTACCGCACGCTCCTCCTCACCATGAAATTTACATTTGATATATGCGTACGCTTGTTCCAGACAACTGAAGTCCCTATCTTGACCACAGGTATTGAAAGCAAGCTTACATTGGAAGAAGTTACTCAGAAAAGCAGATTCTCCGTTGTAAATCACCCCACTCTGCGTTTGTTTCACTCTTTCCTCCTTGTTTACGCTTTCTCGCTGTCGCCCTGCTTGCTCAGGCGCGGGCGCTGTGACGTCATTGGTATGCGGATTGGCCGCGTGCGACAATCGAACCTTAGTGACGCTTTGTGGAATGTAGATGTCAGGTATAGACTGTAAGTCATCAAACTGGTAGATTTTTCCATCTATTACAATGCAACCGTCCTCTATCCTGGCTTCCACATCACTGTCCAAGCAGAATCTCACTATTTTACGTAGCTTGTTTTTCAAAATTCGTAGGAATTTTGGCTTATCTTCACAGATTGAGATTGCGCTATCTTGATTGACATTTTTTAGTTGCCTTTGTTGCCTGTACATTCTGAATTTCAAGGCAAGGGTTTTCAGGCACAATAGGATTGGTGTTTTCTTACCCTGTTCCACCGGCTCAGGCACTCCATGTATTACAAGATTTCTTGAAGGATCTTCAAAATCACGAGGCACATTGTTGCAGCCCCAGCATAAGCCGTTGGTTCTGCTCCATTAATCTGATTGAGTTGAAGTGCAAAATCCTCCTTCATTCTTTTCAGAACTCCATCCGTTTGCTGTTTATAATCTTGCAAATGATGTTTCTCACTTTCAATGTTCCTCAGCCTAAGATCCACCTTGGTTTCATCCTGACTGATACCCATTACTGCACTCTTTGAAAATTCCTCTGCATTATGCACCGAGTTTGTAAGCATTTGCACATCCCTCTTGACAATGCTCTTTATCATTTCCTCAAATCCATTTACTCTGTTTTCCATACTTCTTAGTTTTACATTGAAGTTTGAGAATTTCTCATCCGATTGCCTAGTAGCATTGTCAATCCTTTCCCCAAGATTCTGATTCATTTTATGTAGTTGGATCGATATTGAGTCAAGTGATGCCTGCGGTACTTCTGCCGTTGGTACACACCGCTGCGTACTAGCGTACTGAGCCTCCACCGCGCTCCTGTCTAGTGACGTCATAGATTGGTTACCATTGTTTATGATGTTAGCAACCGACGAAATGACACCATTTTCTAGACAAATTTCATGCAAATCTGTATTTGAGTCATCCACTAGTGAAGAATTACTTGCCATGCTATTCCTACTTGTCATACTCCTTGTATGTTGGACGTGCATTATACTTTCCAGAACTTCTGTTGTCTCGGCAAGTTCCGTCCTCGATGACGCCATGATGTTTCCAGTTTGTCGCTGTGCGACCAATCACAACTTTCTTTCTCAAATAACTTATTGAATCCGTAATAGAATTACACAATATTCTGCAATTGTGATCTATACATACTTATACACTAACTTTCCATAAAAACTATCCTGCCCTGCTGTTTTTCCTGCATTAACGTTGAATTACCCCCGGAGCGTCATTTTTTGAAGTTTCGCTGCTGGCCGCGTGAGATGACCTCAAAATGGATATCACACATAAGGAATGGTTTGGCTCCATGGGCACCCTCTCAGTGGAATTAGAAGGCCCTATCTAGCCTAGAAAAGTTAACTTCTTTTTTAATATATGTGCACGATTTTGAGCGATTTTGAGAAGAAATTCTAATTTTCTACAATATTTTAGTCAAGAATTGAACTTTTTATTTTTATAATATCCATAAAAAATCATTCACCACTTTAGTTTCACATGAACTAGACTGCTATTGGACTTAAGATTATAGCCATACCTGTTAGCTTTAAATCAATAGTGTAGTGGTTAGGGATCTCAGAAAAGAGAACAAGAACGTCAGTTTCCAAGTGCAAAGCAGAATGAGTGTTTATTCAATGTATCCCTGTACAATGAGTCTAGGTCATAAACTAAAGGATAAGATGGAGCAATACTGCTGATCCAATCTAGCGATTGGGGTAGGGTAATGCTGGGAGTCAGCCGGACCTGCACTGACTGGCGACTAGACGAGGAGGGAAGGTTTATATACCCCCTTTGGATGTGAAATCAACATGATCACCTGTTGGCTGGCTCCCGCCTGAAACGTGGTGCGCAGTACCCGAGAGAGGACAGTCGCCCCCTCCGGGATACCGCCCACACTAACGCCAGGCGGGTACAACCCGAACTAACCCTCCTCGGTCGCCTGGATGGAAATGACTATAGTAGTAAACCCCTACACTACCCCCCCTAGACAACACTAGGTGTGGTAAAAACCTGAGTAGTAGACTAAATAATAAAAATAGTTTGACAACCAGAAGTAGTTTATCTATACACTATACATAAAAGAGTTTTACTACAAATAGTCATATGTAATATTTGATAAACAATATGTCGATGGAATTAAGGCATTACACTGGCATAGCTACCTTTTGATATGACCTTTAAGTTTTAGTAGAACCCGAAGTAGTTACTAACAGTTTGTAACTTACTTCCAATATAAAACATATATAGTCCTGATAAGGACCTTTAAAAACGATCGGCAAGTGTGTACCAATTCCGAAGAATTATTACCAGTCCTGACAAGGACTCACAGATCTAAAAAAAATATAGGGATACATGATGACTTCTCTCCGCACCAGAATCAAAATTTTCTTCACCTCCTTTTTCCATAACAAAATATATCTAGTACTATTAAATACGTATACTATTATTTACATCCACCCGAAGTGGTCAACGTTTGAACACGGTTATGGTTTATGCAGATCTTTGGTAATATCCTGAGTATCATAAACTATCATCTTGTGTCAGCACCATAAATATATATATTAGAAACATAGACGGGAATGTCTTTTGATAAATATTCTGGAACTATAGCGGCATGCTATAGGACATCACATAAATGCTATGTCGACTAACGTCGGGTTCGGTGCTGATCCCTGGATCTGCTTCGGGAAGAGTGAGTGAGGTGCTCTCCTCTTCATCTTGGACGACTGAGTGAGGTGCTCTCCTCTTCATCTTGGACGAGTGAGTGAGGTGCTCTCTTCTTCATCTTGGACGAGTGAGTGAGGTGCTCTCCTCTTCTGATCCACCAGTCGAAGGTAGACTATGTGGATGTAATTGTGTTTAAATTTATACATATGTGGAGTTAACAGTAATATTTGGTACATATATTATTACCTAAGAACCCAAGGGTTCTTTTGTAAGAAGGGATAGTCCTTTCTTATGTACCTTCGCCTTTTACAGCCGAAGGTGTACAACCTTATAGAGATCCTATTAATCCCTTATCTGAAGCAATTACAATTGCATTCAGCCGCCCGAAGGTTTTACTTTTAGCCTTCGGGTTCTTCCTTTTTCTGGATGGCAGCCTTGAGTTGGTCCAGGCTCCCATCCCAGTCCGAGAATTTAATACCAAGGCAAACCTTAAATTTGGCCTTCATTTCTCGGATCTCCTCCTGGAGATCTTTACACTCCTCACGGACGGTAGGTTCTAGCACAGCGGCTTTGTTTCGCTGTGCTTCCAAGAACCTAGTCTCGGTGACCACTTTATTAGCGGTTTCTTTCAGAAGGTGGTCTTTCATCTTCTGATGACACTTCCTGACACCATCAATGAAGTGCTGTACCACACTTTTGTGGTACTGTTCAGCCATCGCACACTGTTCCTGCTGGAATTCATCCAGAATCTCCTGTCCAATTTGATTGGACAAGGTAGCGTCCTTCGGGAAATAGGACGATATTGGCGCCAGTTTGAGAACTGCCGCTGGCTTCTTCTTCTTAACTTTGACCTCCGGAACCTTCTCCGGAGGATCAACAGTTGGTTTAACAACCGTGGCCGGCTTCCCGGGTGGAGGAACCGGCGCTGGTACCAGAGCTTTTACTGGCGCAGGGGGTGGTTTGGTGGGATTTCCCCCCGGCGGAGTGATCCGGTGTAAAGGTACAAATACCTTATGGCTCGGCAGCTGCTGCTGGTGCCGCGAAGCATCCCTAATGGCATGCTTTAACACCTGCAGGTGAATTCCCGAAGGGGGAGGTTTGGGTGTGCTGGAAGCAGAGGAAGGTCTGCTTGCAGGGCTGCCTTGATATCCCATGTCAGACCAGACGCTTCCCTGAGCCAACGTCGTTGCCTCGTCCTGGCGCACCATGTCGTGCCAGGCCATAGAGGAGTCATAGTCCTCTCCAGGACTCCGACGTCCTCGTCGGGCCAGCTCCCTCTCGGATTCCCTCTGACGTGCGAGTTCATTCTCGCGTTGTCGGGTCTCCTGAGGGGTATGACCAAGTGTCTGGGATTCCCTCCCAGGCTTGATGTTCATCTCCAGATAGTCCGAAGTGGCCTCATAGCCTCGGCTGCTATGAGAGGACTCCGTATAGTAGCGAGAGTCTATCTCCTCCAGGCTGAGGATCCCTCCTCGCCTCATGTTGGTGGCCGGGCTGATGGAGCGAGAGCGTCCCCGGTCAGCTCTGGGTTGCTCCATCCATCTCCGGTAGGCCCGTTGCTCGGGCTCTCTCCCACCTCTCCCCCGACCTCTGTTGGAAGGCCGACTGAACAGTTCTGGTGGGTATTGTTCCGGGTCCAGGTCAAACTTTCGTGAGCCTGGAACCTTCGCGAATCTCACTACTGTGAGTTTCGACTTGTTTTCTGCTACCTCGCAGAAATAGGCCTTTGAAGAATTAAGACTTTTTGGGTCCTTCTTCAAAGCGTCCCTGAACGCACTAATTACCCGTTCATGCAGGGCCATCACTCTAGTTCTGGCCTCACCACCTCCAATGTTGTGGAGCATGGTCATTTGATTAATCAGGCGACCACGCCTGGGATGCAGGTAACCCGGGCAGGTATTTGTACCTGCTCCGTCCGGGTCACACTGATACACCACATAGTGGTGCGTGTGATTTTCCACCAGGTGGCGAAGGTACCTTTCCCGGGTGGGAAAGGACACCTTTAACTCCAGAGATGACTGGCATTTCTGGAAGGGACATTCCAGATGGTCCCTACTCCACTGTCTAGTGGCCCAGTGGAGCTTCGCTTTTTGATCCTGGGTGTCGTAATGCTCCGGAAAATATTCTATTTTCTTCAGCCAGCTCTCATAGAACTCGCTCACCAGAGGATCGCGTTTGGTGGTCCGACACCAATCCTCATCATCCGACATTCCGTTGAGGTTAACGTCGGGTGGGATCGAGTAGCGCCCCGATCCCTTCACACATTCACCCCAATAGGAGGGGATGAAGCCTTGAAAACAACCTCTGGCGTTGTTCCAGATGTGTTTGTCGACAGCCGACCCAGCCTCCCCACCTGAGCTGACGTCGGACTGGTGTCCGGCAGCCATCTTCGGGTCGGGCTTCGGGTCGGTTTTGGCGACATCAGCAGGTGTATCTGCTACAGGAGGAGATTTGCCACCGGAGATGTCCATCTCATCCTCCCCTACTGCAGCCTACTCATGGGAAGTGCTGCTCACGTCGGATTTATCCGACGCAGACCCATCGGCAAAGATCCGCTGGAGTCGGGTATCCTTTTACCCCTGGCAGCCTCGTTCCGTAGGGCTTGGCGGCCCCGAGACTGGATGAAGGGGGCGTTATCCCCTCCAACGACCACGGTCCTCACGTCCTGACCGTGTGAGCTGCTCCGTCTGGCCGCAGAATCACCCTTTCGGATGTCCCTGCTTGCCTTGGCGGCAGCCTTCTCCTCCGTTCGGGTTTTGACCATCTCCTCCACCGTCTCGACTATAGCCTCGTGACGGCTGAGGTTTCTTTCTGACATGATTGTTTTCATGCGATTGTAGTCTGATAGACTTCATAGACTTCATAGGCTATATAGGATAAATTGGACTCTATTAGAGCCCTATATCCTTCTACCGACTTAATAGCCCTGTCGGGTTGAACCTGCGGCCATGGTTGCGGCCATGCCGAGATTGGGCGCTCTTATTACAGAAAAATAAGAGTTCTTTATAATGTGCAGGCCTTGGGGGAGGGCCTGTGCTCCTTTGCCAAACGTTTTCACTTACTTTTGGTCCGCTATTTAGGTTCCAAATTGATCTCCCACGGTGGCCAGCACCTTGTGCCGGCGAAGATTTGAAATCCAACGAACCAAAACTACCCCTCTGGGCAGAGGTCACGCGCATCCATGCGCGTCTTGGACCCTCAGCGAGACTGCCCTAACTAGGTCATCGATTGACCCAGTTCTTTTCCCCTGCCGCTGGGTGCGAGGAGTTCTAATTATAGGCAGACGCTTCGGGTAGTAGCCGGACCTTTCGCTACCAGCAGCTCTGCTGGAGTATTAGTGAGGTATTTATGGGAAGCATGCCCGCAAACCCACCGGATTATCCGCTCACCATCCACTGGTACCCTGCTGGGGGGTTTACACGCTTCACACACGGTCATTCGTGCCTATTCCAACATATAATGGATGACAACACAAAACAAGTTTGGGAAAAGAGAAATAATTTATAATCTCCCCTCCGGGAACTCATTCCTCTTTACCCTAACACAGTACAGGACAACACACTCATTGTGTACCAGCTTAGGTTACCGCAGCCCTTTCTATCAGGGAGGGACTGCGTCGCATACCTCCCGTGGGTATTCTTTTAGACCTAGCTCCCAAAGGCGCCTTCTCAGAGGCAAGGTTAGCCTTACCCTTTTTCTTCCGCCTAGGTTTGCTTACAGCCAGCGAGACTTTCTTCTTCTGAACCTTCAGATCACTAACCCCTAGCTTCCTGGGACATCCCGGGCCACGCTTTGGGGTCACTTGATCCATTTTCCTGCCCTCTACCTTCTGGAGTAGCTCATCTACTCCTAACCCATACGTTTCTGTGGTTAGATCCCTCCCCTTCGGAGTCTCGCCACGTTGGATTTATAGATCCGACCAATTAAGGATCTAATCATGACAGTACAGTCACCTACAACTCTGGTCACTACAAATGGACCATCCCAGTTGCTGGCTAACTTTAAATTGGATAGAGGTTCGTGTAGTCTCACTACATGATCCCCTACCTCAAACCGACGGACCTTCAGTCCATGTCTGCCACTTCGCATTCTTTTTTAACTCGGTTCTGACGAGCTCGTATGCAAACTTAAACTGGTCTCTCAGCGATTCTACAAACATCACCTGACAAGGTGCGTCAGGGTTTAACCCGACCACCCCAAAAACAACAAATTTGGGGTACAATTGGTACTTTTGTGAACAGTGCTGTTGTATGCATGGCATACATACTCACATTGTTCATCCCAATTGGTCATACTTTCATTGACCAGGGGTTTCAGAACCTGAATCAGCGTTCTGTTAAACCTTTCCACCATCCCATCACTCTGGGGTCGGTAAGGATTGGTTCGGGTCTTGCAGATGGCCAGTCTATGGCACATCTCCTGCCACAAGTCCGACTCAAATTCCCTGCCCTGGTCGCTATGCATCATCAGAGGCACTCCCAGGTGTAGCACCCAACCCTTCACAAAGGCCTTCGCACAAGTCGCGGCCTTATGATGTATAGTAGTCAGTAACTACCATCATACACGTGTTACCATCAGGGGTGGTTTTAAACCCACTGATGATATAAATTGCTATTCTGGCAAATCTAACCCCGAACAATTCCTGGGACAAGGGCATTTTACCCATCCCGGGTCCGGGTTTATTTTTGCAGCAACCGGGACAGGTGGCGATCCAACGCAATAAATCAGTACTCATCCCTGGCCAGTAGTTCCTTCGGGATAGGCGTTCTAGCGAACGTTTCTTCCCAAAGTGACCACTGGTCATGTGACCATGACAATAATACATCAGATCCCTCCTCATACCGGAGGGGATCACTACCTGTCTGTTCCTTCAACCGGAAGGACTGATCTTCCATCTATATATAACACCTTCAGATACTTCTAGCTCTGTCCATTGAGCTAGAAACCTCCTCATCTCTCGGTTTTCCAAAGAGATTTCTGGTCGAACAGGTTTGATTCCCTTGGGAATCAACTGGAGCAACCTCCCCACGGTCGGGTCTTTTTCCTGGAACCTTCGGATGGTCTCCATGGACCACTGAAGGATCCCAGTACCTCTGGATTCCAGTGGCAACCGGACTCCAGCTAAGACCGCCCCGTGAGCTCCACAGTCATCACAATTCTCATTTCCGCAACCCCTGATGGGCCTGCGGGACAATGCATCAGCATTTACCGGGTCACTGTTGGATCTGCTTCTGCTCCAACCCGAACTCTGATAAGTGTGCTAACCACCGGCCTATCATACCTTCAGCGTCCTTAAAATTAAGTAACCACCTCAGAGAGGAATGGTCTGTTCTCAGCATAAAATCTGAGCCCCACAAGAAATGTTTATATTTCTTAGTGTAAACAATCACGGCCAAAAGTTCCCTCTTGGTGGTACAATAGTTCCTTTGCGATTTGGTCATAGTGTTACTAGCAAAAGCAATGGGAACCTCTTTTCCATCTTGGACTTGACTCAAAGCAGCCCCAATGCTTTTATTGCTGGCATCAGTATCCAGAATGAAATGTCTGGCGGGTGTCGGATATTTCAAAACTGGTGTTTCAACGAAGAGCCTTTTGATAGATTCAAAGGACTCGTCTTGCTCTTTACCCCATGGAAAAACTTCCTTCCGCCTACCCGGTGTCCAGTGAGACAAGGCCTGGATGGGGTAACTCACCTGAGCATAACCAGGTAAGAAATCTCGATAATACGAGCAAAATCCAAGGAATGAACAAACATCCTTTGGACATCTGGGTTTCTCCCACTCAGTTACACTTCTGATCTTCTCAGGGTCTGCTTTCACCCCCTGAGTGGAAATGATTCTGCCCAGATAATTAATATCTTTTTTAAACAGCTGGCATTTCTTAGGTTTTAATTTTAACCCATTACTCATTATTCTCTGTATTCTCCTCCAGGTTGTCTAGACAACCCTGGAAAGTCTTTCCGAAGATAATGACGTCATCTAGATAAACTAGACATTTCTTCCATAGCATGACGTTATACTGGAACAATCGGACATGGCTGGAGAAGGCTGCCCTTGGGAGAGGATATGAATTCTTCTTGGTCATTCCATTCAGCTTCCTGTAGTCAATACAGAACCATATGGTCCCATCTTTTTTGGTGACCATACAGACTGGACTACTCCAGGGGCTAGAACCGGGTATAATAACATGATCTTTAATCATCTTATTGATCTCCGTCTCAGCTACCTCTCGCTTTTTCAGAGCAAGCCGACGGTAAGGAATCTTAAAGGGGGAGCTATCCCCCACATCAATTCCATGTAGGACCTTATCAGTTCGTCCTAATGGTTCCCCTGGGAACGCGAAGGCCCTTCGGCAGCGTTTTAACATTACCCGAAGGTCCCTCTGTTCCTCCGGATTCAATTCCGAAGCATCTTGAATTAGCTTCTCTAATTCCTCTTCAATAACTACCGTATCCGACTGTTCTTCATATGGTAATTCCAAAATGCTGCTGGTGACTGCCTCCGCGAGTAAAACCTTGCCCTCTTTAGCGCCTCTCTGGAGATATACCATATGAACACCAGGGTTGGATATGGGGACAAGTGTCCAGTGGGCATTTCCTACCAATGTATCAGCTGACTCCAACCCAAAGGATTGAAGATAAGCTACGTCGGGTTCCATGACCCCGGCCCTTCCTCTGAGTTCAGAGGAAGCGCTGATCAACACATCACATGTTGTTCCCGGTAGAAGCTTCACTGTCTGAGCTACACTTGCTACACTACTGATAACTCTCAGCACACATTGTGCTTTGATATTATAGGGACTCTGTATGGACAATTCACCTGTCTTCGGGTTCAATATCATTCCGAACAGGTCGGCAAAGTCCATCCCTATGATACCATCATCCTTGATCTCAGCAATGGTTGGGGAGAATACAAACTCCTTCCCCGACACTGAGATACATAGAAAAGTACGTCCAAATGTCTGCAACCTGCTACCGTCGGCTGTGCATGCATTTACCCTCATTTTAAGGCCATCATTTGTGCCCAGCAGAAGAGTGTAGAACTTCCGGGAGATAATGGAGTGGCTAGCCCCAGTATCTATCAGGAATTCCCCCACTCTACCCTTCACAGAAGCGGCTAAATACCACCTTTTTCCTCCATTCAATGAAGGGTTACTAGTGAACTTCTGTAAGTCACTCTCAGTACCCAGATCTAATCCACGCCCTCTTATGTATTCCAGGCAAGGATGATCTGAGGGGAGCCTGGTTCCACACACCATTGCACTATACTCCTCCGCATCAGCACCGGGTTTCCCCAACTCACTTCCCGAATGCTGATGGCCCCGGCCTCAGGGTTCCCAAGCTGCGCCTGCTTGTCCTCCATATGTCCGGAGTCACTACTGAGTGTGAACTTACTCCCTTCCCGTCAGGAGTACTATGGCCTCTTTCCTTCAGGATCTCTGAGTCACCTCCCTCAGGGATCCCCTCTAATTTTCCGAACCCTTTCCGGAAAATCGCATAACTGGTTTATCTCCTGACACCTGTAACATGTTACAGTACTCAGTTCTGGTTTCACCTTTTGTTCCTGTCGTTTATCAAACAGAGCCACCATGCGTTGCATCATGGCTTCTACCAATCCGAGCGACTGGTCTGGTTCCGACTTCTTCGGAATATTGGATTCCGGCGGATTGGAAGGGGGTTTGGACGGGGTTTTTGAATTTTCCCCTTGGGGTTTCTCCGGCTTTTTGCTAGAGGATGTTTTGTCAAAAGGTTTCGGCCTTTTGTTATCACCAGACTTTTTGTCCCGGCGTTTCCCACCGAATGCTACCGCCCTGATGGTCTCCTCCCCTTCGGAATCCTCATCTGAAGATCCCCCGCTGCTGCTGTAGTCTACTATGCCGGACATTCGGGATTGGCTAGGAACCAATGCGGCAAGAAGAATTTTCTTCTTTTCATAGCTGTCTATTGCCAAAAATAGATCAGCTAGGGATGAATCAATTTTCCAGGCTTTCCTGGTAAGCTCCTGATGATTAGGATCGCTCAGTCCACTGATGAACCGAACAAAGAGAGTCTCGATATAGTAATCGGCGTCTCTAGCCCTTTCCGGTCTTGCTTGATGCAAAATCCGTTGGAGCTCTAGACCATATATCTTCGGGGACTCCTTCGGCTTCTGGGTTCGTCCCTTGAAGACCAACCAGTGATCCACTGTCACTAGGTTCCCGAAGATGTACACAGCAGTACTCTCGAGCTGATCATATGTTCCCTAAGGACCATATGTGCTTCTCCATTGGGAGACGGCGGATTTCCCTGGCCCATCATTCAGCCAGATCACAAAGGCTCCTGATGAGTCTTCCTTGGACCACCCATTGTATTTGCAGTCGTCCGTCCATGGGCCTTTCCCCTTGTAGGATTTGGTAATCCTGGCGGTGCGTCAGGCACCCCTGATGGATCCCTCCACCAGCTGGTCTGACAGATTCCGACTCCAGTCCATCACTTCAGTGGCATCTTGTCCTCGACTATAGCTATCTAAGCCAAGGCTCTTGATACTTGGATTAGTATCTTAAACTTGCCTCAATCCTGGGGCCATTGAGGTTCTTCGGGTCAATGGCCTCACTGGTGAGACTGGGCCATACTCAGTAGACCTGGTAGGTCAGGGACGGGACGGTTTGTCCGGGTAGATGGGTTCATGTCCCACCGTACCTTGGTCGTTGTGCTGGGGCATGGGCCGACCGCCCCGACTGGGTTTGGACCAACCAGAACCTCCAGTATGTGAATACTGTATTCTCACGTCCCCAGTACACCCCGTTGAAGGCCCTTCACTGGAGTTCTTACCACTGGGCTTCGGATAGGCACAGGTCGCCCCAGTGATCATAATCATACCATCCACCCTGCTGATCCGCATGTGTGGTGGTGTTCTCGTTCGTACCCGAAGGGGGTGGAACGGCTCCATAATGGGATGGACTATCCCCAGCAAAGGGTTCAGGGTGTCATAACTAGGGACCTCTGACGTCTTTCCAACTCCACCCGTCTAGCCTCCAGTATGGATACCACCTGCATGGTCTCAAGTTTCCGACGACACAGCTCCTCATTCTCCTTTATGATGGCAGCCCTTCCCAGCTAACAAAAAAACGTTATTTTACGTCAAAATAACGTTATAAAATTTTATATAACGTTTTGCCATAGTAAGGAGCCTGAGAGAAACGTTATTTAACGTTACATAACGTTATAAAATGTTGTATAACGTTTTTTGTTTACTGGGCTTACTACCTCATTATCCTCGACCTGTTGGTTATGAGCTTCCTTGCCAGTATGCCATTCCCTAGAGTATCTCTCTAGGTCCGCCTGGTACTGTTGCGGACAGGCATAGGACTTCCGGTTGGCTTGACCCAACTCAGATAACCTTTTCTTTTCTTCCCTCAGAACCTCCTGGTTCTTTTCCACCTGATCCTGAATCAGTTGGTTATCACGGGTCAGTTGATCCGTCCTCCACTCCATGTCCTGATGGACTTGCCTATTCTCTAGGATATAACGATCTTTTTCGGAGATTAGTAGTATAGTTTGTATCTGAACGGGACTATATACAGTACTAGGTTTTACTCATTGGACATGCAGCCAATCAGAGAGCTCCCTTTTGGCGGGAAATTCAAAATCAGCCGATCAAAGGCCACCATTTTGGCGGGAAATTCAAATGGGGTCACTTCCGGTCTACCAGCCAATCAGAGGGCTCCATTTGACCGGAAGTGACCCCCTCATTTGCATAATGGGTCACTTCCGGTGTACCAGCCAATCAGAGGCCTCCATTTGACCGGAAGTGATCCCCTCATTTGCATAATAGACCACGCACCACCCCCTCATTTGCATAATAGACCACACCCCCTTTTGGTCACGTGACTGGAAATACTCCTTTTTTGGAAAATAGACCACACCCCTTTGGTCACATGACTTATAGATCAACCAATCAGAGACTTCTATTTTTTGATAGGGGGGAGGGGAGGGGAGGGGAGGGGAGGGGGGGATGGGTGGGGAGGGAGGGAGGGGGTGTATGCATGCATAGGGGGGCACTCTGGGGGGGAGGGGAGGGGGGGAGGGGGGCACTCTGGGGGAGTATGGGGATGGGTGCACTCTGGGGGAGGGGGGCACTCTGGGGGGGTAGGGTGGCGATGATGATGATCTCTTAGGGTGTTAGTAGTAATTTTTTAATTTAAGAGAACCACCTCCTCTCCCCAGGGGGGAGGAGGAGGAGGTGGGTCTCTTAATCTCTTAATGGTTGACAACTATTATTTGATATTAAAAAACAAAATGAATGATGGTGGAAGATGGCGGTGTTATGAGATATAAAAAACAAAAAAAGCTTTTTTTTCACTTTTTAATTTTTTGTTTGTTTTTTTGTTCAAATATATTTACAACTATAAACATATATTTCTAACCATATTCCAGACTGTACATAGTGTAACTTCACCAAGGTTAATCTGTGCAGAGTACTCCACCCCGACCAAGGAAACACCGGAACATCGCCAAAAATGACTATATATCACATCGAACCACCAGAGTCTCACAGAGTCATACTAGACTGGAGGCGGAATCTCAAATGAGGCCCAGAAATCACTTTAGGAGGAACAGAATGTTACAGGGTGGCATCCATGCCAGACTTGAAGTATAACACCTACTGAACATATTTAGGGTGGATGCCACGCACAGAAATGGATTTTCAGGTAATTAGGGCTCGATAAAGGCGGCCATTAGCCAAATTTACTATTTTTGCAATATCATTAGGAATAATGATGGTAGACATGTAATTAGGGTGTCTAAATCCACATTTTCTGGGTCAAGGAACACACTGGAAGCATTATCTTTAGTCTCCTCAGCTTATTTTGCCCCTTATAGGCTTAGGGTAGGCCTAAATGAACCAAATTCTCAGTTTTCTTTACGTGTGCCATTCTTATTATCACACTTTTATTAATGCAGCAGGAAAACACTTCCACCCAGGGTCTTTATATTCATCTTTGTCTTTGTAGATATCTAGCTTGATTCCCCTATATATAAAACAGCATTATTTCATCGCTGGTACCCACCCCATTGAATCAGGCTTGAGGTGCTTGACAGGACCAGATGAACCAAAAGAGGCTAGATCGAAATATGTACTTTTTTCAAAGCTAATTCGATTTTCTTCTCGATTTTACTTCAACTATTATTTCGAGTCCTTTACATATGCCTATCCTTCTTTCTATCAGACTTGTTCTCAGAATTTCATTTTATTTAAAAGAAAATCAACATAAATACCCAGTAATACAAATACCCTCGCACAGAGGTCCTAGCAACAAGAGGAGGCGAATTTCACAATATTCCGCCATTGTTCTCTTCATGATCGGGACCCTAAGATAAGACAACTAGATGGTGATGGTAGTACAATACAATACAATTCCACAGTAAAAGACCTATTTCAAGTTCCCCTGTAATTAGGTATTCTAAAACATCAAAATGATTGAGATAATCGAGTCTAAACTTCTCAGTCGGCGCTCCCTGTTACCAGGGACAGGAGGGTCAAAGGTCAGGTCAGGTCACATCACTAAGCAACATCACGTCACTAAGCAACATCACGTCACTAAGCAGTTCCATTGTGTCCTGTCAGAGGGCACCACTCGCATGGTTTCCCGCCATGAGAACAGGCCAAAGTCAGCCTTGAGAACAGGCCACAGTCAGCCGTGAGAATAGGCCGAGTTTTTCTTCAAAATCCAGTCGCCGAAGGCGCTGGTAGTTTATTAAAATAGCTATAATAAGAATATAGGCTCGACGTGCCTAACACATACTTGGGGATACATTATTGGAAGCCATCACAAAATGAATGTGGTGTAAGATGATGAAAGTTTATTCACAATGCTTTTATTCAGCACACCTGGTCTATTTAACAATTGTGATATTGTGAAAGGCTTATATCAAGATCCATCTAAGTCTATAACTTATCCAAAGTTCTAAAACCTGTAGCACCATAATGTTTCAATTCTGCGAGGGTTATTAGCAAATGATTTGGACGCTGTCTGACACATAATGTCAATCAATGATGCTAGGGTTTTTGCAATTCCCATTGTTGCATTCACAAGCTACAGTACAGGGTAGCTTCTTTTGCCTACAACTGCACCTGTGGGTGGCACAACTCTTGCACTTGCAGTAGGTAAGTTCAGTAGGATGTCTGGAACTGCATCTTGTGTCATCAACATTGGCAAGATATTGCCGTCTGTGGATTCATACCAGCCATTGCCTATAGGTGACAGGACATCTGGTTGGGGTGTCATTGCAGTATACCAGATGTGACTCTGGTAATGCCCACATTTGATGTATTCAATCAAAGCATTCTGGGTAGGAGGGAGTCTTTCTGGCTGTTTTGCTCCCTTGAGAAACAGGTGCAACCTCACATCATTTACATTATGGTATGAGTTTCCTGCATATAAATGACATACAAATGATTCTACGTTCTTTAATGTCTGTGCAGTGACACAATCACCAGAGCCCAGGCCACCAAGCAAACGTGCTTCATCTCTGTAGACCTGCAAAATACATGTGATCAACATCTTTCAGATTTATATGGTACTAGAAATGCAATACATTAGTAATGAAGTAGCAGAGCAAAAATGAGGGGAAAAGATTTGTCATGCATCAACAGCTTCACACAAATTATAGATTCTATAATGTCCTACCTTCCATGTCATCTTCTTCCCAAGGCCACAGAACTGGCTCACTACATCGCAGCCAGTCAAGGCATGGTAGCCTAGCAGGTTCGCACGGATCTGTTCCTCCAGAGGAATGCGATGGACTGCCACAAACCGTGTTTGTTTTGATGTCCCAGTGCGAAGCCACACTTCCTGACAGAGGAGTGGTGCAAAGTGGATCAGGAGCACAAGGACATCAGTGTCCCGGGCAGCTACGATGATTCTTTCAAACCCCTCTTTTGATAGGGCTGCTGAATGCACAATGATCCGTGTATCTGCCTCATGATGGTTAGACTGCAGATCAGTAACATCAGTTCCATGTGCTGATTTCACTGCCAGTGTATCCTTGAATCCCCCAGATACAACAACCTCATGGTTCGGTGGTCCTTTTTTTGCCCTAGAAATTAATGTTGAGCTCAGGAAGTCTGCCAAATCAGCTTTATTCTCTGGATGATGAATGAAGCCCTCCCAGTTACTTGGCAGTGGTACTTCTTTGTTTGTTATCTCTCGACGGATCAGGTTCATTCCTCCTGCCCTGATGTTCTGGGTGGCATCTTTGACAGTGTGTCCATCATACCTGTCAAAAACTATATCTATCCGAGAAGAGACACCACCAAGATGACTCAGAGCACACTTGACAAATGCATCTGATAAGTCACCAAATGTTTTTGCTCCAGTTGGCTTCCCAATAGCCCTGACCAAGGCTTGACCATCGATGATTGTTGCAGTTTTCAGACTCGATGTTAGAAGGTATGACAATGTTTGAGAATCTCCTAGCAGTGTACCAAGTGCAGCTTTGTTTGTTGGTCTTAACGAGCCATCTGTAGCTGCTAATGCTAGAGGTACTGGGGAAAGTTCATGGCTCAACACTATCTTCAAGTCAACATCTCTGCCAGAGTCTTTGCATACTAGGAGGCGCTGGAACAGAGTTCTGTCTGCTCTTATAGTCTGTTCTTTCTGTTTTGCTGTTGACTTTGATTTCCTTTCATATATCATTTGGAGTGTTTGGGCTTTTGTTTTGGGGATTTTGGAGTGGAATTCTGATGGTGGTCGAGAGCAAAAAGCCAACATTTTTTCCTCACCACATGATTGAGCATTTAGAAGTGCAGATGTGATGTCACTGGATGCTACATCGTGGGTTGCTAAACACACCACACAGGTTTCATTTTTCACTTGAAATACTTCAAACTTGGTTAATTGCTCTTTTATCTTCTCCACATCAGACCTATCTCGTTCCAGTCTTTTTGGACCCAACTCCTTTATGGTAGGTTCAGCATCTTTATCACCAGTCCTGTCTAAACCAAACATAGTGTAGGTTTCATTTGCAAGATGACTGCGCTCATTGAAGGTTAAGCACCATTGGTCACGTGCATTCTCCTTTCTAGTAATCCCCACGAGGCCTCCGGCAACTTTTGACACCTTATTCACGTGTTCAAGAGCCTGATCAGTGGAGATCTGGTTAAATTTGTTTCCAGTCTCTTTTACCACAAAGTTTCCTTGTTGGAACTCTTCAAACACCTCTGGATGGGTTGTTGGAAGTACCATACAGTCGGCTATGTAAACCGTTCCCCACCGGTGGTAATTTACGGGATCATACCATGCAAACCAGGGGAGCATGGCAATGAAGGATGTTACATGCAACCTCCAGTTTCCTGTAAGCTCTGCCCTGATGAACTGTAGGAGGATCATAACCGGTTTCAAGTAAGTAATCCAATAGTTAGTTGTTGGGGCCTGGGATTTCTGAAACTCATCCAAAAGGCTGAGTATTGAAGTATGGTTTCTGCAACATGCTCTAGAGTTGCAGCTCTCAACTCATTTTTGTCTTCATCTGTGAATGTTTCGATCAATAACCTCACTGCTTCTTTGATGTCATTGGTTATGCCTCTGTCACCCAGCCAAGCCTTGAACTGAGGCCATAAAATGTGCCACAGTGCCTTGAAGGTCAACTTATGGGCTCACAGTGCTCTGTTGAATGATTTTGCTTGCATGTTGTTGTGAGCAGTGTTTTCACCATGCTTTCCCTCCACACCTCTTCTATACCAGAGTCTGCCATATGGTGACCAATCACCTGCATGAAGTTTTTGATGATGAGAAACCCTCCTAGCCTGATGAATATAGTGCTACATTGCTCTGCATTGGTCCACTGGGGCTCTTTTGCCCTGCAATAGAGTTGTTGGTCAAATGTGATCACAGTGGACTGACCAGGATTTACAGCATTGGAGATATTGACACACCTCATCATGGCTGTCCACAGTGTGTCAGTTTCATGTGCTGCAGCATTTATGAGTGGGAGATACCCAACTGCAACAGTTTCCTCATCGTTAGTTGAAGTCAGTTGGTTGAACCCAGTCCATGCTGGTACTGTAGCCCCGTCAAGGCTATGGAATCGTGCAAGGACCCCTGCTAGGTCTTTGGCATTAGCTTTGTAAGCAAGCTCCTTATTTGGAGAGTACCACTGCTCATCAATCTCATGGGAGAACACTGGCTGACACCCCTTACCAGCTATCGGAGGCGACTGTGTCAGACAGTGTCCAAATCGTTTGCTAATAACCCTCGCAGAATTGAAACATTATGGTGCTACAGGTTTTGAAACTTTGGATAAGTTATAGACTTAGATGGATCTTGATATAAGCCTTTCACAATATCACAATTATTAAATAGACCAGGTGTGCTGAATAAAAGCATTGTGAATAAACTTTCATCATTTTACACCACATTCATTTTGTGATGGCTTCCAATAATGTATCCCCAAGTATGTGTTAGGCACGTCCAGCCTATATTCTTATTATAGCTATTGTAATAAACTATCAAGCTAGATATCTACAAAGACAAAGATGAATATAAAGACCCTGGTTGGAAGTGTTTTCCTGCTACATTAATAAAAGTGTGATAATAAGAATGGCACACGTAAAGAAAACTGAGAATTTGGTTCATTTAGGCCTACCCTAAGCCTATAAGGAGCAGAATAAGCTGAGGAGACTAGAGATAATGCTTCCAGTGTGTTCCTTGACCCAGAAAATGTGGATTTAGACACCCTAATTACATGTCTACCATCATTATTCCTAATGATATTGCAAAAATAGTAAATTTGGCTAATGGCCCCCTTTATCGAGCCCTAATTACCTGAAAATCCATTTCTGTGCGTGGCATCCACCCTAAATATGTTCAGTAGGTGTTATACTTCAAGTCTGGCATGGATGCCACCCTGTAACATTCCGTTCCTCCTAGGGTAAAATTTCAGAATTCTGCCACCAGTCTATACTGACTCTACTCAAGACATTCCTAAAAAAAAAGGGAATATCGGGAGGGAGTCAGATTCTCCAGAGCGCTCTGACTAACCATCCAACCTCCAGTCCAGCAGACACTCCTGAGGTAGATAGAAGACTGACAACTCAGGAATAGTCTCTGTCATTGTCATATGCTCCATGTTGAACTATTCAATGAACACCAGATGGTCGCGATAATAGTCACTCACCTCTCTCCTCTGGCTTTGTACAGTCTGTGTAGCAACAGAGGGATTAGTATAGTAATAGTCCTAGTCACTAATAGTCCTAGTCACTACTAGTCACTACTAGTCCTAGTCACTACTACATGTTGATGAAGCACTCGCAACATCACTGGCCAGTCTAGCAGCGTCAGCAACATCTCTAGCAGCGCTTGCAACAACACCAGCAGCGTCATGAGCAATCTTAGTGGCATCAGCAGCAGCATCATCGAAGGTAGCAGCACGTTCAATCGCAATGTATGCAGCGGCATGTGCAGCAGCAGCCACACCCCCGGCAGCAGCAGAGAGATAATCTGCATCTTCCAAGGCAATATTAGCAGTAGCAGCAACATCTGCAGCTGTTGCAGCAACAGTGGCACCATCGACGGTAGCTCCAGCATCAGCACAAGTAACATCAGCAGATGCGTTAGTTGCTATAGCGAGTGCAGCAGTTGCTTCAGCAGCTGCTGCTGTGGCAGCAGCCACCTGATCAGCAGCGATAGCCACATCCTCAGCAGCACGTTCAGAAGTTTCAGCAGCTCTCAAACGATTAACAACAGCACTATAAGCGACACTCACACTATCCAACCAATCGTACGGATCGTTATTAAAGTCAATCTGGCCACCACTTGCGTACTGAGCAGTAAGCATGTCCATAGGTAACTCTGTAGTAGTGGTAGTGGTAGTTTTCGGTGTTTCCATGCTGAAGGTGGTAGAAGAAAAATGTGTGGGGATCCATGTTTCACTCTCTCTTATATACCATGTTCCGAGATAATCCTCTTAACTGATCAAAAGGATTAAAAAAGAACTTAAACCAATTATCACAGCGACTTTCGCTAGGTAGGATTACCTGTCTACTCCCAGAGGAATAGATGAAAAAAAACTCTTTTAAAGGACTCAAAATCCGCAGACACAGAGTCTCGTCCTCAGTAGGGAGCTATTTTAGTCTGATTTTCACCTGTCACCCGACCACTGCATGGGGGAGGTTAACTTGTTGATTTTGTTTAGACTTAATCTGCTTACCACACGCACGCGTCTGTAGTCACAGACAGAGTGGTAGACACACCCTGTCGGGTCTGGTCTGGTCTAGTCTAGTCTCGTGTGGTCAAATCTACTCCTCTTGTCGATCCTAAAAAAAATGTGTCTTGTCCCTTGTCAAAGTTGAAGAAGAAGAAGACTTGCCCCTTGTCCCCCCTTTGTCCCTAGTCCATAATGACTCACAGCTGTACAAAACGCCACTGTATTATTCATATCTCCATAGGTACACAGTATATAAGACTTCTAACCCCTCACCCGTTCCTGTATTGCTAAGACTATAACCACAGTCACTGCCATTCATGATAAATCACTCTACATGCGAGCGCGGCAAAAGAGGCTGTCGTGATGACGACACACACAGCCGCCGGATAACAGCCACAGGATAACAACCACCGGGTAACCCACACCCGGCGACTGCGTGGCGCTCTCAAAACACCCTGTCCCAATATACAAAAGTTCCTAGCGCCCCACAGTGCGACGGGGGCAAATCCTACACAGTATATAGGACTTCTAACCCCTTACCCGTTCCTGTATTGTTAAGACTATAACCACAGTCACTGCCATTCATGATAAATCACTCTACCTGCGAGCGCGGGAAGGAGGGCCACCGGATAACAGCTGCCGGATAACCCAAACCCGGTGACCGCGTCCGACCGTGTCTCCTACCAGTAACCAATCAGCACGCCAAACGCTGGACACACCTCCACCATGTGACCCCTTCTCTAAGTAGGTCACACACGAATCATATTAAGATTCCGCAGACAGCTAGGTTCCGACGGCCGTGAGAGATTGCACGCCGTCGAAATCACTGCCACTGATCGGCAGGAGGGGAGTCAATTGTCCCCTCACCGAATGAAATGGGGCCTGTGCCAAAATGCATTTTTCACTGTTTTAGATAAAAGAGATCCGGGGCTATCCGCTCGTCCAAGAATTATTTTTCTATCAGTCCGGGATCACGCTCAAAATAAGGCTCAAAGTCCAAAAACCCAAAATTTCTTCCCTAGGGGGTTTCAAGCCTGAAGCGTCTCTGGCGGCCACAGTGCCGCAAAGGGGCAGCTCGCAGGTTCGAATCCCGACGCGTTTTCGTCGCCTTAGGTGGTGGTGGTGGTGGTGGTGGTAGAGGGTCGGGTCAGGTACTAAGACGTATATATAGGGGGTGATGGGGGTTTTGAGATTCTTGCTGGTTTTTTATATGAAAAAAAGTGGGTCGCGACAGACTTTTTAAAATTTGTACTTATTGTTATGAGTTAACCCTTTTGTGGACGGTGGTGGGTCTGCACTGGGGGACGATATGGGAGGAGGGTGGTGTAGCAAGACAAGAGGGGTTTTCAGTGTGCAGACTATTAGGGGTTTTCTGATGTGGATTTTTTTTTAAATAGATAAAATTAAAAAATTGCATATATTATATTGAGGTCACTTAAACTTTTGTGAAAAATGGTTGGCCCTGTAAAGGGCCGTTAGTAGAGTGGGCGAGGTGGGAGAGTTAACGTCAAGTACTCGTCAAGCATCTGCAGGACTTCAGGGGGTATCCCCTCCTCCATACAGACGTCGATCTTGGTCTTCTCGACGGTCTCTCTGATGAGTTGATCCGTCAGCTCTCGGATCAACTCATCCACCACCTCCTCCTGCACCGCTGCCACCTCCTGCTCTCGCTGGTGATCCACTGCAAAAAGCTTCTCAACCATGTCATCGATGACTGCTCGCAAAACGGGAACGTATCCGATTTACAAGTTGTCTGACTCCCCAGTTGAGATCAGCTGACGTCACACTAATTTTGATGACGTTGTGACGTCATCAGTCTAGGTTATTATCCGGGTCAGTAAGACATCATAATTTTTTTTACATCTAGGGCTATTTGAGGGTTGGGAACTAGACCACGCTGGACCTCATCCAACCAAGACTTATAGACCTATTTGAGGGTTGAGAACTAGGACACACTGGACCTCGTCCGACCAAGACGCTGCTTAACACACCTTTTCTGTGGGTACCGTCTCACGTCTTAGTATATAAAGAGAGTCGCGTCAGAGTAGTAGCGGGGTGTCTCTGTTTCTATATGGAAACTCAGCTGGTTGTCAAAGGTTATGTCTCAGTCCTCGCATAGATAAACCGTGGACACCCTCCTTGTCTCATCTCATTACACCGCCATCATCCACCATCATTCATTTTGTTTTTTAATATCAAATAATAGTAGTCAACCATTAAGAGATTAAGAGACCCACCTCCTCCTCCTCCCCCCTGGGGAGAGGAGGTGGTTCTCTTAAATTAAAAATTTACTACTAACACCCTAAGAGATCATCATCATCGCCACCCAGAGTGCCCCCCTCCCCAAGAGTGCCCCCATCCTCATACTCCCCCAGAGTGCCCCCCTCCCCCCCAGAGTGCCCCCCTATGCATGCATACACCCCCTCCCTCCCTCCCCATCCATCCCTCCCTCCCCTCCCCTCCCCCCTATCAAAAAATAGAAGTCTCTGATTGGTTGATCTATAAGTCATGTGACCAAAGGGGTGTGGTCTATTTTCGAAATAAGGAGTGCTTCCGGTCACGTGACCAAAGGGGGGCGTGGTCTATTATGCAAATGAGAGGGTCGCGTGATCCAATGGAGGTCTCTGATTGGCTGGTACAGGTCATGTGACCAAAAGGGGGTGTGGTCTTTTAGGCAAATGAGGGGGGTGTGGTCTATTATGCAAATGAGGGGGTCACTTCCAGTCAAATGGAGGCCTCTGATTGGCTGGTACACCGGAAGTGACCCATTATGCAAATGAGGGGGTCACTTCTGGTCAAATGGAGCCCTCTGATTGGCTGGTAGACCGGAAGTGACCCCATTTGAATTTCCCGCCAAAATGGTGGCCTCTGATTAGCTGATTTTGAATTTCCCGCCAAAAGGGAGCTCTCTGATTGGCTGCATGTCCAATGAGTAAAACCTAGTACTGTATATAGTCCCGTTCCGATACAAACTATACTACTGAGATTAACGAAATTAATTTGTAATGCAAAGCATCGTATTGCTTGTTCATCTCTTCTTTGTTCCGGTGGATGTTATCCTGGTCCAAAGTGTCATCCTGATCAAGATCAGGTCGGGACCTCCTTAGGGTACAACCCAAAGGGGTTTTGGCGGTATCTCATGTACCATCGGATCCAGAAACGAGCCTTCCTGATTCCCTCCTTTCTTTCCTCCGGGAAAAGAACACCGAATCAGTCGTGTTGAACAAGGAGCGACCAGTGTTCAACATGATCTGACCCCGAGTGGCAATGAAGTTCGGGGTGAACCCTCTTGCTCCCTCCGGATCCATCTGGTCCACTCGTGTGGACTCCAACTCTCCCTCCTCCAGGGTACCCCCTGGGTTAAGAGTTTCTTCGGCTACCTGAATGAACCCTTCGAAACTTGTCGGAACAACTGGGTTGTTCCGCTTCGGGACACTCATGTCCCCATCTTTCTCTACTCCGGCCAGGTTCACTTGACTGGTACTTGAAAACTTATCCTGGTCACGGCACCAGTGTAGTGGTTCAGGATCTCAGAAAAGAGAACAAGAACATCAGTTTCCAAGTGCAAAGCAGAATGAGTGTTTATTCAATGTATCCCTGTACAATGAGTCTAGGTCTTAACCCGAAGGATAAGATGGACCAATACTGCTGATTTAATCTAGCGATTGGGGTAGGGTAATGCTGGGAGTCAGCCGGGCCTGCACTGACTGGCGACTAGACGAGGAGGGGAGGTTTATATACCCCCTTTGGATGTGAAATCAACATGATCACGTGTTGGCTGGCTCCTGCCTGAAACGTGGTGCGCAGTACCCGAGAGAGGACAGTCGCCCCCTCCGGGATACCGCCCACACTAACGCCAGGCGGGAACGACCCGAACTAACCCTCCTCGGTCGCCTGGATGGAAATGATTATAGTAGTAAACCCCTACAATAGTAAGTATGGCATTATGGGCCAATTCTATATAATGCTAAATCGATTGCGGTCTCAGCCTGTCAAAGTCAACAGAGTCCGGAAAAAGCTAATAGATGCTTTTAATTTGTGTTCAGAAATACTTTTTTGTATATATTCTACATAAGGAATGGTTTGGCCCTCAAGGGCACCCTCTAAATGGAATCAGAAGGCCCTCTTTAGCCAAGAAAAGTTGACTTTTATCTATTATACATGCACGATTTTTAGCGATTTTGAGAAGAAATTCTAATTTCCTACAATATTTTAGTCAACACTTGAACTTTTTATTTCTATGATATTCACAAAAAAATCATTAAATACTCTAGTTTTGTGTGATTTAGACTGCTATTGGGCATTAAATTATGGATATGCATTCCTGAGTGTTTAACCTTTCATTTAATGGACATAAGTATGGGTATAATTATATTTTCTGAATATTTGTATCTTTATCCCGGGCCCCACAGTAAATGTATAAGCGCGCAGGACCCGACAGGTATTTGGTAAATTTCTAAATATTCAAATTGTCATAGAATTTGAACCGCTGATGATAGAATTAAGATAAAAATAGATCTGGAATCCTCACCCTCTCAGCTTTGATTTGCAATAATACACGGATACATGGTGTTATTAGGTTAAATCTAAGTGTCCACACTACTTAGAGGCTGAGTTTTGGACGTAGGCCCAAACGGCGTCGGAGCGCCATGCGCCAAAGACTTTTACATCCTGGATTGTGGTACCGGCCTTATGTGCCATGTCGGCTGTTTCCCGTAGGGAGTGGAATCTGATGAACATTGGGGGCAATGGTAGATCTAATATGTCAGAATTAAAGTTTTTGTATGCCCTCGATATGTCTACTGAACCCATGTCTACGCCGGTACTGACTCAATCATGTGTGCATCTAGGCGATCAGTGGTCGGGAGGGTGTGGTCTACTATGTAACCGTTGAGGTTAATTTTAATGACATACACATTGACGGATGTCTTGGGTGAGGTCGGAGATTAGGTGGCGTGCGTCGGAGGTTATTTTGGGGCGGGACATGAGCGGGGCGACGTGGCACCATTTTTCGAACGGTGGGTCCTTGAATGAGCCCATGAGGCTCGCTGGTTATACAGTCAGTGGCTTTGTCACTATAGTTGGTGGCACATGGGTGGTTATCTACATTGGTGGTGTCACTAACCATGGCTAGGTACCCCAGGGGGAAGCCATACTTTATCATATCAAGGAGGAGTGGGTCCCTATGTGCTAGGTGCTTTTCCCAGGCACTAATGTTCAGACAGGTGGGAAACACTAGTCGTGATACCATGTGGTTGGGTAGGCCTGTCTGTTTCACTACATCATAGACTTTAGCATATTAGGCAGTTTCATTGTCGTTGATTGCACTGTGTGAGAAGGTGGGCCAAAGTGGCTTTCTGTATTCTCGCTCAGTTGGTTTAACCCTGTTATCAAGCCTTCACTTCACTGGGACGCTCTACATACATGTTTAGCTTCATTATGGGGTGTTTGATCAGTGGGTCATGTGCAAGACAACCCCTACCTGGGTTGAGTAAGAGTGTCATGGCCTCTCGTCATAGCTTGGTGTCGAGGTATCCGTCGTAGTTCTGACCCTGTCATAGGCCTTGTATTGGCCCCCTGGACCTCCAGCTGGCGCTGCATCGGGTTATCCAGGTTCCATCCCGGGTGCGTTAGCAGTCGTGGAGCTCAGAGGGGTGGGGGAGGGGACTCCTCCCTAGTGTCCTATGGCTCCCTAGGAGGGCGCCCTGGCCTCTGCTTCACCGTGGGCTTCTTGGTATTTTGTAGTAGGTAGGTTAATATACAGCCTGCTAAGGGTGGGCCATGAATAACAAACCATGTTAGAACTGGGGACCCTTTGACTACATTACCCTCTGCCGTGTCCTTTTGGTGACCAGGTAACCTGCAGAGTTAGTGTGTGGGTTCAAACCCCACGATATCCAAATGAAAGGCAATTTTAAAAAATCATGTAAATTCCTTATCAAAAGCCTGATATATATATAATTTTCTGGATCTACTATGGAAAGAGGAAGGAGTATACGTGAGAAAAGCTCCTTGGACCTGTAGGATATGGCTGCACCTCAGAGGTGATGTACCATATTTTACAGCTGCACTGAGGTTTTCCATCACCAAACCTTCTCATTCACATCAACTTATAGATAGTGGGTCAACCCTACCCAAATGTCAATCATTTTGATCAACTGGAATCAAATATCAGCTCTGCTTGAACACTCCATGTGGGCCTGAGGTAATTCTATAATAACTAAAACCTTTTGTTTTGTAATTCTTTGTATACTGATATAGAATTCATTGTTATATAACACACTTACTGTGAGGTCTCATCTTTCTCCCGAGTGTGCAGTTCATGTTCTGGAAGAGACAAAAAGGATGACAGCCTGTAATACTTTTTGCTTTGTTTCTCCATTTCATGGGGAGTTAAATATGGCACAACATTGATGCCCTTTCAGTTGTCAGCCTGAAATGTCACCAATATCTGTTTTACAGCACGCTATGTCACCAAAAAATAACGCATGTCACTCACACACACCAAGTGAATAACCCCACACCACCCACACACCACCCACACATAACCCACACATAACACACACATCACCAACACATCAGCCACACATCACACACACATCACACACACACCACCCACACACCACCCACACATCACCCACACATCACCCCCACATCACCCACACATCACCAACACACCACACACACATAACCCACACATATCACACACACATCAGCCACACACCACACAAACATCACACACACACATCACACACACATCACCCATACACCACACACACACCATCAACACATCACACACACAGCACCCACACACATCACACACACACCACCAACCCACACAGCACTCACACACCACCCACACAGCACTCACACACACCACCCACACACCACCCACATACCACCCACACACCACCCACACATCACCCACACATCACCCACACACCACCCACACACCACCCCCACACCACCCACACATCACACACACATCACACACACACCACCCACACATCACCCACACATCACCCTAACATCACCCACACACCACCCCCACACCACCCATACATCACCCACACACCACCCACACTTCACCCAGACATCACCAACACATCACACACCCATCACACACACATCACACACACATCACACACACATCACCCACACATCACCAACACATCATTGACACATCACCAACACACCACCCACACACCAACCCCACACCACCCACACATCACCCCCACACCACCCACACAGCACCCACACACACCACCCACACATCACACACACATCACCCACACATCACCAACACACCACCCACACACCAACCCCACACCACCCACACATCACCCACACATCACCCACACATCACCCACACATCACCCACACATCACCCACACATCACACGCACATCACCCACACATCAAACACAAACATCACACACACACATCAGCCACACACATCACCTACACATCACCCACACATCACCCACACATCACACACACAGATAACACACACATTACACACACATCACCCACACATCACCCACACATCACCCACACACCACCCACACACCACCCACACACCACTCACACACCACCCACACATCACCCACACATCATCCACACATCACCCATACATCACACACACATCACACACACATCACACACACATCACCGACGCACATCACACACACATCACCCACACATCACACACACACATCACACACACACCACCCACACATCACCCACACATCACCCACACATCGCCCACACACCACCCACACATCACACACATATCACCCACACATCACCCACACATCACCCACACACCACCCACACACCACCCACACATCACCCACACATCACCCACACATCGCCCACACATCACCCACATATCACCCACACATCACCCACACATCGCCCACACACCACCCACACAGCACCCACACATCACACACACATCACACACACATCACACACACATCACCCCCACATCACACACACACATCACCCACACACCACACACACATCACCCCCACATCACACACACAGCACCCACACACATCACACACACACCACCCACCCACACAGCACTCACACACCACCCACACAGCACTCACACACACCACCCACACACCACCCACATACCACCCACACACCACCCACACACCACCCACACATCACCCACACATCACCCCCACATCACCCACACATCACCCACACATCACCCACACATCGCCCACACATCACCCACACATCACCCACACACCACCCACACACCACCCCCACACCACCCACACATCACCCACACATCACCAACACATCATTGACACATCAACCACACATCACACACACATCACCCACACACCACCCACACACCAACCCCACACCACCCACACATCACCCCCACACCACCCACACAGCACCCACACACACCACCCACACATCACACACACATCACCCTAACATCACCCACACACCACCCCCACACCACCCATACATCACCCACACACCACCCACACTTCACCCAGACATCACCAACACATCACACACCCATCACACACACATCACACACACATCACACACACATTACCCACACATCACCCACACATCACCAACACACCACCCACACATCACCAACACACCACCCACACACCAACCCCACACCACCCACACATCACCCACACATCACCCACACATCACCCACACATCACCCACACATCACCCACACATCACACGCACATCACCCACACATCAAACACAAACATCACACACACACATCAGCCACACACATCACCTACACATCACCCACACATCACCCACACATCACACACACAGATAACACACACATCACACACACATCACCCACACATCACCCACACATCACCCACACACCACCCACACACCACCCACACACCACTCACACACCACCCACACATCACCCACACATCATCCACACATCACCCATACATCACACACACATCACACACACATCACCGACGCACATCACACACATCACACACACATCACCCACACATCACTCACACATCACACACCCATCACACACACATCACACACACACATCACACACACACATCACACACACACCACCCACACACCACCCACACATCACCCACACACCACCCACACACCAACCCCACACCACCCACACAGCACCCACACACATCACACACACATCACACACACATCACCCACACACCACCCACACACCACCCCCACACCACCCACACATCACCCACACATCACCCACACATCACACACACACCACCCACACATCACCCACACATCACCCTAACATCACCCACACACCACCCACACACCACCCACACATCACCCACACATCACCCACACATCACACACACATCACACACACACACCACCCACACAGCACTCACACACCACCCACTCAGCACTCACACACACCACCCACACACCACCCACATACCACCCACACACCACCCACACACCACCCACACATCACCCACACATCACCCCCACATCACCCACACATCATCCACACATCACCCACACATCACCCACACATCACCCACACATCACCCACACACCACCCACACACCACCCCAACACCACCCACACATCACCCACACATCACCCACACATCACACACACACCACCCACACATCACCCACACATCACCCTAACATCACCCACACACCACCCCCACACCACCCATACATCACCCACACACCACCCACACTTCACCCACACATCACCAACACATCACACACCCATCACACACACATCACACACACACCACCCACACACCACCCACACATCACCCACACACCACCCACACACCAACCCCACACCACCCACACATCACCCACACATCACCCACACATCACCCACACATCACCCACACATCACCCACACATCACACACACATCGCACACACATCATCCAAACATCACACACACACCACACACACATCACATGCACATCACCCACACATCACACACACACATCAGCCTAACACATCACCTACACATCACCCACACATCACCCACACATCACACACACAGATAACACACACATCACCCACACATCACCACCACATCACCCACACACCACCCACACACCACCCACACACCACACACACACCACTCACACACCACCCACACATCATCCACACATCACCCATACATCACACACACATCACGGACGCACATCGAACACATCACACACATATCACCCACACATCACTCACACATCACACACACATCACACACACATCACACACACACATCACACACACACATCACACACACACATCACACACACACATCACCTACACATCACACACACATCACCCACACACCACACACACACACCACACACACATCACACACACATCACACACACATCACACACACATCACACACACATCACACACACATCACACACACACCACCCCTACACCACCAACACACCACCCACACATCACCCACACACCACCCGCACACCACCAACACATCACCCACACACCACCCACACACCACCCACACACCACCCACACACCACCCACACATCACCCCCACATCACCCACACACCACCCACACATCACACCCACACCACCCACACACCACCCACACACCACCCACACACCACCCACACATCACCCACACACCACCCACACACCACCCACACATCACCCCCACACCACCCACACACCACCCACACATCACCCCCACACCACCCACACACCACCCACACACCACCCACACACCACCCACACATCACCCCCACATCACCCATACACCACCCACACATCACACACACACCACCCACACACCACCCACACACCACCCACACATCACCCCCACATCACCTACACACCACCCACACATCACACACACATCACCCACACACCATCCACACATCACACACACATCACCCACACATCACCCACACATCACCCACACATCACACACACATTACACACACATCACCCACACATCACCCACACACCACCCACACACCACCCCCACACCACCCACACATCACCCACACACCACCCACACACCACCCACACACCACCCCCACACCACCCACACATCACCCACACACCACCCACACACCACCAACACATCACCCACACACCACCCCCACACCACACACACACCACCCCAACATCACCCACACATCACCCACACACCACCCACACATCACACACACGCCACCCACACACCACCCCCAAACCACCCACACACCACCCACACACCACCCCCACACCACCCCCACACCACCCACACATCACAAACACATCACACACACATTACACACACATCACACACACACCACCTACACATCACCCCCACATCACCCACACACCACCCACACATCACACACACACCACCAACACACCACCCCCACACCACCCACACACCACACACACATCACCCACACATCACGCACACACCACCCACACATCACCCACACATCACCCACACATCACACACACATCACACACACATTACACACACATCACACACACATCACACACACACCACCCACACACCACCCCCACACCACCCACACATCACTCACACATCACCCACACACCACCCACACATCACCCACACACCACCCACACACCACCCACACACCACCCACACACCACCCACACACCACCCACACACCACCCACACACCACCCACACATCACCCCCACATCACCCACACACCACCCACACATCACACACACACCAACCCCACACCACCCCCACACCACCCACACACCACCCACACATCACCCCCACATCACCCACACACCACCCACACATCACACACACACCACCCACACACTACCCCCACACCACCCACAAACCACCCACACGACACCCACACATCATCCACACATCACACACACATCACACACACATCACACACATCGCACACACACATCGCACACACATCACACACACATCACACACACATCACACACACATCACACACACATAACACACACATCACCCACACATCACACACACATCACCCACACATCACCCACACATCACCCACACATCACACACACACCACCCACACATCACACACACATCACACACACACCACCCACACATCACCCACACATCACCCACACATCACCCACACATCACCCACATAGCACCCACACATCAACCATTCATCATACATCTTTCCTACACCGAGAGTCTAACAAATAATAAATGCAAATATGTGGACCTAACAGGACAGTGTAATCTATGCTAATCACATGTTCTTTAAATCAACAAGGGCCAAGAGGGATGGCGGCACGGTTCAAGGGCTACATCTTATTCAACAAAGGACTTTACTTAGTTCTCATAATTGACAAGGAGCATTGGTATTTCTCAATATCTACAAATGACATAGAAATTGACACACTTGATTTGCAGACACTTCACCAACAATGAACAACAGAACAGGAGATCAAGTTTATAGAATGAGGGAACAAACTCAATTCCATAGAATATCTATTATCTCAAAGATATCCCTGACATAGTCCCCTGTGTTTAAATGCTACGGGGTGTGTCTGGAGGGCTCGGTAGGCATCCTCCATGTCTGGCTCAAACTTCTGACCTATGTTGTTTTGGCTATTTCTGGCCCTTTTCAGGCTTATAGCCCTACAGAATAACCAGTTTTCACCAATTTTTTCAAAGATTTGGTATATGTGAGAAAACATCCAAACAATTCGGGATTTTTCTTTTTTTTGTGTATTGGCCCAATATTTTTAGTTTTTAGGCCCTCCAAAGGCCCAAAAACCCTTAAAAACGTCAAAAACCCTTTAAATGACATGTTTTACATGTCTCCCATGTCTACTAAGACAGTAACAGCCTATCCCTAATATCATTTTCTATTAGGCCTATGGTATAGTCAATTGATTCACAAGGATTTCACTAGATATGTACCATATTTTTTTCTCCACAGCCATTTAAGTGTATATTGTCAGCAAAATTTTCAAATGTCCTTTCATTTTGATACCACTATACAGTAAATAAACAAGATCCAAACAGTATCCCTTGTACCCCAGATCATGAGGTAACTATTGTGTTTTTTGCCAGAAAAAAGAAATTTTGAAAAAAATCCAATATTCCAGCCTCCAGGACCAAATGTGTATTGTGATACTTATTTTGGTCACTGAGTCACCCTCTTATTTTAGTCCCGGAGTCACTCGCCTTGCTGATAATAGTAAAACCCACACAGAATTGTTAATATCCTATATATTTGAGTTACCTTAAGTGCCACTGCTTCCTATCCACCCGCTCTAATGCTCTAAACCAGAAATCTGATAATTCCACTAATTTAACCTACATTTATACAATATTTCATTTTGGTCCCAGAGTCACCCGGGTGACTCTGAGACCGAAATAAGGTGAAATAGCCGCTTTTTAGGCCAGTACTGTGCCAAGTAGTTTCAACAAAGGATCCTAATGGTCCATATGTCCTAAAGTATATACCATCAGGATATTGTAGAGTGATTTTGACAATTAATTGAACCATTTTGAGTGAACTAGGGTAAAATGAGAGTATGTTGTTAAAATTTTAATATTTTTGATAAATCTTCAATATTCATCGAGCTGTATCTCAAAAACTATTTTTCTGAAGGTATCCATTCTTGGTATGCCTTAAGATATATGTTGTCTCAGTTCATAAACAAAGTTGTAAGTTGCTGTTATGTACTTTAAGACATTATGTACATAATCACCTTATTTTGGTCTCGGAGTCACCCGAAAACGGACAATCGAGTTCGTGAGGCAATAAAAAATGAACCGCTAGGGTAAGAGATGTATCAAAAAGTGTTCCAAGGAGCCGAGATATATACCTTTCAATAATATGAACTTGTTTAAATATATTAAGAACTTTCTGATTTGTCCTTTCTCTATCCTAAAACAACATAAGTCAGGAGTTTCAGCCGTCTACAGTACATTCAGTCAGTGTTTACTTAGTCATTGCCAGCGTAAGTGTGGCATAGAACTTTCAACAATAACTCTCAGCACATTTTGATACTTAGTCATATTTCCTTGTTCTATTTCTGACATCAGCATTGTGTTTAAAAGGTCATTAAAAAGAAGTGTCACCTCCCCACATAAATAGTCATGCATGCCAATACAACACGGCACAGAATTGGTTTCTTTTTAACAGTGTCTGCAAGAGGCCAAACTTAATGAGCTTATCCAATAACTAACCTGATTACCCACAAGTTAGTGGTGCTACCCTCCAGTCTTAGATCCCTGGTAATACCGCTGATTGCTGAACTGGTGGTGCTCCGCTTGGCAATGATAAAATTCACACGTTGGGTGTGAGCAGTGGTTAATATTACATTATATTACAGGCAATGGTTGCACCAGGTCATTCATGGATGACAGTCAATCATTTATGGACACATTTTTCATACGGGTCCAAGATTATCCCAGTGAACAACAAACATTCAAACGTTTTTATCGTTTATAGAAGGGTAAAAAACCAACGTTTGTTTTTAACGTTTTTCAACATTTATCAAACATTTTAAAATATTTATCAATGTTTTAAAAAGAGTTAAGATAACAATGTTTGTTTTTTAGATTTTCTAACATAGAAAAAATATCAAATAAACATTGGTGAATGTTTGTATAGGTCTTTAAGTGAATGTACATTTTTAACGTTTGCTCACATAGGAGAACGTTCATTGAACATTTTCTTCCTATTCTGTGACCATGTGGTTCCCCATTATCGCCCAAAGCACATTATAGTTCTGCAGCTTGCCTGGAATATACATCATTATATTGTATGATATATTGCCATGATGTGCTCTATATGTTATATTTTGTATATTCTTTGATACCGACCCTATCTTTGCTTATATGTTTCATTTTAAAGCTCTATATTATTATATCATATCCTCTCATTTTAAAGCTCTATATTATTGATGTAGCTGTTCACCTAGATCCATTCAAAACTGAGATAAAAAAATGTTGCAAAGACATTAGAAAAAACATTAAAAACGTTTTTCATAAACATTCATGTTGACGTAAAAAAACGTCAGAATGAGTGAACATTTTAGCGCTAGAGAACGTTTGTGTCAAACATTTACAAACTTAATTATGACATTCAAAAACGTCAGAAAACGTCTTTTTGTTCACTGGGATGAACTAATTCAAAAAAGTTGTCCAGTATGTCTGGTATGATAGCAACTAGTTAGCCAAAGCAGGCTCACTTTCCTCTAGTACTGGATACATGAGGGTGAGTACCACAGTGTTGTGATCCAATCAAGAATTGTATAGTATAGTATAGTATTCATTTATTTATACTGAGTAAGATACAGAGGCCGCGGGCCCGGATTACATATTTCCCAGTACACCTTGATGGTATTCGGTGATATGATTAAGTCTTAAATTATGTAAAGTCAGTGCGTAAACATTGAGTGGGTGTTAACAAACAAGCCTAAAGGCTTTAATAGTAGATACAAAAATTTTGAAGCAATGTAGTATGAGGTAAATAGGAGTGGTACAAGCCAGTCCGGATTACCAGGGGGGTTCTGGGTGGATATTGTTGGGAGTGGGGTGGGTGTTTTAAATAAAATAATAAGAAAATGGGGGGGGGGGGGGTATGAGGGGGGAGTGGGGGGGATGTAGGAGGGGATTTAAGGGAGGGCAGGAGAGAGGGCCAGGGAGAGAGAGTATAGTATTTTTTTTTGGGGGGGGGGGTGAGTGAGATTTTGGGGGTGGGAGGGAGAAGGTCTCCAGGTTAGTGGGAGGGTGTTTGAGGAAATAACGGGGGGGGGTGACGAGACAAGTGGATATATGACCAATAATACTTTGAGTTTGTTCTCTATGTGAGGGTGGGGGGGTGTCGTGTTTAAACCTGCAGCTGTGTACAATAGCAATAGCAATTTTTGTGTATAATATCATTATGTCCTAATTGGGCATTGCCAACTTTGGGAGGGCATCAACCCTTGCCATGTACAGCTTCTTGTTGGCAGTTTGAAACAGAATTGGTTTCTTTTTAACAGTGTCTGCAAGAGGCCAAACTTAATGAGCTTATCCAATAACTAACCTGATTACCCACAAGTTAGTGGTGCTACCCTCCAGTCTTAGATCCCTGGTAATACCGCTGATTGCTGAACTGGTGGTGCTCCGCTTGGCAATGATAAAATTCACACGTTGGGTGTGAGCAGTGGTTAATATTACATTATATTACAGGCAATGGTTGCACCAGGTCATTCATGGATGACAGTCAATCATTTATGGACACATTTTTCATACGGGTCCAAGATTATCCCAGTGAACAACAAACATTCAAACGTTTTTATCGTTTATAGAAGGGTAAAAAACCAACGTTTGTTTCTAACGTTTTTCAACATTTATCAAACATTTTAAAATATTTATCAATGTTTTAAAAAGAGTTAAGATAACAATGTTTGTTTTTTAGATTTTCTAACATAGAAAAAATATCAAATAAACATTGGTGAATGTTTGTATAGGTCTTTAAGTGAATGTACATTTTTAACGTTTGCTCACATAGGAGAACGTTCATTGAACATTTTCTTCCTATTCTGTGACCATGTGGTTCCCCATTATCGCCCAAAGCACATTATAGTTCTGCAGCTTGCCTGGAATATACATCATTATATTGTATGATATATTGCCATGATGTGCTCTATATGTTATATTTTGTATATTCTTTGATACCGACCCTATCTTTGCTTATATGTTTCATTTTAAAGCTCTATATTATTATATCATATCCTCTCATTTTAAAGCTCTATATTATTGATGTAGCTGTTCACCTAGATCCATTCAAAACTGAGATAAAAAAATGTTGCAAAGACATTAGAAAAAACATTAAAAACGTTTTTCATAAACATTCATGTTGACGTAAAAAAACGTCAGAATGAGTGAACATTTTAGCGCTAGAGAACGTTTGTGTCAAACATTTACAAACTTAATTATGACATTCAAAAACGTCAGAAAACGTCTTTTTGTTCACTGGGATGAACTAATTCAAAAAAGTTGTCCAGTATGTCTGGTATGATAGCAACTAGTTAGCCAAAGCAGGCTCACTTTCCTCTAGTACTGGATACATGAGGGTGAGTACCACAGTGTTGTGATCCAATCAAGAATTGTATAGTATAGTATAGTATTCATTTATTTATACTGAGTAAGATACAGAGGCCGCGGGCCCGGATTACATATTTCCCAGTACACCTTGATGGTATTCGGTGATATGATTAAGTCTTAAATTATGTAAAGTCAGTGCGTAAACATTGAGTGGGTGTTAACAAACAAGCCTAAAGGCTTTAATAGTAGATACAAAAATTTTGAAGCAATGTAGTATGAGGTAAATAGGAGTGGTACAAGCCAGTCCGGATTACCAGGGGGGTTCTGGGTGGATATTGTTGGGAGTGGGGTGGGTGTTTTAAATAAAATAATAAGAAAATGGGGGGGGGGGGGGGGTATGAGGGGGGAGTGGGGGGGATGTAGGAGGGGATTTAAGGGAGGGCAGGAGAGAGGGCCAGGGAGAGAGAGTATAGTAATTTTTTTTGGGGGGGGGGGGTGAGTGAGATTTTGGGGGTGGGAGGGAGAAGGTCTCCAGGTTAGTGGGAGGGTGTTTGAGGAAATAACGGGGGGGGGGGTGACGAGACAAGTGGATATATGACCAATAATACTTTGAGTTTGTTCTCTATGTGAGGGTGGGGGGGTGTCGTGTTTAAACCTGCAGCTGTGTACAATAGCAATAGCAATTTTTGTGTATAATATCATTATGTCCTAATTGGGCATTGCCAACTTTGGGAGGGCATCAACCCTTGCCATGTACAGCTTCTTGTTGGCAGTTTGAAACTTTGACTTGTCATCAATTTCCCTTATGGAGCTGTCCAAATTATTCCATGTGTTGGCAAGCCTAAACCTATAACTTTTCCTATATGCATTATTCCAGACTCTGTCCATAGTGACCAGTTTGGCATCATGGTTTCTGGTTCTGATGTCTCTCCTGTCAATATTTTCTCCCTTCATAGCAAACTCAAAGGCATTCTTTCTCATATGCATGTCCCTCCTGTCAGCCAACTTTCCCAATTTAGGTGACTATGCATTTTGTCTACATTTTTTGTAGCTAGTTTGCAACAAACACACTTGACTCCACGATTAAATGTGGTTTGTAGAGAGTTCAAACTGTAAATGGGGGCAGTTGTGTAGAAGCAGTCACCATACTCACAAGCAGGCAATATCATGTTTATTAGTACCTTAGAGGCAGCCTTTTCATCTAACTTCCCTCTAATTTTACCCAGCATCAGAACTTTATGACCAGTGTTTTTTTTCAGTTGGTTTATATGTTGTTTTAAGGTTAGTTCCTTGTCTAGAATAAAACCTAGATATTTCTAATCTGGTGCAGCATGAATGTGCTCCCCGTGTAAGCTAATGACCGGTCTTATGGATTTTTTGACAATTGCCTTTGTATCGAAAGTAACCTGCTTGTTTTTTTTGGCATTTAGTGACAATTTGTTGCCCTGACACCATCACAAGGTAGCATTCAAATCAGTTGTTATTTTGTCAGTGATGTCAGTGCCCTCAGCATGTTCCATAAATATGACCGTGTCGTCAGCATAATGCTGACAAGACATATATTGTAAACAGGTATGCAAATCGTTTATATATAATGAAAATAACAGTGGCCCTAATACAGATCCTTGTGGGACCCCACAGTGGATCGGGAAATAAGGTGAAATGCGGTTATTTGCTTTTGTGCGCTGTGTTCTATTTAATAAGTAATTCCCAATTAAATTTTGGAAGTGAGGGCCAAAACCTAGTAATTTCAGTTTTTTTAACAGTATGGTGTGGTCTAAAGTCTCGAAAGCTTTTTTAAAGTCAAGAAATATGGCAGTGGTGGCTTTTTCATTATTTATTGCTTGATATATTTTCCTTGTAAATTTTTCTAAACTGTCTATGGTGGATCTATTTTTCCTAAATCCGTCTTGGTCTATGTACAGAATTTAATGGGTTTCTATATGACTAGACATTTGTTTATGCAATACTTTTTCCATTAATTTAGAGGGGAGGGGTAATATTGAGATGGGCCTAAAATTATTAACGTCAGAGGGGTCACCTCCCTTAAAAAGGGGGGTGACAGTTGCTCTTTTCCATTGAACCAGGTATCTTTTTGTTGTTATTACCAAATTAAATATTCTTACAATAAATTCTGGAAAAGCTAAAAAGACATCCTTAAGGATAGCTGCTGAAATGCCATCGACACCAGAACCCTTGTTTATATTTATTTTTTTAGCCAGCTTGACTACATCTTGGACAGTGCAGGGGAAGGGCTCAACTACTGTTCTAATCCGTATGCCACTGTATTGCCAGGGTTGGTTTAATGGGGCAGCAAGCTTTGGTCCTATTGTTGCGAAAAACTCATTTATATAGGAGGCTGTTTCTGCTTGGGGGACCGTGTTTTGTGTATGAGTGTCCAATAAGTTTATTATTATGTTTTTTTGCTTTGGATTTACAATTTTTTTCCAGTACTCCTTAGGGATGTTAGCAGTGATCTGAAGTTGGTCTTTATGGTAGTCTCGCTCAGCTTTGCGTAATTGCCCTTTACAATGCTTTTGCAGATAATTTGAAATATTATAGTCATCTGTTAGGCCAGTCCTGTGATAGCACTTAAGGGCTTCCTTTTTGTCTATAATTAGATCCATAAGATGGTTATCAATCCAGGGCTTCCTTTGTTGTTTGATATGATAGGTTTTTACAGGGCAGACAAAGTCCAGGAAATTAATTAATTTTCCTATTAATATGTCCCAAGCTATCCCAGCATCTTGTGCATCCCAAAAAGCATCCCAGTTTTCATTCCTGAATGCCAAAATTAGGTCCTCCTTATTATAATTACGGTAGGATCTTTCACTAAAAGTTATTGGGATTTTTACCTCAGCCTGATGCTTATGTGTAACATATATCAACCTGTGGTCACAAATGTTTGTATCTTTTACACCACTACCAAGCATATCTCTACTATTTGTGAACAGCAGGTCAATGGTGGTGTCTTCTCCATTGGGGTTGATATGTGTGATATCCATTATAAGTTGTATACAACCCCATTGGGCAAAATGGCCAATCAGGGCCTCTATATCATTATCCTGGATCAGCATATTTAGATTAAAATCACCCAAGAAATAAACCTCATCATATTTCTGTTTGTCAATACCTTTGTAAGCTTTACTTAGGGAGTCTAGAAAATCTGATACCTTACCCTCTCTTGGCCTATATATGTTAACTATTAAGAGACTTTTTGTCGTGCCTTTCTTCATAGCAATCCACTGCATCTCAATGTGATCATTGATAGTATTCAAATGATTAAATTGTGCAGAGGACACAGTAACATCATTTCGAGCATATATTACTAGTCCACCTCCCTTCATTAATTTATCTTTTTTATTAATGCGGATCCTATCAAACCTGGTATAGGTGTACCCTTCAATATCGACATAGCTGTTGGCAATGCCTATCATGGAGAACTGAACCGCAGTAGTATTATGTGTAGTGCAAACGTTCTATACACTCAACTCCCTCTAATCCGGACACCCTTGGGGCTCTCCAAAAGTGGCCGTATTAGCGAGGTGGCTGCACTAGAGGGAGTCAATGCTAAGTCTAAAGAGAACACAAGCGTAGAGTTGCCGATTTTTCATTACAGTATTCAAACTAATAATGCCCCATTTTATTGTTGGACAGGACTTATAAATAAGTCTGATTATTCTACAAGTCAAATAAAGTTGACTTGAAGAATAATTGACAATAGACATGGTGTTGGCCCCGCCCCTAGTCACCTTCCAACCAGTCAAGCAGAACATGAGAGGATGTGTCAGGGGGAATGGGAGGAGTTGGGGGGGGGGGGGGCTGCACTGCAAGGTGTAAAAGCTAGAACCCTCCCCCCCTCCCGCCCTCCTCTCTCATGACACATTCCCCTTGAGCAGCAACTTTAAATGTAACCTGAATCCACATGTTAACTGGAAATCGGAAAATAAAGTTCAATATTTCATTGAATTATTCTTTTAATGGCCACATTAGAGGACGTAATTCCTCATTTGGTACAGCAAAAGTAGGTGGCCACAGGGCGGGGTGGCCACATTTGAGGGGTGGCCGCAATAGGGGGAGTTATTTACATTAGAATAAGGGGAAAACGGTTGGGACTTTACAAATATGGCCGCATTGGTGGGTGACCGCTATAGAGGGGTGGCCGTTGAGGGAGTTGACTGTAGTACAAAGAAGGAATGGTTTCATCAGCAAGCAGCCAATCACAGGCCAGCATTTAGTCACCTGACCTACTCATTATGCATATGAAGACGTGACCGAGTTTCTTAACCGATGAGCATCGAGTATTTGGTCATGTAACTAATTATTATTCAAAAGGGGAGGGGCTTATTATGCAAATGAGGGTGTGGCCTAATCAGAGGGCTGGATTTGGTAGAGAGAAAATAATTTAGTTGAAAATATTTTTGGACAAAACACAAAGAGAGATAAGTTTAGTTAAGGTAATTTTCATTTACATTCACAGTTAAAGTTACACATCACAGTCCTGAAGCTCACCAATAGCAATTAGACAAAGACCCACACATTGCAAAGAATGCATTGAATGGATTCTACATCTACTGCCTTTAGCACAGTTCTCCTTGAAGTTCCACATGAGGCACCCATCCTCGGGTGTCACTGGCACAAACATAACCGGGAATTAGGCAGGCGACTGGTATCCACGGTTCCGGTTAGGGAGCGGGTGACGTCACCTTGCAACTACCGGAGTGCCCCCGGGCGGGTAGTCGGTCCCTTACATAATACTTATATTAACGTATCAATACCTCACATTAATTTCTAGGGGAAGTCTAGTGTACATATATATTGATGAAAAGATAGGAACGTAAAAATGTAATCTTATCTGATCAATTTTAGCAACTATGATAAACCAGGACATATAGACAATCACATTTGGCTAATTGGTATTGCATTTGGTTAATCTAAATCTATGTACTATAGACCAACATTGCCTCTACTGTTCATGGATACTAATACTGTAGTATATACTGCAAAAAAACGTTGTACTGTTCAGCTACATGATTAAACTTCTAACAATTCTCCCTTCTCAGGCAGGTTATATTATTATGTTTACCTGTGTTACAAAGAGCGCTTGGTTACAACGGTTTTTCACTACCTCTAATAGGGACTCCTGAAAAAAATGTAAATTTTAAATGATCCTTTCTTCATGATGTCGAAGGTGAGAGATGAAAGCAAAGTCTTTTGGAATTTTATTTCTATCCATCATAGAACCCAGACAATCATCAAATAGGTGTCAATAAATTCCACCCAATTCCCCTAGTACAGTTTCTACATAATTGGTATCCGGATTTTGAGTCCCAGCGAACCTGTGGGGTAGGGTGATTGGGTCTGCTATTTAAACATATATAAATTTACGTCTGAATGACGTAGAAAAACATAATTCAGACATAAACCTTCATTTGAATGTAAGTAAGCCTTCACGTTATGACATTCACAAACCATCTACCACTGCATAAGTCTTCTGGTTTTGACAGCTTTACGCATTGCTTAATTTTGCTTAATGTCAAACATTAAGCAACTTAAAGCAACTTTAAGCAACTTTACGCGAACTTGTCAGCAATGATTAAAGTAGGAAAAACTCGGTGTATCCTGCAACTTTAAGCAGCTTACGGCGCACGGAATGGCCGTAATAAAGGTTGCTTAAAGCTGCAGATATTTTATTAAACCCTGAATTGGATGTTTGCTTAAAGGTGCAGCAATTTGATTAAACCCTCATTTGAAGGTTGCTTAAAGTTGCAGAAATATGATTAGTACTGACTTGGAGTTTTGCTTAAAGTTGCAGAAATTTGATTAATCATTGACTAGGAGATTTGCTTAAAGTTGCAGATATTGGATTAGGACTGTAGGTGAAATGTGGACATGAGTATTTGTATTTTATTCAAGGGGGGGGGGGTCATCATTTTGAGGATATTTCTTGGAGGCATTGAGGCTTGGGCCGGCTGCTGGAGGCTGGGGCCAGGTAAAGGAGGCAGGGGCCAGGTAAAGGAGGCTGGGGCCAGGTTAAGGAAGCTGGGGCCGGGTCCTGAAGGCTGGGGCCGGGTCCTGAAGGCTGGGGCCGGGTCCTGAAGGCTGGGGCCGGGTCCTGAAGGCTGGGGCCGGGTCCTGAAGGCTGGGGCCGGGTCCTGAAGGCTGGGGCCGGGTCCTGAAGGCTGGGGCCGGGTCCTGAAGGCTGGGGCCGGGTCCTGAAGGCTGGGGCCGGGTCCTGAAGGCTGGGGCCGGGTCCTGAAGGCTGGGGCCGGGTCCTGAAGGCTGGGGCCGGTTCCTGAAGGCTGGGGCTGGGTCCTGGAGGCTGGGCAGTCAAGTGGGCAGTGAGTCGGGCAGAGCTTCGGCAGGCAGCAAGTAGGTTGTAGCAGCAGGAGGTTTATTCAGTAGCCCAGGCAGGAGTCAAGTGAGGACTCCCCTCAATAGCACCCCCCATTATAAAGGGGGTGCTGTCACAGCCACGTGACCGCCGCGAGACCTCCCTGTGATTGGCTAGAGGTGGTCACGTGACCTCTGATGTGCACTGAAGCAGATCAGTGTAGCATTGGCCGTCATTGGGTGCGGATTGTGGCGCTTCTATGAGGGCTAGAAAGCTTTAAGAGGTGTCAATAGAAAGCCCCCGGGCCCCCCTACCCCACTAATTAAGAATCCCGCTGTGCTCCAAGCCGTTATTGAGCTACAGCTGCAAACGTATTTTGTAGCTATACTCCCTCTATAATGCACTATAATGCACTATAATGCACCAAACTCTGCCACACCTCTTTCCAAGCTACCTGCACTCCTAGGGCGCGGAAGGCCTCCTATGTTACCTCCTGGCGGCTCTAAAGCACCACACAGACCACCACACCTCCCCCCCCCCAGCTACCTGCCCCTCCAGGGCGCGGACAAGGTGTCATACACTTCCTCCTGTCGGCCCTATAGTACAGCAAACACGGCCACACCTCTCCCGCCCTACTTTAAGGTGACGCTTAAAGTTGCAGGAAAGTAGGTGGGTGCTTAAAGGAGGAGAAAGCTGCTTGAAGCTGCTGACAAGGTGCGGGTCCTACTTTAAGCACCTTTCCTGCAACAAAAAGCATGCATTAAAGGACTAGAAAGGCGACGGGTTATGCAGTGTACTTTATTACCTATAAAACCTTTAACTTCTCTTAGCTGCAGTCACTTGTAATAGATATGGCTGGATTGGACCTACCCACAATTTCTCCAAATCACTTTGGATTATATGAGTTTGATATGTGATGATGTAATAGAATTTAGGAAATTAATACCTCATGGTGCTAGACTATGATATATTGACATCTAAAGATAAGAACTCCTTTTTTTCAATTATTTTCAAAGTTTTGAAAGATTGAATATCTCAACTAAACTTCTTAGATGTTTAGACGAGAGGAGATATGCAACATAATCAATCCATTAAAAAGAGTGGTCATGGGTGAAACCACACAGAAAAAGAAATAGCCAACATTTTGTGACCAAACCTCAGCCATCTGTACAAGTAGTATAGTATGTATCGGAACGGGACTATAGTTAACTACTGTTTATTACTCAATCGATATGCAGCCAATCAGAGGCCGCCATTTGGTCACGTGACCCGTTGCCATGGTAACGTGACCTACTTAGGGCTCTCAGCCAATCAGAAGCCAGCATTCTGGGTGACCTACTGACCTACTTAGAAGCTCTCAGCCAATCAGAGGCCGGCATTCTGGTAACCATGGTAACGTGACCTACTTACGTCACGTGACCTACTTAGGCTCAGCCAATCAGAAGCCGGCATTCTGGTAACTAGGGTAACGTGACCTACTTAGGGTTTGTTTGTGAACAACACCACGTGGCTCTCTTGTTTGTAAACAACACCACGTGACACGTGTCTGTTTGTAAACAAACAACTTATATATAGAAAATAAACACAACAAGTTCCATGTTATGCTAAAATTATATTTTCAAAAAAAAGCACATCTGTTACAGCGTCTATGTGTAACTACGCGCGTTCTCATTCAAACACTATAACACTATTATACCGTAGCAGCAGCAGGTAGGACCTGAAGAAAAGCAAGCGCACGAGCAGAAGCGACGACACCATTTGCACCATCCGGCCGTCGCGTTGGTAGCCCTACTACCCATCGCGCGTTCAACTGGAGGTTTAAGAGTGACAAATGACGATTCTTTGTCGACGCGACTGCTAACATCAGCAGCATCAGCAGCAGCATCAGCAGCAGCATCAGCAGCAGCGGCAGCAGCCTCGGCAGCAGCGGTAGCAGCAGCAGCAGCAGCGGCAGCAGCAGTAGCGTGAGCATTAGCAACAACAGCAGCAGCGACAGTAGCAAGGGCGGCAGAGCGGGCACTAGCAGCGTTATCAGCGGCGACATCGGCAGCCGCAACAGCATCAGCAGCAGCAGAGTTGGCATCGGCGGCATGAGTAGCTGCATCGGCGGCAGCAACAGCAGCAGTCACAGCCGCAGCGGCAACAACAACAAGGTCATCATAACCAGCGTCACTAACAGCCGCAGTAAATGCAGCAGTAGCACGATGAGCGGCACTAGCAGCAGCAGTAGCAGAGGCTACAGCATCAGCTTCACATTCGCGCGCCGCTTCGTCATACCGCTTCATGTCACGGTCGCAACTTTCCATCATGGGGATCTGCAAATTGAGGCGTGGTGCTGGTGGTGGTGGTAGTAGTAGTAGTAGTAGTAGAGTGAATGATGATTGACGATGACGAATACGGTTTCACTCCCCCTTATATACCCTTACTCCCCCCTTTTTTCAAGCCGCCGGCCAGCTGCCCACTCACGGCAGGTCTTTAGATTAGCCTTAAGTCGCTTACTACGCGCTCATCATCCCTCTAATCGCATTTTCCAGCCGCCGGCCAGCTGACTGCTGACGACAGGAGAGGGTGATTTTTTTTCTTTAGATTTAAGCCGCTTACCACACGCGCGCCCTCTAGTCACAGACAGGGTGACAGAAAGGGAGGGGGTCGCTTTGTTCACGCTACCTGTAGTTGTTTTTCTATACACACTCTAAGCCCATGACCTGCTAATCCTTTATACAGGTAACACGCGTTCAACTAATTACACTATTGTATGACAGTCGGTACACGGATTAATTTTAAACCACCCTCCCATCTGGATCCATGTCTGGTGGGTGGAAGGATCCAGCTGAAAAGCGTGATTAGGGCTTTTGTTTCTCTTATGATAGCAGCAGGTCAGCATGCGACAGCTGAAAATGGCAGACTAAGTCGAACTCTCGCCGCTCCTATAAAAGACTGAGATGCATCTCTCTTTCCACACCCCCTTCTACCATCGCCGCCGCCACCGCCACCGCCGGCCAGCCGACCGCCGCCACCGCCTGCAGTCACCGCCATCACGCCAGCAGGGAATTTCGAGCTGAGTCTGCTTATTGCTTATTTTTTTTCTTTGAGCTTTTTGTTTTTTTAAATTTTTATTTTCACTCAGTCTTTTTTGTTTCGGAGGAAAGAAATATGGCGCTGCAGAGGGCGCGAGTTTCTAAAAGACGGTCGCGCGAACAAAGTGCCCTCCTCAACTGCCCGGCTATTTTTTTATCTCAAAGGAGAGAGCGTCACGTAGTTGAGGTTCACGCTTCTCTTGAAGCGTACCGAATTCTCGAGAAAAGCAAAGCTGAGCGCCATGGTCGTTATACAAGAGCGGAAAAGGAAAACGTAGCGACATGGCCGAGAGCCGTCTTCTCAGAACAGTATTTACTCTACCATTGCATAAAAGCCGCTCTCAGCGCCCCCACTCGTTGGGCGTTTCATGAAAAGAAAGAGCGCCGCTACTCTCCTCACCCTGCCTCCTCTTATAACGTGAGAATAAGCGCTATGAAACGATTCGACAAGCCGATCGGTTTCTTGGGAGGGACTGCAGCTCCCACTCGGTGGGCGCGCGTTGTGGCCGACGTGAACACGGTCTCTAAACGTTTCTACGTCGTCACTTGTTATCCCGCATATTGCAACGCAGCCGAATTGAAGAAGATAGGGACGCACTATTTTAAACCATACGCTCCAATATGTATTTGTCACCGCCGCGCTCACACGCCTTATTGCTTTTTCGAGACGATCGTGTCACAACACAGAAATAGAAAAGAAAGCGGCAAAGCGACGAGCTTTGCCTAAGAAAAAAAAATTAATTAATCCGCGCTTTTCTCCCCTCCTCCTCCTCCTCCTCCTCCTCCTCCTCCTCCTCCTCCTCCTCCTCCTCCTCCTCTCCCTCTTCTTTTTTAAAAAAAAATAAATATTTGTATCAGACTCCTCTGGAGTCTGATACAAAACATTTATGACTATTGAGTGAAAATAGAATTTTATCACAAAAAAGAAAAAGAAAAAAAAGACACTTCTGCCGCCGCTACTGTGACACCGGCCGGAATCAATAAAAAGGTCAGCGGACTTTTCTCCACAACCATTCACTACCGACCATTCGAGTGAGAAACACAGCAGACAGTCAGACAAACAACCGCTCTCTCACGCGTGCTGAAAAAAAAAAAAAAAAAAATGTCGAGTAGTAGAAGCAAACTCTTCACAGAAATTCATTTCGACGCTCGACTACAAGGACCCTTTAGTTGTATCATTAGCGGTCCGTCGGGTTGTGGAAAATCGCGCTTGGTGGATCAATTTCTGAGCGACGTAAACAATTTGGTCACGCCGCCGGTGGAAAAGACTTTTTACCATTACGGCGAGTGGCAACCTCTGTTTGAAAAAATGCAAAATCAGTACGGTGTGGAATTCAGAGAAGGTCTTCCTAGCAAAGAGACTATAGCGGGAGACGTGGAAGTAGCCGAAGACGCTTTACGACCACACACTCTACTGATATTGGACGATCTGATGAGCAGTTCCAATCAGCAAATGGTAGCCGACATCTTTACTAAATACTCGCATCACTGGAACGTGAGCGTCATATACATCACTCAGAACCTATTCCAGAAATCACCCGACTTTCGAACTATGAGTCTGAACGCTCACTACATGATCGTTTTCAAGAACCCGCGCGACATGGGGCAAATAGCTAGTCTGTCTCGCCAGGTGTTTCCCTCCAACACGGCGGCCCTCTCTAGTATATTTACCCATGAACTCAAGCGACCTCACTCATACCTCCTTCTGGACTTCAAGCAGTCAACACCTGACGATCTGAGAATACGCTCCTCTTTGACGTCCATACACTCTCAGCTAGTATTCGTACCGCTAGACAAAAAAAAGAACAAGAGAAAGCAGTAGCAAAAATGTCTTCTCATCTACTCGAAAGACACTTTGGTACTCTCAAGCACTTAGCTAAGTGCTCGCCAAAGGACTGCTTGCATCTAATAGACTCTGGAAGCGACGATCTGATCGCAGCGTTGAGTGAGATCTGTCACAATTTACTGGTAGGGAACATCCCGCTCAGCGACAAACAACTGGACAAGCTTCGAGAATCGGCTGACGTGTTGAGGGAGGTCAGCAAAAAATCTACGCCCATCAAGAAAAAGAGACGCGTCTTGGTACAAGAGGGAGGTTTCCTCATTCCGGCTCTCATAGGGATGGCCTTACCGCTTATAAAGAGCATTCTCCGTATATGAGACACCTCATTCGACACCTACTCGCCGACAGTACCACCACTACCGCCACCGCCAGCGTCTTCGCCACCGTCGTCCCCATGACGGACTCAGAGCAGCAACAACACTACAAACGCTTAGCGCTCGTGGATCCTGAGACGCTCTACAAATCATCACGAGCAGGTCTACTTCATCATGTGCCCGCTGCTGCTACTACTAGCGCTGCTACTACTGCAGTCGCTGCTGCTAGTACTTCTACTGCTCCAAACCTTCCTCCTCTTCCTGATGAGCGTACTGAAAAGAACGAGAGTTCCGCTCCTGCCACCGCCGCCCGCCTACCTGCCGATATGGCCTATTACCACAAGCAGGCAGAACAGTCCCTTCATCCCGACGCGGCCTTGCACCAGGTGCTACAGTTTATCTACAGGGACTTGGACTTAGTGTTGAACGATCCCACTTTGGAATCGCGCGAGAAAATGTTGAAATACCGAAGGTTGTTGAATAGATTGCAATTTTTTCTCGCGAATCCCAACAACAGCAACATCTCTTCGTCCTACACTTCTTCGCCCCCGGCTCACCTCCGTCAGGCTGCTGACGAAGCCAGCGCGTCCCTACTTGAGCGGTTGGTGAACCAAGTTCCCAAGAGGAATCGCACCCGGACCGTGGCGCTGTACAAACAATTGGAGAAATCCGGTGTGGTCAAGTGGAACGAGGACGGTGCGGTGCGCGAGATGTCGGGTCGGAGAATACCACCTGAGCATCGCATCAACATAGTGGACTTACTGAACGACGCCGCCAGGTTCAGGAAGACGGCGCCCAGACCGGCGGGCTACTCTCCGTTCACAAAAGCGCTGCGCGAAGCAGTTCCCACAGACTCCTTGATCGGAAACCATCTGTATAAAGCGAGCGGACCTGGCCAAAGCTTGGACACACGGCTTGCTGACAGAGGTCGGAAACGACCGAGCTTCGACTCGGAAGAAGGAGAAGCAGCAGCAGCAGCAGTAGCAGCAGCAGACTCTTCTCTCCAGGTGGACGATCAATCCTCTGACGACGAGGAGGGCAGTGAACTTTTCCAAACTCCGACTTCCTATAGGAGCGCGGGGAGTAAGAAAAGGAAAGGGCGCAACCGCCTAGGGGCGACGTCGTCGTTCACGCCCTCAACAGGTCGACGATGGGCAAACCAGTGAAGAGACTGACCAAGAAGGAAAAAGAAAAGAAGCGCGTAGTAGCTAGATATACCGACGTCAAAGCGCCCTCCAGTTTCACTAGCATGACTAAACTCTAGAAACATCATTTTCGCCACCTAAACCCGGCCGTCATCCGAGATGCTTTAGTGTCGCTGGACGCCTACACTAAACATAAACCCATTCGGAGAAAATTCGCAAGGAACAAGACTATAACCGGCGCAATCGATCAGCAGTGGCAGATAGATCTGATGGACATGCAGGCTTTGGCGTCTCACAACGACCGCTTCCGGTACGTGGTGACGGCGATCGACGTTTTCTCTAGGTACGCGTGGGCCGTTCCCATTAAATCCAAGAGCGGCGCTGATGTTACCGAGGCCTTCCGAAAGATGACAGACACTGGCGAGAGACGACCGCGCACTGTTCAGACAGACAAGGGGAAAGAGTTTTTGAACAAGATCTTTCAAGATCACTTGAAGAGCGAGGGCATAGAGTTTTTCACTGGCGAGAACGACGACATCAAAGCTAGTCTAGTGGAGCGCTTGAACCGCAGTCTGAAGGAGAAGCTGTGGCGTTATTTCACACACAAGCGCACGTATCGCTACGTAGACGTACTGCACCATGTAGTGTCTTCTTACAATCGCACTCACCACAAGACGTTGAAAATGGCGCCGGCTCAAGTCAGCTCGGAAAACAGCGAAACAGTTTTCTACCGACAAGATCTCCCAACTAACAAACAAATCGACGAAATATGGAAAAAGAAGAAAAAAACAAAGACGTCCGCCGTCGACGTCATCGCTCCGGGTGACAGAGTGAGGATGTTGAGAACTAAAGGCGCCTTCGACAAAGGGTACGAGGGAAACTGGCGCGAGGAAGTGGTCGACGTTGCTAAGACGTTGGGAAGCAGAGGGTTCGAGCTGAAAGACGACAAGGGCGAGGAGATAAAAGGCGTCTTCTACCCGGAAGAGGTTCAGAAGGTGTACAAGAGTCGTTACGACAACAACTACCTGATAGACGAGGTGTTGCGCCGCAAGACCGTCGACGGTAAAGAGTTCGTTGGTTAGGTTACGACGACAAGTTCAACGAGTGGATCCCCGTCAAAAAAATAACGTAGAAAAAAAAAAAAAAAAATGAACATCACTCTATCTAGCAACAGCTCTATGGAGTATTATCCTGACAACAGCTTGACGTCTTTCCGAACTCACTTCGACTCGCCGCTCCTTCTGCCCGAAGCGTACGAAGCGGCTCTGACTGAGATCATCCTCCCTACAGAATGGACTAACGTGCACGACGACGACTTGATCATCGTTGTTCCTCTGCGCACCAAGGGTTCGCTAGAGGAGGCGATCAAGGTTTTAAAAGACACTAAATTCGCCGAAAGAAGAAAACCGCAGGTAGACTGGAGGGGAATGAAAAACGCGAACGGTCTGAGCAAGCTAACGTTCAGCTCAAAATACCCGCTGAGCTGGAAGGAAGCGAGCTATGTAACGGTGGAAGAGATATCAGACACGTCGGAAGAGCAGCGATTGAAACCGGAAACAAAAAGGTTCAAGAGAGAGGTCGACTTGAGACAGACGAATGCCGTATACAAGCAGTTCTTGTCCCCGGCGGTGAAGAAGAAGGCGATCAGCGATCAAGCAAGACAGATGATGGAAGAGATGGAGAAAGCCATGGGAGTGCGCAGTTTCATGCCAAACATATTTGAGATACCTCCTATTTTCACCGGAAGCAACCACACCCTAGTCGAGCGCTTGAGTGAGACGTTGCGAGATGACAGACTAGAGGGCTCCAGCTTCTTGCTCAAACCGATGGGGATCTTATCGTACGACTCCAAGACGAAACGCGTCACCATCAAACCGCCGAGACACTGTGCTGTCCTGCTGACTCAGCATCTCGCATGCGTTCTAGGCTTCGGAGAGAAGACGTGTTTCGCATCGCCGACTACCGGCGCCTACTCGATGGATGTTTTCGGGGACGTGCACTCTGTGTACATATACACCGACATGATCCAGGAGAGACGTGTGGGCGACATGCAAGTGCCGCTGTTACGCTGCGTCGCGGTGGACAGAGGCGGAAAGCCTCGAGGTGGCGTGCAAGCTATCAGTTTTCCCCATTTGGATTATTTCCCCTTGAAATCCAAGAGGTTTACCGAGGTCGGCATCTATTTAAGAGACCGATCCGGTCATTCCATCCCATTCGGTAGAGGCGAGGTGACCGTGACACTTCATCTGAGACCTATTGAGCGCTGAAAGAGAGAAAAATGATGCGTCAATGCGTTCTGTACTTTCCACCCAGGCGCACCGTCGGCAGAGGGTACAGCGATTACTACAACGCGCAGCTGGGCAACGGCATCAACGTGTACAGCGGGCGCTCTTTCCAGAGCGGGCACGGTTTGGGCGGCGCTCTGTTAGGTCTGATGCGCTCGGCTACCCCGCTATTGAAGTCGGTGGGAAAAACGCTGCTCCGCGCCGGTGTGGGCGTAGCTAAAGATGTGCTGGCGGGTCGGACTTTAAAGAGCAGCGTGAAAGACCGAGGCGCAGGCGCTCTGAAGAGACTAGCGAGTACGGCGTTCTCGGGAGGAAAGACGACTGTCGCGTCTAGGAAAGGGTCGAAACATCGCCGGCATTCTCCTCAGACGGGCGGTGGCTCTTGCAAGAGACGTAGAGGGGATGTATTCGACCGGTAAGCGCCTAGGCGTTCAGGTATAAATAAAAAGACTGGAGGCGGCCGGCGTCAGTCTGTCGTCCGCGTGAAGAGAGAACACAATGGCTTACGTACACGAGAGCAGTAACGAGTGCGCGCTCTCTGAGCTCGACCTGCACACCGTAGCGCCGACTCAGACTACTATCTTAAAGTCGTCTTTCCTGGGGATAGAAACAAAAAACTCTTTAGAGGATGGAGGTAACATAAATTTCACCATCAACAAGTCGCAAGAGTACACAGACCTGAACGAGAATTACCTTCATCTGGAATGTCAAGTGCTGAAACCGAACGAAGCGGCGCTCGAGGACACCGACGCGGTAGCTCCGGTGAACAACTTGGCTCACTCGCTCTTCAAAGACGTCCAAGTCTCCATCGGCGGTTTCAAAGTGTCTGGCAACACCGAGACCTACCCTTACCGAGCTTACTTGGAAGGGTTACTCAACTACAACAAAGACATGAAGGACGGCGTCATGAGCGCCCAGGGGTGGCATGAAGATACGCCTGGTCACTTTGACGCGTTGACTAACGCGAATGCGGGGTACAAAGTGCGCAGGAAGCTAATCTCCAACAAGCGCTTTTCGCTGATGGCGCGACTGCACTTTGACCTGGCTCATCAACCGAAGCTCATCGTTGGAGAGACAGAAATCAATCTCACTCTGAAACAGGCGGCGCCCTCTTTCTATCTGATGTGCGCCGCTGACGGAGGCTACAGCTTGAAGATCTACAAAGCAAAGCTCTACGTGCGACGCGTGTTGGTGGCGGACGCTGTAGCGGAAACGCACGAGAGAGCGGTGATAGAACACGGTCCCTTCGACTACCCGGTGAACAGAGTGGAGGTGACGACGTACGCCATCCCTCAAGGTAACAGAGATCACAGCTACACGCACTCCAACACAGGCCAGCTTCCCAAGTCGATGATGATTTGCTTCCTAGACCACGACGCCTTCAACGGTAGCTACACCAAGAACCCGTTCGAGATGAAGCATTACGACATCAGCTCGCTTCAAGTGATAGTGAACGATCAGAAAGTGCCAAACGACGCCTACGTGCCCGACTTTAAGACCAAAGTGGCCGTGAGAGAGTACTTGGCGCTACACACGGAAACGGGGATGTACGAGGGCGCGCGCTCCTGCGGTATTTCATACGATCAATTCCTGAACGGTTACACGGTGTTCCCCCTCGATTTAACCCCAGACAGATCGCACGACGGGTGTCGCGTGAACCTTATAAGAGCGGGTCAGCTGAGGATGGAAGTCAGTTTCCGCTCGGCGCTACAAGCGACAACAACGGTGCTACTCTACTTGGTGTACGACAACGTCGTCGAGCTGACCCGAGATCGACACCCCATCACCGACTACCACATGAACTGAAGACAAGACAGCGGTACTTAGCGTATCGTATGAACACGCTTGAAATAAGCAGAGTGTTGAAGGAAAACGTTCACACAAAACATCGTTTCCTGGGTGTTTTCTCTTGTGACACTATTCCGAAGCACCCTATCAAAGACACTTGTTTCGTGAGCAACACAGATCCGCAACATTTACCAGGTCAGCATTGGGTGGCGTTTTACGTGTCGAGCACGGGTGAAGTGTACTACTTTGATTCCTTCGGCTTACCGCCGCTGAGTGCGGAGTTCTTGTCTTTCGTGGAACGCTCTGCTCCGTTCAAGTGGCAAAGAAACCGCGTTCAACCACAAGACACTTCTGCTGACACCTGTGGACCTCATTGCGTTCATTTCCTAATTGAAGCATGTCGAACAAGAAACCCCAAGAAGTGCGTCATGCGCATGAGCAAAATCCCAAAGCTGAGCGACCGGACAGTGAGTCAGAAGCTATCGATGATGCTGTTGTGACGGGTTGTTGCGATGGCGGCCGTTTCATGGAGGCAAAGATTCTCTGCCTTGCCGAAATGGTGTTGGATTTATCCAAAGTCGTGCAATGTCTATTGGAGAGAAGTCGTCCGGGGTGTGGTGGTGCGAGTGACGGCGGCGTGAGACTTTGCGGCCTGTTGGGTTGTTGCAAATCGAAGAAGCGAGCTAAAAAAGCATAAACTTGTGTGTTTTTTTGATTGAAATGAAAATAAAGAATAAAATGAAAAAAAAAGAAATTATCTTGTTGTGTTTTTATTTCTATATATAAGTTACATAACTTTTTTGTTTGTTTGTTTACAAACAGTCACGTGTCACGTGGTGTTGTTTACAAACAAGAGAGCCACGTGGTGTTGTTTACAAACAAACCCTAAGTAGGTCACGTTACCCTAGTTACCAGAATGCCGGCTTCTGATTGGCTGAGCCTAAGTAGGTCACGTGACGTAAGTAGGTCACGTTACCATGGTTACCAGAATGCCGGCCTCTGATTGGCTGAGAGCTTCTAAGTAGGTCAGTAGGTCACCCAGAATGCTGGCTTCTGATTGGCTGAGAGCCCTAAGTAGGTCACGTTACCATGGCAACGGGTCACGTGACCAACTGGCGGCCTCTGATTGGCTGCATGTCGATTGAGTAATAAACAGTAGTTAACTATAGTCCCGTTCCGATACATACTATACTACTTGTACATAAGATCAAAAGATACATTTTACAACAACAAAAGAAAGGATTCATTAATACATAAAGACATTTTGGTATTCAATATTTTGTAGTCATCCTAAACACCTGTGATAGCTTAGGACATATCTTTTTTAAGGTTGGTCGCTACCCTTTAATCAAATTCAACAGAATTGGCCCAACATTTTTTTCTGAGTAGCCTTAATCATATGGAATCAAATTATGGAAAGAAAAATGGAGGGTCCCACACTACTTTTTTTAATACAGAATTTTTTTTTTAAAAAGTATTTACATTTTTCTGTAAAAATGAAGAAAAAATATCGAAGCTTTCCTGATTTTATTTAATATCAACCATTATACACAGGACTATGAAAAATCATATGTGAAGTGCCAATATGTTCCCCTTCACTGCAAAAATAATTCTATATTGGTATTACATGGCATTATGGGTAAAACTATAATGTTTTGGAAATGTGTAAGAATATATTGTCCTAATTTTATAGGTTTATTGGTTAAAAATAGTAATCAAAGTCGACAGAATTTTTTATAACTCTCTCAAAAAATTGTTCATATAATTTCCTAACATATAAAATTATTTTTGATAGGGGGTCCCGTGCATAATTTTAGGGTTTTGGGCCTTGAAAGTTAAAAAATGGTATAAACGGTCTAAATCTCATATTTAAAGCCTAAAATAATGGGTAAAAGGGCAAGAATCAGGGTATGTAATGGTTGTATTTCATACCCTTGGTTATTCTCAGCAATGGGATGAGCTCTATATCAATCTTAATAATCGATCATTGATAAATAATTCCAATGTTCCAACTTAGGTCCAAAATAGCAAATATTATTGTCTACAAATATATCATATATCAAAGTCCAATAAAAAGCTCAATTTTGCTCGGAATCGTCCAATCTTTTAATATGGCCTAAATAACATATATATGTACCCAGATATGTAATATCAGCTCATTTTGAGACATTTAAGCCATATGCGCAGAGACCTGCGCAGTGGGTCCATATTCATCAAGTAGCGACCCACCTTAAGCAGAGAAAAACAGTGACAAGATGTGTAGAATGCCATAGTGGGACATTTAAAGGGTTAATATACAGGTAAGTTAGGGCATATGCAAAAGAGCGATATGCTTTTATCATGGTTTTAAATAGTTTCACTTTTTTGCCACCAGGTGCCGTATGCCTAGACCCTCGTCTTTACCTTTAATGGATATAGCTCCAAAGTCTAATGGTACTGCAAAGGCAATCATTGTATGAAGCCTGCGTTTTCCCTGATGGAGACTCTGTTCAGTTGCTTAATTTCCATGGCCACTCTGTCTAAGCTTTCTAGTTTCTCAGTGGTAGGCCTGACTACCATGTCTACTGAATCTAACTCAAACCCTGAGAAAAACTATTTTTGGCTTGCTGCTAACACTGACTTCTTCTCATGTACAACAACGCCTAGACTGTCTAGCAGTGTGGCTTACATTCTGAATAAAAGTTACACTCTGTTAGGATAAGGGCTGAGCATCCCCTGATCTTAACATGAGCATAGCAGCAAACAATGAAGTCACTTTTGTTTTTGTTTTAATATCATTTATTGTCAATAAAAAAGAGTTTTCACATGAGTTCGTCGTTGGTGTTCATATATGTTGAATTGTACTCGAGATATTCATACCAGGCAGCAATCACATTTGCACAATTAATATTTAGGCATATATGAATGCTCAATACCATGAAGGAACATAAAGGAGAAACATATATGATTTATACTCGACATGGAATATGTATGACAAAAAATGAAAGAAAGGACACTCATCCCCACTTAGCAGTGTATGGGTTGATTTTCAGGTCCTTCTGCCTTCAATAGTCGTATCCACAGTATAGACTAGGGAAATATTAGGAAAAAAACAATTATAAGAGGGGGAAAAAGACATTTAATTTTGATTTTTGTAGTGGTTGATATACTGTATATTTTTGAAGAGTGTTATCATTTTTGGAATCAATTTACACTCCGATGGAATTTAATAAAAAAAATTGGTTGAGGAAAGACTTTCAGAGAGATCTAAAGGTATGTTTTTTTAGAGAAACAACCCCTCACCCATTTTGCCCCCTGAGATTTTTTAGAATCCTCAGACTCTCTTTTTTAAATTCTTCAAATGTTAGGGCATTTCTTCTAATGGGTGGGAGATTGTTTCATTTAACATCACCATGGAACTCCACACTTCTCGAGTAGGTAGCACTATTAGAGTGAAGGACCCTGACCATTGGACTGTAGTTGGTCTCTTACTACAAGTGTAACGCATAAGAACAACAACCAGACAAGGTAAATTAGACTTTAATATACTGCGACTTTATTGTAAAGGATAACTCTTGAGTATTATAGCACCAGTATAACCATCAGATATACAGGGATCAGATCAGATCATAATACAGGGAAGTAACCCTACAGCGTAGTGTTAAGCCCGGAGCACAGGGTGGTCTTGCCTCGACAGTCCCAAACCTGACTGACTTCCAATGGGGAAGTAGCCACCTTATATACACCGCTGCGTAGGCCACGTGACCGTACCAGCAGCGCCACCTAGTAGGTATAATTATGTAACATGATTACGTAAGAACTACCGAATAGAACCAAAGGTAGTACCCGTACACTACCGTATACGTAACGAACCGACGATACTCGTTAAGTGAATAAACCAGTTATGTATACAATAGAACCGTGTCGTTTTACATCATAACAACATATAATAGATATACCATAATAACAGTTAGACTCATAGTCAACCCGTTACACTACCCCCCTCAAGAATGTAGGCAGGGTTGGTTTTATAATAATAATAATACCTCTTGGATACATTATATACCACGTATATCTATTTATCAACAAGTAACATTTCTACTCATAGTTAAAACAGGCATACATACATGAACACACAAGTTAACATGCACATAACAGTTTATATCAACAGTATAGTCTTTGGTATCAAACCATAGTCCCGTAGGCACATGATATAAAAACTGTCCAACTGATAGTCCTAGACTAGTATCAGTTAATAAGTTAAGGCACCAATAACCACCTTGGAAACTCAACACATCACCTACTACGTTCAGCAATGGTGCGAATCTGTATTAAGTTAGTGTCCTTATATATAAATAATGGAACTATAGTAGTTCCCACTTCCTTTGGCGAAGAATAGTTTATAATTATATAAAAACCATAAATGCAGATCCTAAATAAGGTGGGATAAATCATCATCCTTATTAGGGTCGGTACTCCAGTACCTAGCAGTTCATGGTGTTAGAGATGGATATAGTCCAGCACCCGTATAGTGCTTCCATCTCTTGTAAAATATAAATATAAAAAGGTAGGTCCGTGCCTCCATATATATATAGTTATCACAGGAGGGAGATCCATAGTATAGTTTGTAGGTCAAACTAGTACAGAGTGACCTCAGGATCAGACGCCCTGGCCAGCAGTAGAATCGTTGAGAACCAACGGTTGTGGCTTAAGTTTAAACCACGGTTGAAGACATCAGGCTGCTTCCGGTTTAGTAGCAGTAGCGACTCGGTAAGTCACAACAGCACCGTCAGTCTGCTTTGGTTGGTCCAGGGGCGTGTTCCGGCGTCGGTTTAGTTTTACCTCGGAGGGGCGGAACAGTGCACCCCCAGAGGGCCTGACAGGGGACCATCTTTAGGTGTCCATAGGGACACCACCAGATGGCTTTTCCTCCCCATCAGGACTTCCCTCAGGAGGGGCCTGTGTGGTGCAAACCACACTAGCCTCCACCTGAAGGGGAAGGGCACCACCTGTTGCTGCAGAAGATGTACTTGGCGCTACAGTAGGTTCCCCTCCGGTGACCCCTAGGTTTGATGGTGCCCTGAACAAAAAGGGCATATCATACCGCGGGGGTCTAGCCGACAGGGCTGGGGCAAGTCCGAACCTAGACCTGAGGTCTGGAAAACCGTCGCAAGTACTCAACCGCGACTCGAGCTGGGCGATCGTAGCCCTCCAGAGGGCATGATCTTCTTCCAGAGCCGCCTCACGAGCCGCGAGGGTTCTGGTTCACTCAGCGAGCCAAGCTTCTCCTTCACGGATAGCCTGTGCCTTAAGCAATTTATATTGCTCAAAGTATGACTTCTCCAAGAAGGAAACCTGATATTGGAGTAGCTTACTTGCGTTTTCAGCCATCTTTTCTCTGTAGTACTCAAAGCCTGGGACTATGGTATCAGAGAATCCAACATCGAAGGAAGGTGCGTCTCCGAGCAGGACAGGTAAACCTGCTAGCCCATCGTCAACACTCCCCAGCTCAGACCCTGAAGCCACCACCTCCTCATCCCTAGTGGGGTCAGAGAGTGCTTCTTGCTGGGTAGGAGCAGCTGGTTGGGCTGATGGCCCATCCGGCTGTTGTACAACAAGCTGATCGTCATCAACGACCTGCGAGGTATTCTCCTGTGTGGGCTTTCTTTTGCTGTTGCGTCCACACGTACTGATTGACATAGTCAACAGCAACTTGTCCCGCCTGTTTGTCACCCAACGAGTGAACAATAGCCAGGGCACTACCCAGTTTCTGTCTCTCCTGCCGAGGCAGTTGATCAGCAACCGACGGTAGAGCCACTGATGATACCGCAATGGTACCGATCACGTCCCCCTTTGGTACCATCCTTGGATGACTGGCGGCCCCTTTTAAGAGATGTTTTCTTTGGGGGGGGTACCCTTCAGAACGGTGGGCATCGGGAGCTCAAGATTCTGCCCGAGATCGATTTGTTCGCACTTGGCGCCCTTACACAATCTCAGCCAGTCGGGACCCGTGAGGTAATTCCACTGTTTAAGTCTGTTCGTTCTCCACTTGAACTGTAGGTTACCTACACGTTTGTGGACACTCCAAACTTTCAGTGCCGCCTCAACTGCGTGCGTAATAGTGCATTTGTGGACGCCCTTATTATCACACAGATGCCGGACAAGATCTCCCCTCCGTTGGCAACGGAACAAGTCCCCGTCACTGTACTCGGCGCAGGTGTTCGACGAACTACCTCGCACGCAGTACATGTAGGGTTGCACATTCATGTGCTTTTCTACAAGATGACGGGCAAACTTTAAGAGGTCTGGCCACCGTTTTGCTGCCTTAGCAGTGCCCTTGACACGCTGGCAGCGAACATACGGGCAGGGATCCCCTGGCACGTAGTCCTTCCAAGCATATTTCAGCTTGGTGCGGCACGACTTGTTAACATTTGGTTTGTTGCCCTCGACCACAGACCTGATGTACACAAGGTACCAGTCTATGGCATGGGAGTTACCGGATAACCAGTCTTCGTCATCTGACCCCTCGTTGGTGTGTGGTGGCGGAAGAGCCATTCTGCCATTTTCCTGAACTAAATCAGTTAGGCTCATGTTCTTCCGCTCAGCGTCACCGAGACAGAGGTTGAGACGCACGTGGGCCGCTCGCGCTCTCAAACGCCGATTAGCTCTGCTTTCCGCGATCGACCAACCCTCGGCCTCAGCCGCGGCTAGTGTCTCAGCAGTCTGCTTGAGCCTATCAGCGTCGGACAGTACGCCCTCCACGTTAGGCGTGGCATCAGGGGATGACGTTACCGTCTTCCTCTTGTGCTTACGCTTACGCTTCGGCTTGGCTTTAGTCGTTGACCCATCAGATGAACCATCATCTGGGCCAGTCGGCATAGGAGCCTCTGTACCGTTGATGTGCTTCGGTGAAGATCCCCCAGCAGGGTCCTCCACCAGGACAGAACCGTCGGTACCGCCCAGACCAGGCTCCTTCATCGGAACAACATCACCCGATCCCTCAGGGTTAAGTTCCGGTGGTACCGAAGCCGGGTCTGAACCGATGGTTGGAGCACCATTGGTGTCCATCTCGTGGTCAGACGCAAGGAGCTGGTCTTCCTCGGCAGAGACCGAAGCCTCGTGCCGAGCCGAGTCTAAACCATTGACTCGCGCTGCCATACTCACAGCTCAGGTGTCGGTGAACCTCACAGTTCCCTCACCCAAGCATCGGTATGGCAGCAAGGTAACAACAGTGTAGGTACTACCGGGTAGACCTAGGCACCACTGATCAACACATTACCCTGCGGGCCAACGTGCTGATCTGAAGAAGCCTGGCTGCCTGTGGGGCTTATATACCCCAACCGTCCCCCGTGGCCCCGCCTCCCTGACCGACTTCCCAGCCAATCAGGGGCCGCGTCCCAAAGACGCGCCCAGGTGACCCAATTTCCCACGCGCGATTTGGCGCGAGAAATCAATCAGGAGACGACGGATTGTTGTTAACCATTTCGTGGCCGAGCCACAGGAAAACCCGGGGGTGGTACACCGGCGTTAAAGGACATAATATAGCAGCATGTTTCCCAGCGATATGTGGTCAAAATTAATCCCATACTAAGAATTAATCGGCGAAGCCAGCCACCCGCCCCGAACATGTGCTTTTCTACCTCCAACGGATAACCACGACGGATAACCCTTCTCTTCTCGTTGTGTTTTGGTGATCGTGTACCGGGTCGATGACCACCGGCCCAGTACGGAACTGTCCATGGAAATTTAATCAAGCCAGCAGCTTTACTGTCGTCAACAAGGTAAGAAAAAAATGTTTACACAATTTTATCTCGCTCTCTGACATGTGCACTCCTCCGTAAGCCTTCTACCGGTAGGTCTAGTGTCTTTGACAACGTCGGTGTCAAGTCACTATGTTTACCAGTGGGTACGGTCAGCCCCTTACGCACAGTCGACCTGTTTTTACGAGGCCTATCACGCTTGGGCTTGGTAACACAAGACGGTGGCTCAATCGGTAATTTCCTAGGACGACCCCTTTTCCGTGCTACCGTCGGTACCGAAGGTTTGACCGTCGGTCCTGCCTTCGGTACCGTAGGCAGCTTAGGGTCGGTTGGTGCTGTCACTGGGCCAGTGTCAACACCGAGGGAATCATCACCGTCATCTATATATGGCACCCCATACCAAGGTCGGAGGCGTGCCACATGTGATTTAGTTAGAGTCCCTTTTTGCAAACGTATTACCACAGTAGTCTCGCTGACCACCATAGTAACCGTATGCGGACCATCCCAGGAGTACAGAGTCTTTACTTTGGAATTTGGTGTGCTAAACCGCGCGACCTTATCCCCCACCTTAAATTGGCGGAGTTTGAGGCCGGTGTCATAGCCTACCTTCTGCAGACTTGCAGATTTTTCCAAGTTGTCCCTCACTACTCCATAGGACTCGCGTAATGATTGTCGCAATGACTCCACAAACATTACTGTGCAGGGTTGCTCGAGCTGGTGCCCCTGCACGCCATAGACCATGTCACTCGGCATGACTATGTCTTCACCCATTACAAGCATATTAGGCGTACAGCCCATCGACGCATGTTCAGTAGCATTGTAAGCATGGGAGATATAGCGAGCGTGCTCAACCCAATCATCCCGACGCTCATTAACCATTGTCGTGAGACATTGGATCAACTTCCGATTGAAACGTTCCACCATACCGTCCGATTGTGGCGTCTTGCAGATGTGTATTTTACTATACAATTCTGCCCACAGTCGAGATTCAAACTCACGACCCTGGTCGGAGTGAAGCATTAGAGGACCTCCCCATGTGAGGATCCAATTCTCGAAAAGTGCTTCTGCGCAGGTAACAGCTGTATGATTTAATAACGGATATACTTGGACATACTTGGTATAGTAGTCCTGTACCACCATCATACAGGTATTCCCACAGGGGGTCGTGTTGAAACCACTAATGATATCAACAGCGATCCGGGCAAATCGAACACCGAATAGCTCCTGACTTAGAGGTAGTTTACCCATGCCAGGTCCAGGCTTTGATAAACAGCATTGGGGACATTGCTTCACCCAACGCCGTATGTCCAAAGTCATACCCGGCCAGTAATATCTACTCTTTATCTTTGCCTCAGTTCGTGGTCTGCCAAAGTGTGCTGAACTTCGGTGGCCATGACAGTAATTGAGCAACTGCAGACTGAGTGACAAAGGCACTACAGATTGAGCTGCTCTCTTCCTGCCAGGCTGCACCCTCCAGCGGCACAATACACTGTTCCGTATAAAAAGATTATCCCACTGCGCTAACAGTTGTCTAACTTCTTTACATTCAAGTGAAAGTGCGGGGCAAACAGGCTTGGACAGGCCCAGCAGCTTCAAGGTATACACCCTCGAAATCACCAAATCTGCAAGCTGTTCATCTTTCAAGTGATTCAACGTCCAGTTAGGAACTTTCGCACCCACAGACGCAATCACTGCATTGTGAGACCCACAGTCTCGGCAGTCTACACGGTGACAACCTACCCTTCATCCCCTCAGCGTCCTTGAAGTTCAGGAGCCACTGAAGAGATGAATGATCTGTCCGTACGAGATAATTCCCACCATATAGGAAGTGTCTGTACTTTTTTGTGTAAACCACCACTGCCAAGAGTTTACGCTTGGTTGTGCAGTAGTTACGTTGTGTTTTGCTTAAACTGTTGGACGAAAATGCCAGCGGCACTTCTCGTCCATCCTGGATCTGCGACAAGGCAGCTCCAATGCTTGTATTAGAAGCATCAGTGTCCAAGATGAACTTACCAACAGGTGCAGGGTAGTGCAAAACAGGTGTTTCTAAAAAGAGTCTCTTTAACTCCCTGAAAGACAGTTCTGCGGCTGGAGACCAGACCACTTTAGCCTGAGCCTTCTTCTCTCCAATCATCAGCTCTTGTAAGGGAGCTGCGACTCTCGAGAATCCAGGTATAAAATCTCTGTAGTAAGAACAGAACCCAATGAAAGAGCGTATCTCCTCCGTGTCGATCGGACGAGGCCAGTTCTGTACCACTTCGATCTTATGAGGATCAGCCATGATGCCATGTTCAGAAACAATCCTACCTAGGTATTCAACTGACTTCCTAAAAAGCTTGCACTTTGAAGGTTTCAATTTCAGACCATATGATAAAATTTGTTTCAGCACAGCTTGGAGGTTCTGTAGAGTTTCCTCCACAGACCCTCCGAAGACGATGATGTTGTCCAAATATACTAGGCACTTTTTCTAAAGTAAACCCTGTAACATGGTTTCCATCACCGCTTCAAAGGTTGCCGGGGCGTTACATAGCCCAAATGGCATGACGTTGAACTCAAACAGTCCCATATGGGTAGAAAATGTGGTTTTTTCTTGGTCCTGGGGGTCCATGCCGATCTGCCAATAACGGGATTGTAAATCCAGTGTACAGAACCGTTTCGCCCCACCCAGAGATTCCACACATTCATCTATTCGAGGTAGAGGATATGCATTCTTTCTAGTGAGTCCATTCAATTTCCTATAGTCGATACAGAATCGACAGGAACCATCCTTTTTGGTGACCATCACCACAGGACTTGACCATGGGCTCTCACTAGGTTGAATCACATCCTCATCCAACATCTTTTCTACCTCAGCCTCCATAGCACTTGTTTTAGCCATGGGTAACTGACGGTAGGGGATTCTACTAGGAACCGCGTCCCCGGTATCAACCCGGTGTTATACCGTGTTGGTACGCCCCAGAGGGTCTCCTGGTTGCGCAAAAGCGTCAGATAATTCCGACAGCTCATGCACCACCATTTCGCTCTCCAGGGTCTCTAGGTGTGATTCACACAACAGGGACCTCAGGTGTTTCGGTAGGTTGGATTTTGCCAGAGCATCCTCATGGGCAGGATCCCTTGCCACCAAACCTACGTCCACAAAGCCCGTAGTCAATGAATCAACACCATACACTCGCGTAGTTTTACCAATAGGTGTCCCTTTCCGTAGAGTGAGTTCTCTACTACTCGAGTTGCAGATTGGTATCACCCCCCAGCGAGCGTTGGTCAGGTAAGTATGATAGCCAGCAAGACCTAGCTCGGCGAGCTTCTGATCTTCAGGTTCAAACATTCCTGGCCGTTTGGCCTGCACTCCCACGCAGCTGACTAGGACATCTGAAACATGTCCCAGTGCCAGCTTTGTGTCCTGTGCCACTAACGCCACAGAAGAACCATTCCTTAAAACGCACTATACAGATTGTTTATAAGGATGTTTAATCTGAAGTCGGCCTGTTGCGGTGTTCATTGTTACTCCGTAAAGAGCAGCAAAGTCCATCCCCAGGATGCCATCATCAGTGATGTCAGTGATGGTTGGACATATCCAGTATGTCTTGCCATCCACCAACATAGGTTTTACAGTTCTGCCATAAGTCTGCATACTATCTCCCGTAGCAGTCCGAGCCTTTACTCCTAGTAGCGGAGCATCGGGCTGGTTGCAAAGATGGGCCATGAATTTACGATCAACCAGGGTGTGAGATGCACCCGTGTCGACCAAAAATTCACCACGCGTCCTGGAAATAACCAGACTCAGGTACCAACGTTGTCCCTTTAAAGGAACGCACTGAGAGGTCAGCATCGGGCTGTCCCCTCCATCCATAGCAACCCCTTTTTCCAGGAGATAATCCCAGCATGGGTCGCTCGGGGAGTCTTGAATCGCACTGCTCTGGGCAATCGATTCTAACCAAGACTCCTCTCAGCCAGCGACTACAGAATCCTCAGGATTACGTTTGTCCTTGCCAGCCCCGCCTTGCCAGACGCTTACAGGTTGTACTGACCCTTCTGCCTCTGCGCGGCCTTGGTTCATGGAAGAGTTAACACCGTCTACTAATCCCTTACAGGCATGGCTAACTGTGGGGGCGCCATCCTTGCCAAGAGGATGGGCCCCGTTCAGTTTTCTGTCTCTTTTTCGGTTTTAGCAGCGACGGGTGCAGGGGCTTTGCATTCGCTAGCCCAATGACCCATCTTCTGACAGCGGCGACAGGGCTGAGGTTTTGTGTCCTTCCTCTTCTTTTTCCAGATCCAGAACCAGAAGTGGACGCAGAGCTCTTTTCCAAGTGCTTCCGCAACAAACCCTCATTCATTTTCTCCATGTCCCTCTCAGAGGCGGGCAGTTTTTTCTTAGGTGGTTTTTTGCAGCCTCCGTCACCTGAGCTCCTTTCGGGGCTACAGATGGGGATGCCGATACTCCTCCACTAGGAAAAACAGCCTGTTTGGTGTCATACACATCTGCGTGGTCGAACAGGTCAGCCAGAGATAAATCCGGCTGCCATTTCTCCCTCAGATATGCTTGGAGATTAGTGTCCCCGACCCCATTGACAAACCTGGAGGTTAACTCCTGGATGACAGTGGGTGTGTCAGGTCTACATCCCTGATAACACTCGGATATCAGTTCCTGTAAAGCAAATCCGCAGGATCTCAGATGCTCGTCCTTGCGTTGGACACGCTTGAGCAACTGAGTCCTTGGGTCATGCTCACCAATCTTCCCAATCGCCCATTCAGCAGTCTCTTCAAGGGAGCTCAATGTCTTGACCTTCACTTGTTCAAATGCCAAAAGGGCTGGTTCACCTGGCCCGTTGCAGAGTGCCTGCTTTAGAGCAACCAGCGCTTGCTGATTGTTCCAGCAATTGCTCTCCACAATAGCCTTGAACCTAACTTTGTACTTCCTCCAGGGCGGCGTCCCTGTGAAAGGAGGAATATCGATGGCCTTTTGACGGGCTGCATCTGGATGTTTCAACTCCCCAAAGTTAAAAGGAGCATACCTCTCATCCAAATCATCGATGTCCCTTGGGACAATGTCAGTCCCCAGCTTCTCTATTGCAGGGTTCCTTTCATACTTAGCCCGCTGGACTGGGGTCAAACCCTGTCTAGCCCTGGGCTTTGGTACTTGAACCGAGACCATGGTCTGCTGTTGGTTCAACAACGTTGAACCTGTCGATGGGTGGGTGTACACTAGAAGTGTTGCCGTCCCTCCAAACCCGCCATTACAGACCGGAGTCTGTAAATAGCTAGCCCCCATCTGAGGTGTCACACCTGCAATCGTGGTATGTACTAACGGAGGAACACCGGAAGGTGTCGCCGCCGTGTACCCCGTAGATGCAGGCTCGACTGGAGGTACCACCGGAGTTGGTGGTGGTACCAGATCTGACTTGCTTTTCAGCCCAAGGTTGGCTTGCTTCAAGCTTTCGACGTCCCTCCTGGCTAAGTGGAGCTGCGTGCCTAAATCCTTTCCCAAGGCATTCAAACTTGCCACCTCACATTCACCAGACACCCTCTGTCGCAGAAGCTCATCAACCTCAGCCTTCTGAGAAGCCATCTCCTTCTGGAGTTCCAGAAGGAACTTTTTCTTCTCATCAACCTCCCTCAGGAATAAATTCCTAGTTTGCTTGATGGAAGTAAGCTCTCTCCGGGCCTCCTCCAGGTCCTGCAGTCCAGGCTTCCTTGCCCCGATCCCAATGTCAGCAAGTAGAGAATTATCCAAAGGTAAGCTGGATGGTTCCTCTACAGCAGGCAAATTCATGGTCCCAGGAACCTTTCCCGCCATGTCAGTTTTCCCCGACGGTCTGCCCCCTACCGCACCCTCGGGTGTGGTAGTGGCACCATCAGAAAAGACCGACGTGTTTGGATCCAATGAAGGATCCACTACCGTCGGTGTGGAACCGACGGGAGCTGGTCCGAGAGATCTAGTCTCCCTACCCGGTATTTTCTGACCTTCAGGGCAGAAAAGATTCGTGGGAAGGGAGTCCAACAATCTCCTGGGGCTAATATCAAAGTCTCCTCGGACCGGAGATTGCTCTCCGTCCTCCCCCTGAGTAAAAGCCTCCACAATAGGATCACCTATTGCTTCATGAAAGAGGTCGTCACCGGGCACTTCCCAAGCTGCCCGACTCTCCCCCCTGTCAGTGTTGCCAGTGAAGAACCGTACATTTTGTATGGCCTCCTCTCGTTCTTCAGCAGGAGTTTTAGTCCTACCGCTTACTGAGTTGACAAAATTGTACAGGTAATCCATACACTTATAAGCCTATTTAATACACTTATCACGGTAGGTTCGTTCAAATGGTCACGGCACCAGTGTAGTTGGTCTCTTACTACAAGTGTAACGCATAAGAACAACAACCAGACAAGGTAAATTAGACTTTAATATACAGCAACTTTATTGTAGAGGATAACTCTTGAGTATTATAGCACCAGTATAACCATCAGATATACAGGGATCAGATCAGATCATAATACAGGGAAGTAACCCTACAGCGTAGTGTTAAGCCCGGAGCACAGGGTGGTCTTGCCTCGACAGTCCCAAACCTGACTGACTTCCAATGGGGAAGTAGCCACCTTATATACACCGCTGCGTAGGCCACGTGACCGTACCAGCAGCGCCACCTAGTAGGTATAATTATGTAACATGATTACGTAAGAACTACCGAATAGAACCGAAGGTAATACCTGTACACTACCGTACACAACCGAACTAGAGTGAGTCGGTATATGTAACGAACCGACGATACTCGTTAAGTGAATAAACCAGTTATGTATACAATAGAACCGTGTCGTTTTACATCATAACAACATATAATAGATATACCATAATAACAGTTAGACTCATAGTCAACCCGTTACAGGACCATCATGGGCTCTGGTTATCATAGGCCTGTTATCCATATACCTTTCATCACGAGAGCGATGGTACATAAAATTTTCAAAATGAATAGACCTCCTATCACTTAAGTAATTACATCTAGCATCAGTATGGACCACCTCTGTAGGGGTAAGGTGCGGGAATTTTAAACAGATTTTTAGACACCAATTTTGAGCATACTGGAGGGGTTTTAGCAAATTTTCATAGGTGGTTGTAAACAGTATATCTGCGTAGTCAAAGTACGGTACAATTGTAGCTGTGTACATTCCTATGGCAAGTTTTCTACTCAAGAAGGGTCTCAAGTTACATAACTTATAGGTTTTATAAGCCACAGTCTTAGCAACAAAATTTAGGTGAAGTTTAAAAGTTAGGGGGTCTAAAGTGACTCCCAAATATTTATAGCTAGGCACTACTTGAAGTACATTATTATCCAGAATTATATTTGCATCTAGTGTTTTTAATCTCTTATTACTGGCCGAAAAGATAATAATTTTGGTTTTAGTTGCATTTACTGAAAGATTCTGTTGACACCAAGTCGAATAGCACTCGAGATCCTCTTGTAGTATATGTGTGGCTGTGTTAAAACAGTTATGGGAGGTATGAATTACCATATCATCAGCATATAATTTAATTCTACAGTTTTTTATACATTTTACCACATCATTAACATACAACAAAAAAAGAAGGGGGCCTAAAATAGACCCTTGGGGTACCCCACAAGTGATTAACCTTTCATTGGATAGAGTACCATTAGCTAGAACAGTTTGGTGTCTGAAGTGACTCCCAAATATTTATAGCTAGGCACTACTTGAAGTACATTATTATCCAGAATTATATTTGTATCTAGTGTTTTTAATCTCTTATTACTGGCCGAAAAGATAATAATTTTGGTTTTAGTTGCATTTACTGAAAGATTCTGTTGACACCAAGTCAAATAGCACTCGAGATCCTCTTGTAGTATATGTGTGGCTGTGTTAAAACAGTTATGGGAGGTATGTATTACCATATCATCAGCATATAATTTAATTCTACAGTTTTTTATACATTTTACCACATCATTAACATACAATAAAAAAAGAAGGGGGCCTAAAATAGACCCTTGGGGTACCCCACAAGTGATTAACCTTTCATTGGATAGAGTACCATTAGCTAGAACAGTTTGGTGTCTGTTAAACAAGTAATTTTCAAACCAATGGTAGTTGTCCGACCTTATACCGTAGTGGTTTAACTTAAGCAATAATACAGAGTGATCCACAGTATCGAAGGACTTTTGTAGGTCTATGAAGGCTGCAATAGTGTAATTACCCACATCAAGTTCCCTTCTGATATCATCAGTAAAGGAAGCCAATGTGTTCAGTGTACTATGACCTCTGCGGAAGCCACCTTGCGCATTAGTCAAGACATTTCGCAAAGAAGCCATAAACTCTATTGTGTACCACCTTTTCCAGCAGCTTACATGGTAAAGGAAGCAAAGAAATTGGTCTATAATTAATCACTAGTTTGTTGTTGCCAGATTTAGGAATTGGTGTAACTTTTGAGATTTTCCAAGAGGGGGGGATAAAATTTGTAGTGAAGATCAAATTAAAAATTCTTACAAATTTTTGGGGTATATGTTTGAAAACCTTTTTGAGGATTTTTGAAGAGATATTTTCAATAGCCGAGGATTTATTTGTGTTTATTTCATTAATCAACTTGTTTACTTCCTGTATGTTGGTTTCAAAAGGTTCGATGTTGCTTTCTACTATCTTATCATATTGACGCCAGGGGATGTGAAAATCCTTTGCAAGTTCTGGTCCTATTTGGGTAAAATAATTATTTATGAAATTTGGAACATCTATAGGGGGGATTTTATCTTTGTCGTCAGAATTATGATCTATCAAATGTATGTCTTGGGCTTTATTTGGCTGACCTGGAATTAAATCATTAATTATTCTCCAGAATGCTTTGGTATCATTTTTATATGTCTCAAGCTGTTCTTTAAAGAAAGTATGCCGCATTCTTTCAATTTTCTTATTACATGCATTTTTTGCCTTGTCGGCAATATCCCAATCAAGATCAGAACCACTTAATCTTGCTATGGCTGCTTTGGAATTTTTGTCTCGGATTTGTTCATAAACATCTTGAGTAAACCAGGGTTCCCTGTACTTTGGGATATTAAATTCCCTCAAAGGGCAATGTTTATCAAGTATAGATCGTATACAATTTTCCAACTCCTGCCAACAATCAGTGGGGTTATCAGCATTGTCAAACAATGTCCAATTATAATTATCCAACTCATGTAAATTGTCAGGCAACTTCATGTATGATCTACCTTTGATTGTGACCCTTGGAACTTTAATATTAATCTTTTTTCTTACTAAATAAATTGGAAAGTGATCAGAAATATAGATATCAAAAACTCCTGTGTTTATATAGTTTTTTCTAAGATTTGTGAAAAGTAGATCTAAAGTGGTGTTTTTTCTCGTTGATTCATTTATTTCTTGTGATAGGCCGAAAAGTTTTAATTTGTTTAACAGATTATTTACTAGGTCACAATCTTCACAGACATTGAAATTCATGTCACCTAACATTATTACCTCGTAATCTTCTATGTCAGCAACATCAGACAACATTTCAGACAATCATGTGATAAATCTGTTTTTATCTCCCTCAGGTGGACGATATATATTTACCACCAATATCCTTTTCATATTCTCTTTACAGATTAATATGTTCTGTACTTCAATTTCCTCATCAGAGGCATTTAGAACAGAAAAATAATTATAAACATGTCCTATGTATCTTTTCACATAAAGACCAACTCCACCTCCTGTTTTAATTTTACCATCAACCAAAACTTGCCTGTCTTGGCGATATCTTACATAACCAGATAACTTATTATCAGTCTCGTTGTCTTCGCATTTAAACCATGTCTCAGAAAAAGACATTAACTCAAACTTTGAGTTAGATAACTCAAGGCATATTTTGGCATAATTTGCCTTAAAACTACATGAATTTAAGTGTAGAAATTTAAGTCCCTTAGTCCTGCTTATTTCAGCTAAGGTGGGAGACAGGGATCCATCGATTCTCCTGCCCCCCTTCCACAACCACATTCAAAATTTACATGTACAAATATGTCATCTCTATATGTTGATGTTCCTCTTCTTACAGAACAGAAATTACCGTGTGCTAACTGAACCCCATAGGAGGCATAGACCTTTATGTCGCCATCCAAGGGGTTTATCTTCACATTTAATAAGGACGAAATTTCAGAGAAATTGTAATCATAGGCATGTACCAACCTTAAATGAGGTTTAATTGTACTTGGAAAAGTAAGGTTCAGATATAAAAAACATTTTTTTAAATTATGAAAGGCTTAGTGAAAGTATTAACACATCATATCTATGAGGTAGCATTTGGGTTTGTGTACCGGTAGGATATCAAAGTTTAGAGAAAAACAGTAACCTTAGGCCTCATACCAGCTAGGCTATTTGTCACATTGGACATCCATGTTATAGTGTAGCATGTTAGTACCGGTAAGTTTACAAAAGTGAGAAAATTACATGACAGCGTGTGTCTTGTTTGAAACATGTTACCAATGAATGGGATTTTCCATAAAAAAGTACAAAGTATGACATACACTTTATAGTATAGCATGTTGATACCGGTAAGTTTACATAATGTGACAATACATAACAGCACATGTCTTGATTAAAACATGATACCAATGAGTGTAATTTTCCAGAACAAGTGCAAAATATAAACAAATTATGATCGTATTACCGGTATATACTCCTTGCTAGTCTGGATAGGTTAAATGTAAAATGTATATTTATGTCTGTATCACAGTCTCAGAGTTCATTTATTGCTGGAGAGGTGCAGGCACTGTCTCTCGGATCACTTCAGCAGGGGGTTGTTCTTGACGTTTCTTGTGTTGTCTGGCTTCATCTTTCTTCATGAGCGGTGGCTCCCCTGTGATTGATACACGTAAGTCTTCAAGAATTTCGCCGAGCCTGTTGCCAAATTGAATGTTCTCAATAATTATGTCTTCTGCCTGCCCCAGGTGGAAGCCACATCCATAGCGCCTGTCGAGAGTGGCTTCGTACAAATGAGCGCCCTGCGTATCAGTTAGTGCTATGCGCCTGGAGGGATCCTCGTATTTGATCTTTTGAAGTGCAATCATTACGTCATCCTCCATGTCGTGCCATTCTGCATTTTTTCTACAGTTTTTGGCCGCAAACATGCAGTCCATTGCGGTCTTTACAGTCATAAAACTAAACTAATAATAATTTTTCTGTGTAGGGCCATGTTGTCGCTGATGATACACATTTTTGAGCAAAAAGCTCTTTCAGTCGAGTCGAAATTTTGGCCTTCATATTTTATGGGGCACTTGTACAGGTTTGAGAAGACGGCATGGGGACTTTGGAATGCGTATCCGTCTGGAGTCTTGACCAGTTTTGCATTCTGTAGAGATATACCAAAGGGAATTTTCTGGATTTTGTCATAGGCGAAGGTTTGGCCAGCGACAATAATTGTTGATCCTCTAACCGTGCAGTCGACATTTTTGGATCTACCCAGCGCTTGAAGGGATCTTAAGTCTCTTTGGATGTTCTTTTCTTCAAGTGATATGTCATCAGACAGGTGTACCCCGAACCAGTCAGTGTTCCCTTTCAATTTATTGATGTTTGCAAATATTTTATTCTTGTACTGGGCAGATGAAAAGTGTATAACCACTGGTCTGGGTCTGGGTTTGAATTTTGCCCTATTCGTATTTCCAGGGGGAGGAGGCTGTGGCTTCCTGCCATGATGGTAGATGGACTCAGCAGTGCTATTGTCAAGTTTTAGACCCATTATCATTGAACAGCTGATCTAAAGTGTCTCGTAGACTGCCCGGTGTATCTTCTGATAGTCCCTCGAGTACAAGAATTCTTCTTTTAACAGAATTGTCCAGCTTCAGGAACTTATCCCCGTATGCCTCGGAGTCTACCTGAAGTTTCTGGGTGACATTTTTTAGAGATCTAATATCTTCGTTGTATGAGTTTATCGACTCCTCAATATCGCCCACCTTTGTTTTTGTTGTGTTGGCTTCGAGTGTCGCAGTGTCGAGGCGTGTGGCTTCTTGTCCAATGCGGGTCTCGTTCGCATTTACACGTTTTTCAATGCCGTTCAGTAAAGGGGCTGTTCTAAAAGTTATGTCCTCCTGTTTGGTTAGCCTTTGTTCAAGCTCCATTACCTTCCTCAATACTTCTTTGGGTGTTGATTTTTCCGTCAGCGCTGGGAGCCGGGGTACAGTCGTCTCAGGTTCCGCCATGTTGGATTCAGTTGGTCCAGTCTGCTCACGTTGAGGTTTCGCCGACAGTCTGTGTGATTTTCTGACCTGTGCACACATTTGGTTTAATCTTTCCACTCAGAGCCCCTTTACACAGGTTAACTGCTAGAGCTGAGCTGATTTAGCCACTATGTAGACTCTAAAAGGTCGATAACAGGCCCTGCGATTCCACTATCCGTCCACTTTGTCACGTGACATTTTCCCGCTCAAACTCACTTTGAAATGTTCATATTCAGCCTTCTTGTTTAAGCTGGTTGAATCTAGTTCAAGTTGAAATTGTCTGTTGGGTTGAGGCCTATGAAAAACATTAAAAATGAACTCTTGATGCTGCACCTCTGTCATCGCAGCTTTTTCCTCAACCTTTAAATCAAAGGCCAAGAATTCTGGTTCGATAGGGTTCTTCTTCTTCTGCTTAAGCATATCACTGATTACCTTGATATACATTGTGCTATCCGGGAAATGGAATTTAAGGACATGAATAAGCCATGGCTGTCACGAGATATATACGAGAGCATTTATGAGTGTAATCAATATGTATTAGACTATGTAAAAGGAGGTAAGGTCAACATGAATCTTTTTGAAATGGCACAACAGACTCACAGAGACATAAACGCTAAAACACGCAATACAGAAGAAAATTATTTCATTGAGAAACTAGAGCAACATTCAAAAAATCCTTCAAAATTCTTGCGCGAGCTGAATCTACTGTTGGGGCCGATTGGTGTGGACAAGCCTGAAATCCTATTGAACCATCACATTGATGGCAGTGAAGTGAAGGGTGGTGCTGTGCCCAACTATGTGAACCAGTTCTTTGCCCACATTGGTAGTAACCTCTTTGATTCACTGGGTCAGAAACCTCAAGTATGTAATAACAAAAAGCCTGTAAACAGGAAATATGAGCCCACTGAGTCCACATTATTTAGACATGACATTATTTTGAAGTTAATCAGGGCAATAGACGTTCATAAATCTAGCGGTTTAGAGGACGTCAGTGCCACAGTGCTAAAGGACGTGCTACTTGTAATGGCACCCCAGCTCACTGACTTAATTAATATGTGTCTTCATAATGTTGTGTTTCCCACAGAATGGGCAGCCGCCAAAGTGGTGCCCCTCCCTAAGACGGGTGACACAAGGCAGATTGGTAACTGGAGGCCTATTTCTCTCCTGCCTGTACCAAGCAAGATCAAATATATGATAGATTAGAGGATAATGGAAATTTACATGACAGCCAGTTCGGCTTCCCTGCATCCAGGGGAACCAATGATGTCTTTAAACTGGTCAATGACATTTATAGATCCAGGGACAGTAGACATTACGTCTCGTGTTTCCTGGATGTATGGAAGGCGTTCGATTGTATACACCATGGAGAGTTGCTTAATAGAATGAGAGCCATGAACCTGCCATCTATTTACTGTGATTGGCTGTGTGCTTACCTAGGTAATAGGACTCAATGTGTTGTGTGCAATAATGCTGTCTCTGACGTAGAGAATATCCATTTTGGAGTGCCCCAGGGCTCTTTTTTTTTAAATGTTTTATTAGGTTTAATAATACAGTTACATTGAAATAAAATGTAAATGTACCAAACCTAGCACGGGGGCATTGTCTTACTCCCGCTAGGACCTCTGTCGTTGCATATATTCTATGACTAGTACATATTGTCCAGGTATGACATCACTATTATTATTATCATTATTATTATTACTGGGGCCATTACTGTTTATTTGTTATGTTAATAATCTTCCAACTGTGATCAAGAACTGTCAGACAATAATGTATGCCGATGATGTTGCGTTTTATATAAGTAATGAAATATTAGCAGCGGCGACAGCTCAGTTACAAGCAGATGCAACCAGAGTATTTGACTGGTTCTCATCAAGTGCTCTGTGTATTAACATTGAGATGACCAAAATTGTTGTTTTTCCCCTGTTAAACCTGCGGTGCCCGTATACAAATAAGTCCACATGGGCACTGCTATGCTTGAAATCTGTGACCAGTATGAGTACTTAGGAATAATCCTGGATAATGAATTTACCCTAGAAAAAAGTGTGAGCAAGAGTGTCAGCAATGCTAATTTTAGAAGTGTGATGTTGCGCAGAATGCGAACAAAAATGAATACTCCAACTGCCAACCTGGTCTATAAACAGATGCCTGTGATGGAATATTGTGGTTATTTATTTAACCGTGTAACTGACAGCCAACACAAAAGACTGCAATTGGTGCAAAACCGCTGCCTGAGAATGTGTTTAAAAGTCCGAAAAAGGTATCCTGTTGTAGATCTGCATCGAGATGTAGGGGTAGACTACCTGAGCGTTTGCTACGACATACAGTTCCTTCTTCTACTACACAAATATCTCCATAGTGATAAACATGATAACAAAGCCCTTGGCTTGGAATTCAGACGTACTGTAGTGGGAGAACAAGTTATGCAAAAGTCCACTGTATAGAGGTATAAACCGTCAAAAGGGGCCTGCAGGTCAAAGGTCGTAATTTGTGTAAGAGATTTCTTTGTCTCAAAGCAAAGAGAGAAGGGTCTAAAAGACCTCAGTTATGAGCCCAATGTAAAATACCTGTCATAGCAGAGACTAATGTCTCTATTTTGAATAATGTAACTGTATTTGAAAATCAGGTTGTGCAATAAATACATTTATAAACTCAAAAAAAAAACCGGAATCTTCACACCTGCCACTTCAGAAGGACCTGTAACGGGTTGACTATAAAGTCTAACTGTTATTGTTGTATATCTATTGTATGTTGTATGATGTAAGACAACACGGTTCTATTGTGTTTAATAACTGTTTTATTCATCTAACTAGTATCGTCGGTTCGTTACATACACCGACTCCTCTAGTTCGGTTATCTATACGGTAGTGTACCGGTACCACCTTCGGTTACCGTCGGTAGTTGTTACATAAGCATTTTACATAACTAAACCTAACAGGTGGCGCTGCTAGTACGGTCACGTGGCTATGCAGCGCTGTATATAAGACGGCTACTTCTCCATTGGAAGGCAGTCAGGTTTGGGACTGTCGTGACATGACCACCCTGTGCTCACGGGCTTAACTCTATGCTATAGGGTTGCCCACTGTATTATATATCTGTTCTGATCTTGTATATCCGCTGGTTATACTTGTACTATAATACCCAAGAGTTACCTTTACAATAAAGTCGCCGTATATTAAAGTCTAATTTACCTTGTCTGGTTTTTGTACTCAAGTGTTACATACGTAGTAAGAGACCAACTACATTGGTGCCGTGACCACTTGATCGAACCGACCATTGATAGGGTATTAAATAGACTTACAGTATATGGATTACCTATACGATTTTGTCAGCTCGTTCAGCGGCAGGACTAAAACCCCTGCTGAGGAACGTGAGGAAGCCGTACAGAATGTACGCTTCTTCACAGGCAAATCCAATAGGCGGGAGAGCCGGGCAGCCTTGGAGGTGCCCGGTGACGACCTCTCCCAAGAAGCAATAGGTGATCCTATTGTGGAAGCCTTTACCAAAGGAGAGGATGGGGAGCAATCTCCAATCCCGGGACCCTTTGATATAAGCTCCAGGAGATCGTTGGACTCCCTTTCCACGAATCTTTTCTGTCCTGAGGGTCAGAAAATACCGGGTAGAGAGCCTAAAACTCTCGGCCCAACTGCCTTCGGTTCTACACCGACGGTAGCAGATCCTTCATTGGATCCAGACACGTCGGTTTTCACTGATGGTGCCACTCCTACACCGAACGGTATGGGGGGTGGCGGGCTATCAAAGAAGACTAATGTGGCAACAGAAGCTCCTGGTAAGGGGTACCCGCCAGCAGTAGATGAGCCATCCAGTTTACCACTGGATGGGGACCTACTAGCTGCTATGGGTATCCCCACCAGGAAAACTGAGTTGCACGAGCTCGCGGAAGCCCGGAGGGAACTTGCTTCCATCAATCAAACTAGGAAGTTATTCCTAAGGGAGGTTGATGAGAAGAAAAAGTTCCTACTGGAACTCCAGAACGAGATGGCTTCCCACAAGGTGGAGGTTGACAAACTTTTGCACCAGAGGGTGTCCGGCGAATGTGAGGTTGCAAGCTTAACTTCCTTGGGAAAGGATTTGAGCACGCAGCTCCACTTAGCCAGACAGGACCTCGCAAGCTTAAGGCAAGTCAATCAGGACCTGAAGACGAAGTCGGAGAAAGTACCACCACCTTCCACGGTGGTACCTCCAGTCATACCCGTACCCAGTGTGTACACGACAGTGACACCTTCAAGTGTCCCGCCGCTAGTACACACCACGGTAACAGGTATGACACCTCAGATGGGGGCTAGCTATCTACAGACTCCGGTCTGTGGTGGCGCCTTTGGAGGCAAGGCAACACCTCCAGGGTACACCCACCCATCTACTGGTTCAACGACGTTGAATCAGCAGCAGACCATGGTCTCAGTTCCAGTACCGAAACCCAGAGCTAGACAAGGCTTAACGCCTGTCCAGCGGGCTAAGTACGACCGGAACCCGGCTATTGAGAAGCTGGGGACAGACATCGTCCCGCGGGACATCGATGAACTGGATGAACGGTATGCTCCTTTCAACTTTGGGGAGATCAAACATCCTGATGCAGCCCGTCAAAAGGCCATCGATATTCCGCCTTTCACAGGGTCGCCACCCTGGAGAAAGTACAAAGTTCGGTTCAAGGCTATTGTGGAGAGCAATCGCTGGAACAATCAGCAAGCGCTGGTTGCTCTGAAGCAAGCACTCTGCAACGGGCCAGGTGAACCAGCCCTTTTGGCGTTCGAGAGAGTGAAGATCAAGACATTGAGCTCACTTGAAGAAACAGCTGAATGGGCGATTGGGAAGATTGGTGAGCATGACCCAAGGACTCAGCTGCTCAAACGTGTCCAACGCAAGGACGAGCATCTGAGATCCTACGGATTTGCTCTACAAGAACTGATATCCGAGTGTTATCAGGGATGTAGACCTGACACCCCCACTGTCATCCAGGAGTTAACCTCCAGGTTTGTCAATGGAGTCAGAGACACCAATCTCCAGGCATATCTGCGGGAGAAATGGCAGCCGGACTTATCTCTAGCTGACCTTTTTGACCATGCAGATGTGTATGACACCAAACAGGCTGTTTTTCCTAGTGGAGGAGTGTCGGCAGCTCCATCTGTAGCCCCGAAAGGAGCTCAGGTGGTAGAGGCCGCCACAAAACCACCTAAGAAAAAACAGCCCGCCTCCTAGGAGGTGGCGGCAGTAATGCCTGACAGGGACATGGAAAAGATGATTGAGGGTTTGTTGCGGAAGCACTTGGAAAAGAGCTCTGCGTCCACTTCTGATTCTGGATCTGGAAAGAGAAGGAAAAAGAAGAAAAAGGACACGAAACCTCAGCCATGTAGACGCTGTCAAAAGATGGGTCATTGGGCTAGCGAATGCAAAGCCCCTGCACCCGTCGCTGCTAAAACTGAAAAGGAGACGGAAAACTGAATGGGGCCCATCCTCTTGGCAAGGATGGCGCCCCCACAGTTAGCCATGCCTGTAAGGGATTAGTAGACGGTGTTAACTCTTCCATGAACCAAGGCCGCGCAGAGGCAGAAGGGTCTGTACAACCTGTAAGCATCTGGCAAGGCGGGGCTGGCAAGGACGAACGGAATCCGGAGGATTCTGTAGTCGCTGGCTTAGAGGAGTCTTGGTTAGAATCAATTGCCCAGAGCAGTGTGATTCAAGACTCCCCGAGCGACCCGTGTTGGGATTATCTCCTGACAAAAGGGGTTGCTATGGATGGAGGGGGAAGCCCGATGCTGACCTCTGAGTGTGTCCCTTTACGGGGACAGCGTTGGTACCTGAGTCTGGTTATTTCCGGGACGCGTGGTGAATTTTTGGTCGACACGGGTGCATCTCACACCTTGGTCGATCGTAGATTCATGGCCCGTCTTTGCAACCAGCCCGAAGCTCCGCTACTGGGAGTAAAGGCTCGGACTGCTACGGGAGATAGTATGCAGACTTATGGCAGAACTGTAAAACCTATGTTGGTTGATGGCAAGACATACTGGATATGTCCAACCATCACCGACATCACTGATGATGGCATACTGGGGATGGACTTTGCTGCTCTTTACGGGGTAACAATGAACACCGCAACGGGCCGACTTCAGATTAAACATCCTTATAAACAATCTGTACAGTGCGTTTTAAGGAATGGTTCTTCTGTGGCGTCAGTGGCACAAGACACAAAGTTGGCAGCAGGACATGTATCCGATGTCCTAGTCAGCTGCGTGGGAGTGCAGGCCAAACGGCCGGGAATGTTTGAACCAGAAGATCAAAAGCTCTCTGAGTTAGGTCTTGCTGGCTATCATACTTACCTGGCCAACGCTCGTTGGGGGGTGATACCGATTTGTAACTCGAGTAGTAGAGAAATCACTCTACGAAAGGGGACGCCTATTGGTAACACCACGCGAGCATATGGGGTAGACTCACTAACTACGGACTTTGTGGAAGTAGGTGTGGTGGCGGGAGACTCTTCCCACGAAGAGGCTCTAGCCAAATCCAACCTACCGAAACATTTAAGGTCCCTGTTGTGTGAGTCACACCTCACAACCCTAGAGAGCGAAATGGTGGCCAATGAGCTGTCGGAGTTATCTGACGCCTTTGCGCAACCAGGAGATCCTCTAGGGCGTACCAATACGGTACAACACCGGGTTGACACTGGGGACGCGCTTCCCAGTAGAATCCCCTACCGTCGGTTACCCATGGCTAAAAAAAGTGCTATGGAGGCTGAGGTAGAAAAGATGTTGGATGAAGATGTGATTCAACCTAGTGAGAGTCCATGGTCAAGTCCTGTGGTGATGGTCACCAAAAAGGATGGCTCCTGTCGATTTTGCATCGACTATAGGAAGTTGAACGGACTCACTAGGAAGAATGCATATCCTCTACCTCGGATAGATGAATGTGTGGAATCTCTGGGTGGGGCGAAATGGTTCTGTACACTAGATTTACAATCTGGTTATTGGCAGATCGGCATGGACCCCCGGGACCGAGAAAAAACCGCATTTTCTACCCATATGGGACTATTTGAGTTCAACGTCATGCCATTCGGGCTATGCAATGCCCCGGCAACCTTCGAGGCAATGATGGAAACCATGTTACGGGGTTTACTTTGGAAAAAGTGCCTAGTATACTTGGACGACATCATCGTCTTCGGTGGTTCTGTGGAGGAAACTCTACAGAACCTCCAAGCTGTGCTGAAACGCATCTTATCATATGGTCTGAAATTGAAACCTTCAAAGTGCAAGCTTTTTAGGAAGTCAGTTGAATACCTAGGTAGAATTGTTTCTGAACATGGCATCATGGCTGATCCTCATAAGATCGAAGTGGTACAGAACTGGCCTCGTCCGATGGACACGAAGGAGATACGCTCTTTCATCGGGTTTTGTTCATACTACAGAGATTTTATACCTGGATTCTCGAGAGTCGCAGCTCCCTTACAAGAGCTGATGATTGGAGAGAAGAAGGCTAAGGCTAAAATAGTCTGGTCTCCAGCCGCAGAACAGTCTTTCAGTGAGTTAAAGAGACTCTTCTTAGAAACACCTGTTTTGCACTACCCTGCACCTGTTGGTAAGTTCATCTTGGACACTGATGCTTCTAATACAAGTATTGGTGCTGCCTTGTCGCAGATCCAGGATGGGCGAGAAGTGCCGCTGGCATTTTCGTCCAACAGTCTAAGCAAAACACAACGTAACTACTGCACAACCAAGCGTGAACTCTTGGCAGTGGTGGTTTACACAAAAAAGTACAGACATTTCCTATATGGTGGGAATTATCTCGTACGGACGGATCATTCATCTCTGCAGTGGCTCCTTAACTTCAAGGACGCTGAGGGGATGATGGGTAGATGGTTGAACCACCTCTCTGAGTTTGGCATGACGAATGAGCATATCATACACAGGAGTGGAGTAGATCATGTGAATGCGGACAGCTTGTCCCGCTATCCTATCCGGAACTGTCACCGTGTAGACTGCCGAGACTGTGGGTCTCACAATGCAGTGATTGCGTCTGTTGGTGCGAAAGTTCCTAACTGGACGTTAAATCACTTGAAGGATGAGCAGCTTGCAGATCCAGCTATTTCGAGGGTGTACTCCTTGAAGTTGTTGGGCCTGTCCAAGCCTGTTCGCCCCGCACTTTCACTGGAATGTAAAGAAGTTAGACAACTGTTAGCTCAGTGGGATAATCTTTTTATACGGAACAGTGTATTGTGCCGCTGGAGGGTGCAACCTGGCAGGAAGAGAACAGCTCAGTCTGTAGTGCCTTTGTCACTCAGACTACAGTTGCTCAATTACTGTCATGGCCACCGAACTTCAGCACACTTTGGCAGACAACGGACTGAGGCAAAGATTAAGAGTAGATATTACTGGCCTGGTATGACTTTGGACATACGGCGTTGGGTGAGACAATGTCCCCAATGCTGTTTATCAAAGCCTGGACCTGGTATTGGTAAGCTACCTCTAAGTCAAGAGCTATTCGGTGTTCGATTTGCCCGGATCGCTGTTGATATCATTAGTGGTTTCAACACGACCCCCCGTGGGAATACCTGTATGATGGTGGTACAGGACTACTATACCAAGTATGTCCAAGTATATCCGTTGGTAAATCATACAGCTGTTACCTGCGCAGAAGCACTTTTCGAGAATTGGATCCTCACGTGGGGAGGTCCTTTAATGCTTCACTCCGACCAGGGTCGTGAGTTTGAATCTCGACTGTGGGCAGAACTGTGTAGTAAAATACACATCTGCAAGACGCATACGAACCCCTACCGACCTCAATCGGATGGTATGGTGGAACGTTTCAATCGGACGTTGATCCAATGTCTCACGACAATGGTTAATGAGCACCGGGATGATTGGGATGAGCACGCTCGCTATATCTCCCATGCTTACAATGCTACCGAACATGCGTCGACGGGCTGTACGCCTAATATGCTCGTAATGGGTGAAGACATAGTCATGCCTAGTGACATGGTCTATGGAGTGCAGGGACACCAGCTCGAGCAACCCTGCACAGTGATGTTTGTTGAGTCACTTCGACAATCATTACGCGAGTCCTATGGAGTAGTAAGGGACAACTTGGAAAAATCTGCTAGTTTGCAGAAGGTGGGCTATGACACGGGCCTTAAACTCCGCCAATTCAAGGTGGGGGATAAGGTCGCGAGATTTAGCACACCAAATTCCAAAGTCAAGACCCTGTACTCCTGGGATGGTCCGCATACGGTTACTATGGTGGTTAGTGAAACTACTGTAGTAATACGGTTGCAAAAAGGGACTCTCACTAAATCACATGTGGCTAGACTCCGACCTTGGTATGGAGTTCCATATATAGATGACGGTGAAGATTCCCTCGGTGCTGGTCGAGTACCAGCACCAACCGACCCTGCGCTACCGAAGATACCGAAGGCAGGACCAACGGTCATACCGTCGGTACCGACGGTAGCGCGCCGAAGGGGTCGTCCTAGGAAATTACCGATTGAACCACAGTCGTGTGTTACCAAGCCCAAGCGCGGTAGGCCTCGTAAAAAAGGGTCAGCTGTGCGTAAAGGACTAACCGTAGGCACCGGTAAACAAAGCAAGGTGATACCTCCGGTGTCATCATTGCTGGACATACCGGTACAAGGTCTACGGAGGAGCACACGTGTCAGAGAGCGAGATAAAATTGTGTAAACATTTTTTTCTTACCTTGTTGACGACATTTAGCTGCTGGCTTGATTAAATTTCCCTGGACAGTTCCGTACTGGGCCGGTGGTCATTGGCCCGGTACTCGATCACCAAAACACAACGAGAAGAGACGGGTTATCCGGTGTGGTTATCCGTTGGAGGTAGAAAAGCACGTGTTCAGGGCGGGTGGCTGGCTTTGCCGATTAGTTCTAAGTATGGGATTAGTTTTGACCACATATTGCTTAGTAACACGCTGCTGTGTATATCCTCTAATGCCGGTATATCATTCCCGGGTTTTCCGGTGGCTCCGCCACGAAAATTGTAAACAACAGTCAGAGTTCCCACCGTCGGATATGCCAGACGTGGGAAGGGCGCTGCCCGCGTCACCTGATCGATTTCTCCCGCCAAATGAGCCGTGAGAAATTGGGTCACCTCGGCGCGTCTTCGAGACGCGACCCCTGATTGGCTGAGAAGCCGGTCAAGGGGCGGGGTCACGGGGGACGGGTGGGGTATATAAGCCCCACAGGCGGCCAGGCTTCTTCAGATCAACACGTTTGCCCGTAGGGTAGCGTGTTGATCAGTGGTGCCTAGGTCTGCCCGGCAGTACCTACACTGTTGTTTTACTTGCTGTGCTACTAAAGGCTCGGGTGAGTGAACCGTGAGGTTCACCTACGCCTGAGCTAACAGTATGGCAGCCCGTGTAGATGGCACATGCACGGCCCCGAAGAAGGCTGAGGCCTCCGACGGGGATGACCGAGTTCTCGAGTCTGACACGGAAATGGACACTACCGGTGCTCCAACCGTCGGTCAAGGCTCGGCTTCGGTACCAGCTGAACCTAACCCTGAGGGGTCGGGTGATGTTGTTCCGAAAACAGAACCTGGTCTGGGTGGTAGTAATACCAACCAGGAGGAGAACCCTGCAGGGGGATCTTCTCCGAAACCCGCCGGTGTATTGGCACAAGAACCGACGGTCCCTGATGGTGATTCATCAGACGGGTCCACGGTTCGTGCTAAGACCAAACGGAAGCGGAAGCGTAAGAGGAGGATTACATCTTCCCCTGAAACTCCTGCTACCGAAGAGGTCGCACCGACTGAGGCAGATAGGCTCAAAGCTGTTGCTGATAGAGTGTCCAAGGCGGAAGCCGAGGGATGGTCTGTTGCAGAGAGCAGAGCCAATCGCCGCCTCCGCGCCAAGGCAGCGCATGTTCGTCTAAACCTGTGTCTCCGTGATGATGACCGGAAGAACCTGAGCCTTTCTGATTTACTTCAGGAAAATGGCAAAATGGCTCTTCCTGCACCTCACACGACCGAGGGTTCAGACGACGAAGACTGGTTGACAGGTGATTCCCACCCCATTGACTGGTACCTCGTGTACCTCAGGGCAGTGTTGGAAGGGAATAAACCTAACATCCATAGGTCATGCCGTCCCAAGCTGAAATATGCTTGGAAGAACTACGTGCCAGGGGATCCCTGCCCGTATGTTCGCTGTCAGCGCCTGAAGGGGGCTTCGACAGCTGCAAAACGGTGGCCGAACCTGTTCAAGTTCGCCCGTCATTTAGTAGAGAAGCACATGAATGTGCGTCCCTACTTGTACTGTGTGAGTGGGAGTACTAGTACTTCCTGCCCTGAGTACAGTGACGGGGAGCTATTCCGTTGCCAACGGAGGGCTGGTTTGGTAAGGCATCTTTGCGACAATAAGGGCGTTCACAAGCGCACTATTAGTCGTGGAGTTGAGGCTGCACTGAAGGTTTGGGGGTGCCACAAACGTGTAGGGAATCTACAGTATAAGTGGCGAACCAACAAACTTAAACAGTGGAATTACCTCACGGAGGCTGACTGGGAGAGATTGTGTAAGGGCGCCAAGTGCGAACAAACCGATCTCGGGCCAGAAACAGAAACTCCGATGCCCACTGTCAGAAAGGATACCCCTCCTAAGAAGAAGAAAGATCTGAAAAGGGGCCGCCAGTCATCCAAAGATGATACCAAAGGTGGACGTGACCGTTCCCGCAGTGAACCTGCGAAGAAACGTGTCGCCACCGCCACGGTAACATCTGAGGTCGACCGTAGCCAAACCGTCGGTACCGTCACGGTATCTTCGGTTGCATTGCCCTCGGTTGCTGATCAACTGCCCAGGCAGGAGAGACAGAAACTGGGTGATGCACTGGCTATTGTTCAGAACTCATTGGGTGACGAGCAGGCGGGTCAGGTTGCTGCTGACTATGTCAAGCAGTACAAGTGGAGCCAGAAGCAAAAGAAAGCTTCAGCTCCACAGGAGAGTATCTCACCTATCAGTGACGCTGAACAGGTAGAGGTACAACAGCCGGATGGGGCGTCAGCCCAGCCGACTGCTCCACCCCAGCACGGAGCAACCTCTGACCCCGCAAGGGATGACGAGGTGACTCCAGTACCTGAGCACAGGGCTGTTGACGAAGGGCTAGCAGGGTTACCTGTGTTGCCTGGAGACGGTCCTGCTTTTGACACTGGATTCTCTGACACTCTAGTCCCCGGATTTGAGTGCTACAGAGCTAAGATGGCTGAAAACGCAAGTAAGCTACTCCAGTTTCAGGTTTCTTTCTTGGAGAAGTCCTACTTTGAGCAGTACAAGTTGCTCAGAGAACAGGCTATCCGGGAAGGGAAAGCTTGGGTTGCTGAACGCACCAGAGTCCTTGCCGAGCGTGAGGCGAGTCTGGAGCAAGATCATGCCCTCTGGAGGGCTACGATCGAACAGCTTGAATCAAGGTTGACAACTTGTGACGCCAAGTTCTTCCGGCAGTTCGGGCTAAAGCTGACAGAGTGGGAGAGAACTGGTTTTCCAGATCTCCAGTCCAGGTTGGGGCTTGCCGCAAGGCCTGCTCCTCCTGTGACCCCGGTACTGTCAGTACACCCACCTAGGTATGAGATGCCATTTTCTTTCATGGCACAATCTACCCGGGTGGTCAGTGGCGGGGAGCCTACTGCGGCGCCGAGTACCCTCTCGGTAGCCCCAGGTGGAGCCCTTCCTCTCCAGGTGGAGGCTGCTGTGGTTTACACCACGGAGGCCCCTCCTGGAGGAAGTCCTGATGGGGAAGGAAAGCCATCCGGCGGTGTCCCTATGGACACCTAAGGATGGTCCCCTGTCAGGCCCTCTGGGGTGCACTGTTCCGCCCCTCGGAGGTAAAACTAAACCATCGACGCAGCTACACGCCCCTGGACAACCGAAGCAGACCGACGGTGCTGTCGTGACTTAACCTAGTCACTACTGCCACCACACTGGAAGCAGCCTGATGTCTTCAACCGTGGTTTACTACTAAGCCACAACCGTCGGTGCTCTACTACTGTCCAGGGCTTCTGATCCGGTGGTCACATTCTACTATTGTGACCTATGAACTATTATATGGATCATCCTCCTGTGATAATTATTTATAGGGAGGCACGGACCTACCTTTTTATATTTATATTTCACAAGAGATGGAAGTACTATACCGGTACTGGACTCTATCCATCTCTACCACCATAAACTGCTAGGTACTGGAGTACCGCCCCTAATAAGGATGACGATCTATCCCACCTTATTTAGGATACGCTAATATGGATTTTTATATATAAACTTTTCTTCGCCAAAGGAAGTGAGAGCTATTATAGTTCTATTATTTATATATAAGGACACTAACTCCACACGGATTCGCACCATTGCTGAATGAAGTAGGTGATGTGTTGAGTTTCCAAGGTGGTTATTTGGTGCCTTTACTTTTAACTGATACTAGTCTAGGACTATCAGTTGGACAGTTTTTATATCATGTGCCTACGGGACTATGGTTTGATACCAAAGACTATATTGTTGATATAAACTGTTATATACATGTTAACCTGGTTGTTCATGTATGTATGCCTGTTGTTACTATGAGTAGAAATGTTACTTGTTGATAAATAGATATACGTGGTATATAATGTATCCAAGAGGTATTATTATTATAAAACCAACCCTTCCTACATTCTAAAGGGGGGTAGTGTAACGGGTTGACTATAAAGTCTAACTGTTATTGTTGTATATCTATTGTATGTTGTATGATGTAAGACAACACGGTTCTATTGTGTTTAATAACTGTTTTATTCATCTAACTAGTATCGTCGGTTCGTTACATACACCGACTCCTCTAGTTCGGTTATCTATACGGTAGTGTACCGGTACCACCTTCGGTTACCGTCGGTAGTTGTTACATAAGCATTTTACATAACTAAACCTAACAGGTGGCGCTGCTAGTACGGTCACGTGGCTATGCAGCGCTGTATATAAGACGGCTACTTCTCCATTGGAAGGCAGTCAGGTTTGGGACTGTCGTGACATGACCACCCTGTGCTCACGGGCTTAACTCTATGCTATAGGGTTGCCCACTGTATTATATATCTGTTCTGATCTTGTATATCCGCTGGTTATACTTGTACTATAATACCCAAGAGTTACCTTTACAATAAAGTCGCCGTATATTAAAGTCTAATTTACCTTGTCTGGTTTTTGTACTCAAGTGTTACATACGTAGTAAGAGACCAACTACAGACCTATGTAATAGAGGTGTATAAAGTCCATTGATCTACAATTCTACAAATGCTACCAGCCTGAAAATTCTGTACAGTATTGATAAACAGAGCAATTAAACACTCCGCTTGGTGATCAGGTTCCTTTTCTTAAACAGGTTGGTCTGGTCGCCCCACAGCGCAACATGGCAGCCTAAGTAGCTCCCTGAACCTTGCATAGTAGGTGGCGACCTCTGGGTGTGATCCCAATAACTACTGGACCGAATATCAACCAAACCTGCAGAGGCGGTGGATCCCATTTCACATGGCAACCTTGTCTAATTCTTCCATGGTGAGAATTTCCCCAAGCCTGACACCCAAACTATGAGCAGTTCCTTACTCCAGACTACCCACCACCTATGTTTAGCACTGAGGCAGTTCCTTACCACAGACTACCACCACCTATGTTTAGCAGTTCAACAGACATTTTGACCTTGCTTCCACTCAACATAAATTTAGAGTTGTCTCTACTAATTGTGACACAACGTTCTCAGCATTTCCCAACACCCTATGCAGATCTCATTTCAGAGTGTACAGTGCTTGTTGCGATCTTCCATGTGCATAACAGAAGGCAAGATTCATTCAAGCTCTGCAGTGAATTTGGTTTGCATAGTTAGTCACTCCGCCCTGAGGTAGCCTATATCCCCCATATCTCACCAGATACATTGGTATTCTCCATGTATGACCCATGTCAACTTGAAGATAACAACTCCCACCTTGATACCCATATTGACGATCTGATGGACATTCCTTATTTTATTTCCTCTCCAGGAGATGGCCATGCATGCATTCCCTGGCAAATTTGAAGACACAGACAACATAGACATCTCCACTAATCCTTCAAGTCACCTGTCTTTGGAATTGAGGAAAACCTGGCTACCTTCAAAATAAACTAAAAGACACAAACAAAACATGAGTAAGTTGGTCTAAAATAATGCTTCCTTAACGAATCTGGCTCTTATGTCATACATGCCAGAGGTACTGTTTTCATTTGTATCTCAGACAGGAATTTCTAAATATTGAGGTTCGGCCTTCAGTCTGTGGTCTATGTCCTCAGGCATAAGTAGTGTTATATGTAGTGCAAACGTTCTATTGTACACAGAATGAATGGTTCCATGGGCATGCAGCCAATCACAGGCCACCATTTGATCACGTGAAGCATATGCTGTTAGTCCTTAAATCAAGTTGTTTCTTGGATGACACTCATGACAATGTTACAACTATGGTGCTGCTAGTATTTGACTACTGTGAAAGTACTTATATTCACGGGTGTAAATTTTCGCTGAGGTGGCAAAAAAGACTAATTCGCGGGTATTTATTCCATACTGTAGCATATAAGAATTTTGCGGATTTTTCATTTCCGTGAATATAGCGAAAATATATACCCAGCGAAATAAAGTACTACCACAGTATGGCCAGTTGATCATGACTGGCAGGTTTGATAGAATAGTTAGTAAACCTTTGTTACTACCGAGTGAGACTAGCCTGTTAAGCAGATAATAAAGCAGTTAAGAAAACATTACCTCTGTATAAATAGGAGTGGATAAGGCTGTAACATTAGCAGCCTGTAAATGGACGACCTGGCACACCAGGATACCAGAGCCATACACCAGCACATGCTGCCAGTAAATGTGTACTGCTCCACATGAAGAGCCCAGATTGGGGGATATATTGTCATTCTTTTAAATGAACCAGCCCCTTCGGGGACTGGGGGGGTGCTATTTTCAAGGCGTATCCTCCCCACCACACACACACACCCTGCTCCCTCGCACCTACACCACCGCCGCACACTCGCCTTGTGGGGCAGGAAAGTGGTCTATGCACTGGCGAGCGTTCCTCTGTCCCAAATCACCTTAGTAACGCAGCGGCGGCCCTGGCTACTGTAGCAGCGTCACTCTCCCAGCAGATTCTCTCGGAGGGCACTGATTCAAAAGTTTAGGGCCTAATATCTCAATCATTTTAAATAGTATTAAGATTATATTTCAAGGGATGATGGTTTGTATATGTACGATCAATATTCTACAGTATTTATGCATGCTTCATATGCTAAATACTTAATGTAATGCCTTGTTATATCAGAAAACAATGGCGGATTTCCATGAGATGTTCTACTTCTTGTTGTTAAGCACCCTTGCGAGATTACCTGTTTAAAATAGGGCTTTTCCTTTAAATACAACTTACTTGCGAAATTTGTTTTGATGGGGAGAGATTTTATTATATGTGGGCCCCCGAAAATATAATTAAAATATAATTGGGTACAACAGTTGAGTTAGCTGGCACTTTCCTAACTGGTTCATAAGCCTGACATAGTATAGGAGTGTCGATTGATTAGACTTAAGCGCACTTAAGTGTACCTGCTGTTCAAAAAGTAAATAGTGCCTACATGTTAGGAGCACCAATAACGTTGAGATTGTTCTGACTTGTGGCTGATGATTGTAGCCCATATAATAACATTGTTTTTCACTCTACAACTTGCACCAACGGACTGCTGGACCCCCAACTGTAGCGTGTCCATCATCCACCCAGGCCAAGCACAGGGAATCTCCCACCCCTTGGCCTCATTCCATGAACAGAGGATACTTCTGACCGTGAATGATTGCACTTCTTCGGCCAGTAGGCCATTTTCTAATATCTCATATTTGTCCATAAACTTAGAAGAAGACCAAAAGATGCCGAGGATCAGTTTTGACTAGCTACGGGCCAGTAAGGGTCTCCGTCTTGTCACTCTAAATGCCCGCAGTCTTGAGAAGAAAACTCATCTATGACTTAGACTATGTCTGTGTAACCGAGACTTGGTTTGATACTACTATCTTAAATGCTAACGTTAACATGCCTTGGTTTAATACTACTATCTTAAGTGCTAATGTTAACATGCCCAGGATGGCGCTATTCCACACGGATCGCCCAAACAGCGAGAGGCACCCTGGAGGGGGGGTAGCCTGCTATGTGCGCTATGAGTCTGCCACCACCCTGTGTCCTGAACTGTGTTGTGCCACTAAAGATCTGTAGGCAGTGGGCATCCTTACGTGCTACCCAGGCCAGAAACAACGGGTTATTATAACTGCATACAAACCCCCAAGAGGTAATGTACGCCTGGCCTACGAAATGTTAACCACCATGCTCCGACAACCCCTAGTGGGAAACCGAGAGGTCTGGGTGTTGGGGGACCTGAACGTAAACACTAGAGCCCGGAGATCAGCCAATTACAGACACCTGGCTAAGTTCTTAACTGACTGTGGGTTGAAATACATACAGACCCCACCTACTTACTGGCATCCAGTTTACGGCAGCTCCACATTAGACCACATTTACACAAATTGCATCCATGTGTTAATGAGTGGCCTGACTGACGATAAGTTGAGTGACCATACCCCAGTATACGTCTAGAACAGAATGTCAAGCATATCACTGAAACTGTCATTGGTCACTCATATAAAAACTAGGATCCCGACGCCATGTGTCAGCACCTGCGTGAGCAGGACCTTGACCGAGTGGTGCACCTGCAGGACCCGAATCTAGTGTACAGCGAGACAGCTAGTTGCTGCCATTGTGACATATCTTGATTCTGTGTGCCCTATAACGGTGCGTAGGATAAAAGATGCCTCCACTCCTGAGGTTACGCAGGAAGTCCTAGTGCTGATCCGTAAGCGGAAAAGGACATACAGAAAATCGAGGAAGGTGGGGCGTGGTATGTACAACAGGCACATCCCCACCATTACTCGGCTAAACAAACTTATTGACAACAAACTTGCCAACAACAGACGAAAGGCTGTACTAGACAACCTGAGACGCTTTGAGCATGACCCCAGAAAATTCTGGGCAGAAATCAAAAAGCTGTGGAAAGGTAACAGTGACCCAGTCTGTCATCAAACTCAAGGACGAAGCTGGGCGAGATGTGCCGGACCATGAGACAGCCAACTTCATAAACAAGTACTACTGCGGTATTAGTAACAGACTTGCTGCTGCCTTTGTCAACATTGCCCCCGCGGCAGAAGTACAGCCAGATGCGGATTTGGAACCATGTGAGCTACAGGAAGCTACCCCCTCCTAAGTCTTGAAACTTGTTAATGGAATTAAAATTCACAAGAGTGCCAGCATCCCGGACATCAGATCGCAGGTTCTAAAGGACTGCTTCAAACAGTTCCCCCGGGTAGCCAGTGTGATCATTAACAGCACGATACGAGCAGGTGTGGTGCCAACAACCTGGAAGACTGGAACAGTTGTGCCACTACCAAAAGCTGGGTGTCCGTTGGATGTAGGGAACTGGCGCCACATATGCCTGTTAAACATTTGTAACAAACTCACAGAAAAAGTTATCCACCGGCAGCTTTTGTCCCACCTGATTGAAGAACACGTCATCAATGACAGGCAGGCCGGCTTTATGCCAGGAAGATCAACTGGAGATGCGGTATACGCCCTACTCATGGAGCTATACACTGCCCGCAACAAAAGTCACTGGTCGGCCGTGGTCTTCCTTGATATGAGAAAGGCGTTTGACACGGTCGACCACGTGATCCTACTTCGTAAACTGGCACACCTCAATCTGCAGAACAGTTTCCTTATGTGGCTACGCTCGTACCTGGCTGATAGGAGACAGCAAACGCGCGCAAACAACAAGCTCTCTGACAGTGAACCAGTAGTGAACGGCGTTCCTCAAGGATCCGTAGTTGGTCCACTCCTCTTCCTCCTGTATGTGAATGATGTGTGTAGAGTACTACAGAACGCCAGCTACCACCTATATGCAGACGACATCGCCCTGGTAGTCTCATGCCGTGACGTCGTGAGGGCGAAGATGTTGATGCAGGAGGACCTCGACAGAGTTATTACCTGGTGCGCGGAAAACAAACTGACCATAAATGCCGCAAAGACCCAGGTGCTATGGTCTTTCTCACCCCGCGCTGTCCCGGACCTTACCGAGTGTGACCTGAAAATGAGTAATGTGACCCTGAAGGCTGTCAAACAATTCAACTACCTTGGTGTAATTGTTGACTGTCATCTCACCATGGCCCCCCACCTAAAGAAGGTAATCAACATGGTCATGGCACGTCTTCCGCATCTACGCAGGATAAGAGCCGGCTCAGACCAGAAGACAGCTGTGGAAGTCTACACGCACATGATAAAAACAGCAATGGAGTATTGCAGTTTCTCTTATGAGGGAGGCCCAGTATGGGCCGTGAGAAAACTGCAAACTCTCCAGAATGATGCCCTCCGAATTTGTGAAAAAATCAGGGACCCAAGGGGCGTCTGCATCGATGGGCTCCACTCCAGGAATAAAGTGCCACGGTTGGATATAGGACGTCGTGTCCAGCTCCTGGCACACCTACACAAGTCAGCCCAGGATGAAAACAATGTGGTTGTGCCAGCCCGCGAGCTTCGCGGCAATGCCCAAGTCAAGCTAAAAACCATGAGACCGAAAAAGGCCGTATACGAAAAAAGCCCTCTCTACCGTGGAGTAGGCCCCTGGAACGACCTGGACCCCGAGATACAACATCTGAATGACCACAGTAAATTCCTTGAGGCCATCAAAAATAACCTTTAAAGGTTTTTTGAGCATGCTCAGAACTATGATTATTCTAGTAATTGTACCCAATAAGTATACGTGACACGAACACTTAGTATGGACGCTGAGATATTGTATATAGATAGGAACTGGTTCTTGTGAAGTCCTCTCGAGGATACCCCACTTTTGGTGCCTCCCTCAAGAGGCCCCCGCAGGGGGACTCGAGAGGGGGGCACCAAAAGTGGGGTATCCTCGAGAGGACTGCACAAGTACCAGTTTCTATCTTTATCCCACAAGAAAAAAAACAAATAATCAGGGGGGAATTATTATCATGTGCTATCATCAATTATTAAGAATAATGGGCAGAAACTATGCCTAGACATCGAGATAGTAAATCCAGTGCACTATCCCCTTCAGTGCCCCACTTCAGTGCGTCACAAATTCATAAGCCACGCACCCTTAGAAACGGAAGTGAGTCACGTTGTCAAGGTAGCAGTAAATTGTTTATGCTGCCGCTCCCGGTTCGAGTAGCAAATACTCATTTTACTCCATGTTAGAGAATCATCAGCTTAATTCTGGTTTGAGATTTGAAGTCTACGTATCAAACTACCCTATTGGTTATGTTTTCAAAGCTCGGATAGTGTTTGTTATTCCGGAAATGATGATTTAAAATCGGCCGATTTGACAAATTTTATCGAGGATCACCCGAGGATGACTTCTGTGACGTAACTTCATTGATACTGCAACAGCCAATCAGGGCGCCCTGTTTTTACAACCTTGACAACATAGTAAAACTGCCTGACAACATCGGGTATCACTTGACAACATCGGGTATCGCTTCTGACACCCTATGACTTGATATTCTATCCAAACTACACATAGAGTGGGATAAATGCTTATCTTTTTCTATCACACCTTCTCTATCAGTTGGTGCCCTATTGGCTAATTAATGAAAAACTTCCCATGTTCTGTAAAGATTGTTTAGCCAAATAAAAATATCAAAATACAAATACAAAGCCGAAAACTTTGCTTCATCTGGTGCCCGAACAGTTATTTAGGCTGAAGTTGTCAACATTTGAAAGTGACCCCCTGACCCCTTCAGACATGCCAGAAATTCAAACAAATGAAGATGATGTGAGGGAAATATGTAAGAAAATAATCACCAGCAAAGCCTCATCGGTTCCAAATTTGTCTGCTAAAATTCTCAAGGATGCCTTCTTAGCCTTAATTCCACAACTAACATACTTGATAAACCTCTCATTTGATATCAAGGTCTTCCCTGCAAAATGGAAACATGCAACCATAATACCCCTACCTAAAACAGGAGATCTCAGTAACCCAAGCAACTATAGGCCCATTGCATTACTACCACTCCCCAGTAAAATCATTGAGAGAATAGCCCACAATAAAATTTCAGGTTATATGGAAAATAATGACATTTTTAATAAATCCCAAGGAGGCTTCCGCAAAAACCACTCCACCACCTCCACTATAGCAAAATTCACTGACACCATACTAAGAGATATAGACAAGGATAAAACAACTGTAGCCTCATTTATCGACCTTACTAAAGCTTTTGATACCGTAAATCACTCCATATTATTACTAAAATTAAAAGAAATGGGTATTAATTTAGATGTTATACTTTGGCTAACCTCCTACTTAGACAATAGAACGCAAGTCACAATGGCAAACAACACATTGTCAACACAAGCAAATGTGAAGTTTGGGGTCCCACAGGGCTCTATTCTTGGCCCCTTACTGTTCTTGGCTTATATAAACGACATAGATTCACTCCTTACATGTAATGTTAGCTTATATGCCGATGATGCAGTAATATATTCATCAGATAAGTCATCTATTACTGCTGCGACTATGTTGCAAGCAGACCTGAACAGGCTTTTAGCCTGGACCAAACTCAACCATCTAACCATTAATATTAAGAAAACAAAGGTCATGTTCTTTGGTACTAACCCTGCATTGAAAAAGGTAGACCCTGACATAAAATTGCTCCTTGGAGATGAAGAACTGGAGACTGTTACCTTCTTCAAATATCTGGGTATCACCTTGGACGGTGAATTAAAATATGATATACATATAAAAGATATGAAGCAAAAGATTGGTTATAAAATTGTCCAGCTGGCACGTATAAGAAAGTACATGAATGTTATACAATCCATACAGATTTATAAGTCAAAGGTTTTACCCTATTTTGATTATGGGGATATTTTATACGATGGTACCACACATACGCTAACCACCAAGCTTCAGAGATTGCAGAATAGAGCCCTCAAAATTTGTCTTAAACTTCCACCTCGTTCATCTACAGCCCTTATTCACAAAACTGCCAAAATTAATTATCTAAATGATAGAAGACACACCCACCTTTTGAAATATGCTTTTAAAAAATGTGAAAATGTTGACAATAGATTGGAGCACAGGAGGGCCACTAGAGCCCAGGATGCACCTCTACTAAAATATGTTAATGCCAAAAAGAAAATTGCCAAAAGAAGTGTTGAATATAAAGCAGAGATTGCATGGAATGCCCTACCCATAGAGAAAAGATCTTTTAATACATACGTAGCTTTTTCAAATGATCAAAAAACCGTACTCACCCAGAAAAGGCTCACATATGTTTAATCACCCTATTACATTTTCCTCATATATGACTCTAAAGTTAATTGTATTCTGGTACCAAAAATAGACATCCCCTACATCTATATTATCATGTTTAAAGATGCAAATTTGTACACTGTATACTGTCTTCATACGTTATGTTTGGAATCGGATTTACACATTATTAATTACATGACAATAATGTCATTCTCACTTATTAATTATAAATGCCATTAAGTGCAAACTGCCCTGCTATCATATTTCATGCGCAATCCACAGGCCCAAAACTGGAGCCAGGTGAAAAGGGGTCCGTAGGACCGACCCTGTGCATATGCCAGTATAAATAAAATGATTTAAAAAAAAAAAAAAAGTTTCTAACCAGCAAAAGAGTAACCCATTTTTATATATAGGGTAATAAACTTGAACTTTCAGGGATATATCATTATAAACACTAAATAGAGGTCAATACTCCTCGACTTTCCTGTCATTGAATTCCAATTGTACATTGCACCTTGCTGTCAGGGTTTGTCCCACACAATCACTCTTACATAGGTCTATAAAAGGTTCCCTCTGTACAAACAATTCTTTTTGCTGCACATTTTCTACTAAAGAACTAAAAGACCAACTACATAGAATGTATTACCAATATTGTAAAAGGGCATTTAGACCATTCAAACAAATAAACAAACTTGTCCTAATTTTAGATCCCTGTTCTTAAATTGGCCACAAATGTAAATACTCTCAATCAGACTCAATTATACTTTCCAGTGTAGTTTATTTAATACTCTGTTGCAGATTATATTCCGGGAATAAAATCTAAAGGTGCCATCAAAAAATATGTTTTTTCTGCTACACTCCTAATCACATTGGGGTGTATTCTGTTGATAAAACAAAACACATACTCACACTTTGGACGAACAATCTATTTAGCAGATAGCAGAAGTCAACTGCATACAAACATCACAGGCATAAATGTGCTCAAATCATTAAAATTTGACGGTATGAAAGCACCTGTCACCGGTGGTATCAAACAGCACACTGTGAACAGGGTGCCCACTAGAGTCTCCCAGAAGGCACTAGTAGAGAATGACAGGTTGAAAGGACATCTCGGCAGTCCTTGTCACAAGCTGAGATTTGCTCATCCACTAGTGCCGGTAACTGCTCTACTGAGTTTTCCAAGGTCAGGAAACACATGGTTCCGACACCTTCTACAAGAGGCTACAGGTAGGATATTTCACTTTACCAAAATGGTTAGGTACTATACTACCAGTAAGCGAAGGATTTCTTGAGGCTATCAATGCCCTAATATCATTCTCAATAAGCAAGAAAGAGGTGAAGGGGGGTCGTAAAAGACTTTCAAGTCTCTTCGCAAGATTGCATCACCCCCAAGTTATTAATAAATGAAAACTCCCTAAGAAGTATTTTGGGGCGTTCTATTAAATATACTGAATTTTGAATTTATTTCACCACTAATGGTTAGGAAAATTTGTAAGGCCCCTATCCCTCAAAAGGCACCTATCCCTCAAAATTGGCCCGTTTAAGATATAGAGACCAGGTACAGTCCCTATGTGCTAAACAGCCCCTGTCTCTCAAAATGGTTTGAGATCACAGATATTTTTAGCATATCCCTATCCCTCAAAAGCCACTTTCCCTCGAAAGTAAAGTGGTAAAATATGTGCTATAGATAGGTCATTAGTGACCTCCCCTCTCGCTACTTTTGATAATATATTACCACTCCCGAAATAGGAAAGGGAGTGGTCATTTATTAAACTACCCCGTGTTTGGTGAGTTCTGGAGGGGTGTAAATAATGTTAACCCCTCCTTAGGGACAGGGGGGATTGGTGTATTTGGAGCGGGGGGACCAAACAAATTTGGAACCCTTGAAGGGGGAGAGGCAAAAGGATTGGGACTCCTTTTGACCGGGGTGAGGAAACAAGAAAATTGCACCCGTTTGTAGCTAAAAATGCTTGCACAAAGGGTTCGGCTGGCAACGCTCGATTTCAACTGAAGGTGGAACCAACAAATAAAAAGGATCACCTTCTTTTTATTTTTTTGGCCCAATCTTGATTGATTGTGTTCTGAAGCATGCTTACTTAGTGCAGAAGTAAGAAGTAGTCCTTAAAATTCTTTTGCCGGATAGGGGTTTTGATATTTAGGAATCTTTTATAGGACAGGGACCTGACATGTCCCCATGTCTGAAATGGCCACTATCTCTCAAATTTTTGTGAGAAAGGGGCTCTTTGAATGTGGTCAATTGCAAATATTTGTTGGATAGGGCCTTTTTGACATTTAGGGACTTCAGGTGTTTGACAATTAGGGGCCTTGGCATATCATGGGATACGGTTTGGAAGTGAGGGGTGAATACCTTCTTGTAATTTTTTTGATTTTAGATTTAAATTTTCTTATTGCATTCATGTAAATTGCTATTCTTTCATTTGAACAATATGACGATATCTATTTTATATCAAGATGAATGAAAAACTATCAAATCCCATAAATGTAACACGTGATGTACAATACAGTTAGTCCTCAGATAGGTCCTCCCTTGTGGTCGACCTGTCAGCTTGCAGGCCCTTAGGTTGGAGCATTCACCATGCAAAAATATTTTCACGGGGTCTATTGGTGATCCTTAGGGTCGACAATCGGTGCTTAGATGCCGTTTGAATTATGGCAATGTGCAGGGATCTTCCCTCAAAACAGATGACTTATTCACCCCCCCTCCCAAGAAGGGTCAACGTTTTTACACCCTTCCCAAACCCCTAAGCCCTCACCCCTTGTTGTTTAAAAAGTATCACTGCCATAGCCTACTCCTGAGCGCAGCATTAAAGCTGACAGGTCTGCCACAAGGGAGGATGCAGGCTCATTCGTGTAGCAAGTGTCTGCCCTATAAACTTCTCCTTTACGGATAGTTTCTTTCTGGCCAGTTGTAGATCTTCAAAACTTTTACAAAGTACACCCCTTATGTAAATTGAACTATAGAATTATTTTTTAATGGTGGAATGAGTATAAAACAAAGAAAAGAACTTTTTCGGGGCCAATTCTAGTGAAGATAATTTCAGGGTCATTCTGTCACATGCTTTCATACACTTTCAAGATTGATTTACATAATTATGTTTCAGCACAGACCTAACATGGTTGCTATCTCAGACAAGAAATAATATAATCAAATTCACTTGAGTGGAATTGAAAACAAAATTTTAAAAAATTGTGGTAAAAAGAACTCTAAACTCTGAACCCCAGCTGGGGGACAGAGACACCTTGTCTGTACATAACACTTTTGCGGCACAGTCCTCGCAATAGACCATACCTGTATATCTGTACTGTGCCTGGTTCTGGGATGTGCAATTTCATTTATACAAATGGTGTGATCGTTAGACCATGACCATTAATCCATGGGAAGGTGTGCATCTGTAATCACAGAACAACGGGTGTTATCTATACCAACACTTAGGGTATGGGTTGAGGAGAAAATCCCACCTTTTCTCATGATTTTCCCTATTTGTGACCTTACCATTCTGAGGAGAAAACACAGAGGTGTGAATTAGTGGTTATTCTACTACTCTGTATGTTTTTTTCTATCAGCAAATCTAACAGAAAATTTGGAAATTGATTTTGCTGGGTCTGAACAGGAGTATCATGTAAAGGTGGCATGTTCAATGCATTGTATCAGAATAAATATTAAGGATTCTAGTTTTTAAATCTCCTATGGGTATAGATCGAAATGGTCTCTTTCCAGTGGTACCATACATGACATATACTACATTACATCTATTAGAAACATATCATGTACTTTCTTGTATGCAGTTATGTGCTAGTGGGCATGAAATAGATATCTACTTTGGAATTTATAAATCTTATTTCAGTGTCATACAAAAGGGAAAAACAATGGCGGATTTCCTTTGTCTCTTGTTGTCTCGCCTGTAATGTGTGTCAATTTCTTTTTTGGTAATCGAATTCTACTAGTTTAATTGTGAGGATTACTATCATGTATGAGCCCCTTAAATATTACTCCATTTAAAATTGAATTACCAATCTAGTTTCGAGGATCTTTTCTAAGTGATTCTAAGTAGCCTAAAAGTTTTGCCTCATCTGATACCTAAATGCTACTCTATACTATTGCAGTCAAACATTGTGAATTTACAACTAGCCAAAGAATAACCCATAACAATTGTTTTTTGCTACTTTACTGAAGGGGAAATTTACTGAAGTTTGCATTTTAACCAATACGTTATGGTTGTTAGATTGAGGCTATATTTTTGAACTGGAGCTGGACTTGTTCTGAAAGTTCTCATAAAGTCCAACGATAAAACAAACTACAATTTCAATTATTCCAGGTTTGGTAACAGGATCCATTTACGGAGAGGGACATATACTTGGACATTTTCCTGGAGGAGGCATAACTGATGGCCGAGTTGTTGTTGTTAAATCACATGAGCATAATGTCAAAATCAAGAATGTTTCTCGTGCCATAATACTAATTAGAGATCCCTACAGAACACTGGTCTCTTACTACAAGTGGTTGATAAAAAAGGGACGTACTCATCATGGTAAGATTCAAAGCGTGCTTAGTATTACCCCCACAGAACTTTCATAACGCAATCTTCAAAGCAGACATGTGATGTTTTATGTCACTGTAATGATGAAGCTGCACCAGCACAGCAGGCATGTGATGTTTTATGTCACTGTAATGATGAAGCTGCACCAGCACAGCAGAGCTCAGACAATAGCCTTGTATGCCAAGCTGTGGCACTTGACATTCACAGAAACAGCTACTCAGTCCTGTTCTTTGAGCATCTTGAATCTGCCTAAGAGCACACATTCATGCAGTATAAGTAATGAGTGGGAGGATTATATTTCATAGGTTTTGGAGATTTCTTTCATAAGCCTTTCAGTATGGATACAGGGATGATTTTCGCTTATTGCTATTGGAATCTGAACCGCTCTGGAGACCTGGCCCCAGTTCACAAAACATGTTGCTAAAGCTCAACTTTTTTAAAGTTTGAACAGCTTATATAGGAAACTACCTGAACTGTTTAGTCTGCTGCTCAAAAGGTCAAGCACATCTGCCATTTGCTTGGATCTTCAAGCAGATGGCGGATCTGCTTGACTTATCTACTAGAGCTGATCTGCTTGAGCTGATCTGCTAGAGCTGATCTGCTTTAGCTGATCTGCTAGAGCTGATCTGCTTTAGCTGATCTACTAGAGCTGATCTGCTAGAGTTGATCTGCTTGAGCTGATCTGCTTGACCTTAATTCACTACTTCAAGCGAAAAAACCTTTTTCGTGAACTTGGGCCTGTATATAATCAGGAAAATGCTGTAACAGAACATAAATGAACAAAGCAGCTCACTCCAACAGCAAAACATACCTAACCATAAAAGTCCTCAGCAATATGCTATGTACATAAGATTATTTATAATGATGTTCAAAATTTGAGACATTTTAAGATAACAGCACCATAATTGTTGCTTAAATGAGACGCTATAGTTGCTTTTACATTCCATAGCGAATTTATTACCAAAGGAGGGAACACATTTGAACTAGAATATCATGCCAAATTGTTCTTGTTGGATCTACATGCTTGGATGACTTTGATCAAAGTGTCAGTAATTGAGGATTAAGGCTGTGATATGTTGTTAATAAATAATCCCTAGATCTATCCTCCTGAATCTAGTTTGGTACATTACTTTGTTCTTTAATTATTTTCAGACTGGGAAAAGCATGTTGCTGCTCAAACAGAGAGGTGGGCGCGAACATACAACAGGTGGTTACAGCTTCAAGTCCCAAAGCTGGTGCTTGTCTACAAAGACATGCAGGAGAATCCAAAATTGGAGATGAGGAGAGTTATCAAGTTTCTCAAGCTGACGGTGACTGATGATGAGCTTGCATGTATGATGAGTAATGCTGAGGGTTCAGTTCACATGAAGCCACCTGATCTGAGGTCCTATCAGTTATCAGCAGAAGGCACTGACATTATCAGAACTCATGTACATAATATGAATCTGAAGCTACATCAATGTCACTTTAATCAGACCCTACAGGAAAGCTATAGCTAGATCACCAGACAAGACACTAATGTATATGACTATAGGACAGTAACTCGAGACCCAACTTCATGCTTGGCTTATTTTTGCGGAGGTCTCTTTATTTGACAGTAGAAATGCAGTTGGACTGCAAATTATCAAAGACTAAATATGACTTGGACTAAATTCAGAAAAGGCTGGTTTCCAAAGAAGTTCTTGGTCTATACACATTTTGTTGAATATCGTGAAAATGAATAAATTGTTTTTCAACAAAAAAAACATGCTATTGCATTAACATGATCTTTAAACCCCATACATGGGAGTAGTATTGCTTTGAAAAGTAAATATTTTTGTGATGTCCTGAGTTTTAGGTCCGAAATCCATTGTTTGAGCCTGCCCCACGAGACTTTTTGTCAAAATAAGTGATTTAGTAACAACGCTCCCCCTTCATTTGTATTGCAGGCTAAACTGGAGTACAAATAAACATGTTCTCTTTGATGGTAAAGATAATTCTACAACTTGACAGTAGAGAAATATTTATCTAAATCAGTAAATGCAATGTTCTGCAGAAATAGTACAAGTCAAACTGGCAAACCTGCCTAATGAAGTCCCTGTGGCTGTGTGATGGAAGTACCACGCACTGGTACCTACACCTAATGAAGTCCTTGTGGCTGTGTACACTGATAATAATAGCCCTGGATATGTTAGTCACTACGGACTACATTTCTATAGTCATGTGAACGTAGAAAAAACGGCTATACCAAGTTAGTCACCTATGTCTATAGTAAGTTAGTCATATAGTCAACCTATAGTCATGCATTAAAAGAGCTGATTTGGGATATATAGTCAAGTGACTATGAATTTAATGCTTTCATGCTCTAAAGTAGTCACACTGACCAATAGATATAGTCCATCATGAGACGGCAGGACAATAAGTTAGGACAAGTACCCCCCTGGCATCTACCCCCAAGACATCTACCCTAGGGCCTACTATCTACCCCCTAGGACATCTACCCAGGCCAACTACCACTACCTAGGACATCTACCCCCTGGGACTTTTACCCCTATGGGCATCTATCTCTTGGAATTTTATCCCCTTAGGACATCCCCTGCCTTGGAACCTACCCTAGACATCTACCCCCTGGACATCTACCCCCTGGGGCATCTATCCCCTTTACTCTCTAGGACCTTTACTCCTAAGAACATCACCCCCCCCCCCCCCCACACACACATACCCATATGTTTGAGTCATATCATGTGCGGGAGGTAGATATCAGGCATCTACCCCTGGAGATCTACCCCCTGGGAATCTACCCCCTTGGACTTTTGTCCAGGGGTAGATGTCCTAGGGGTAGATGTCCCAGGGGATAGATGTCCCAGGGGATAGATGTCCTGGGGTAGGTGTCCAAGGGAGTGGAAGTCCTAGGGGGTAGATGTCCTAGGGTAGATGTCCCAGGGTATAGATGTCCCAGGGGATAGATGTCCTGGGGTAGGTGTCCAAGGGAGTGGAAGTCCTAGGAGGTAGAATCCTAAGGGGGTAAAAGCCCAGGGAATCAATATCTAAGGGGATAAAAGTCCTAGGGGGTAGATTTTCAGGGGGTAGATGTCTAGGGGTAGATGTCCAATGTCCCTTGAGAAATCGTCTCCCTCCACATGTTATTATTGTCCCCAAGGGTAGAACTCCTAGAGGGTAAAGGGGGTAGATGTCCAAGGGATGGATGCCCTAGGGAGTAGATGTCCAGGGGGTAGATGTTTGGGGGTAGATGTCCAAGAGGGTGGATGTCCTAGGGGGTAGATGTCCAGGGGACAGATGTCCTGGGGTAGGTGTCCAAGCGGGTGGATATCCTAGGGGGTAGAGTCCTAAGGGGATAGGTGCCGAAGGGGATATAAGTCCTAGGTGGTAGATTCCCAGGGGGTAGATGTCCAGGGATAGATGTCGGATGTCCCTGGAGAAATCTACTCCCTCCACATGATATGACTTATCATGAGCATTTGGAGGGGGTTGCTGTCCCCAGGGGTAGAAGTCCTAGAGGGTAAAGGGGGTAGATGTTTAAGGGGATTGATGCCCTAGTGGGTAGAAGTTGTAAGGAGGTAAGTCCAGGGGATAGATGTCTAAGGGGATGAAAGTCTTAGGGGGGGAAGTCCTAGGGGGTAGATTTCCAGGGGTAGAAGTCGAGGTGTTAATGTTGTGGTAATGTTTAGCATGTTCAGCATATCTACCCCTTGGACATCTATCCCCTGGACTTTTACCACCTAACAATTTCTACCCCCAGGACAACCATCCCCTGGACTTTTATGTCCTAGGGGGTAGATTCTCAGGTGGTAGAGGTCCAGGGGTAGACGTCTGAGGGTAGATGTCTGGGGGTAGATGTCCGGGGGTAGATGTCCGGTGGTACCTACCCTAGCACCATTGGATAAAGTAGATGAGCATGGGCCATATGCCTGGCACACTATAACCCTTCACCCAGTCAACTTCTGTATATTCTAGTCTGGAAGCCTAGAGATCCACAGTTACATGATCAGAATTTGAACAAAACCACATGATACTTCAATCAAAATTGAGAATGCTTGTGTCCTATGATGCCTTAAGTAAATATACTCAACATTAATACAAGAGCTAATGCACAGGGAAATGTGTAAAGGAGTAGTTTAGCTAGAATAAAATGTGCCTACCTGAAGTCAGTTGAGCATTCAATTTTGAATCCTAACTGTTTCCTGTGCACACATTCCTGTGACATCATCAATTTGTGTGATCCACATATAGTCACTACTGACTATCTTATGACTAATATGTGACTAACATATGTAATCACCTGACTACGGGGGTCAAAATATGGTGGTATAGTCAGTACTGACTATAGCTTTTATTATCAGTGTAATGGAAGTACCACACACAGTAGGGCTGGGACCTACACCTGCCTAATGAAGTCCCTGTGGCTGTGTGATAGAAGTACTAGCTTTTGTATCATCATATTTACAATTTGTATGTGATATTTGCGGAATATGCACACCCGTCTAGTACATTGATAAGTAAATCAGCTACCAATTTTAGATGTATTATGTGCATGGTCCATTGCATGAATTTAAATCAGTATTTTGTCTAATGTGACAGACATGTAGTCTCTGGCTGCAGGCTGTTGTGATTAGAGAGTGTCAAGGGTTCCCTGTCAATACTAGTCCTCCGCCTATTTAACAATACTGTTAATTAAACTCTCTCAATGTCTCTGAGTCAGACGAATATTACCCTTGAAATTGAAATTGAATTGAATAGAACTATGCTAGTGATAACTACTAAACAATTGGCTAGTTGAGATACTATAACTGTTGGAGAATCTTAAAACGTTGTATTGGTTGTGCCAGTATGGCAGATAGCTATAAGAAAATAGCCACCAACAATTGATGTTATAACGTGATGAAAATAGAGACAAATATTGAGAAAGACAATGAAAAATTATTATACATGTAAGGTTAAGCTGGTTGTAGGCTGGCAAAGGTTGTTTCCTCATACTCAGTCTTGAGGGGTTGCCATAGCTGTAGCAGGAATGAGGAGTATTTGGTAGTTTCAGTATGTTAAAGACCCTGGATATACCTTTTGAACAACACTAGGGGGAACTACTTTCGCCCTGTGCCGCCATTAATTATGCACAGATGCCCCTCCCCTTTTGGCTATCCCGGTTCTTGGTAGCATATATAAGGGCATGCCCTCAAGTGCTTCGTCTCATCACGGGTAGGTGAGTGAGCAGTCACAGCTCATTGAACATCATGACTTCATAACACCATCCTGTATGTCCCTGCACTGTTCTGGGTGAATGAAGCCTCCTGCTGTGGGGCAAGGTCCACAGTGGCATCAGATTCATATAAAACGTAACTGCAGCAAGCATGAGTAATTTTGTCATGTCTTGATTATGGCCTATACATTTCTATAGTATAGAAACTTAGTTAGAACAAAGTAGGCTTGCAGTACATTTAATTATAACAAGGTAATTTTTGCAATAATTGTCCCCAGTCTGGAAGATATAAACTCTAATTAAAGTACCCTCCCCCCCCCCCCCCCAGCTAACCACCCAGCTTCTTGTACCATTGTACATAGCCCCCTGGGCCGGGCATATAGGTCGAGTTACATATACTTGATTATTCTATTTATATGTGACCCATTTTAACGAAAGTTACAAACCAGATTTCAACTCCCATTTTTCCAAAAATTATGCCCATAGGATTTATAATTGTATTGTATAATATAGTTAATATCTAATTTGAATATTATTTAACTCATTTTAATTAAATTCCATTTAATTCAACAAAAAAGTATAAAAAATATCACGAAATGGTCAAAATTGGCCAATATAGTACATGTCACATACCAAATGAAAGCTCTTGATGAGCTGTAAACGGATATGGCAATATTACAACATTTTTGATATGCGACTTCCGACCCATTTCGTTAAAACGGGTCACATATGTGAGGTGCGGTGGGCAAACAGACCACTGGACTGTGACCACTGGGTAGGGTCACTCTGAATCAACCAGTTATGTATGAATATAAATAGCCATACATGTATCTTGAGGTACACATCATCACATGCATATCATATGTTATACTGTAGATTGAAAGCTATGGATCACTATCACCCTGACACAGATAGAAACAGGCTTTAATGTAATGACCCTGGGTGTGTGGCTATCATTGTGAGGTTACCTGACCACGTGTAGGCTGTGTTTGCCCACACTGTGCCATAGCAGACCTCTTTATCAGAGATGTAAGTCAGGTATAAACAAAACCCCTAAAAAGGTACTGAATTACCTCCCGCCATGTCCTAAGTATAGAACGGGGGCGTCGAGCAATTATGTACCTCCTTGACTTTAAACCATGCACTGAGACTGGTGGCATCTTTCCCCCCAGAGTATAATTACGAGAAATCAAGTACACAAATCTAATAGCAGAGGTTAGAGTTTCCTGTACTACTACGTCACAGGGTGGCGTTTGGGGGGCAAACAAAGCCCTCCACATGGTTAGGTAGCTGCACCATGATAGTACTATTAGCCTGAACTATAATTTGTTTAAAGAATATGGATTGCAGTAGAGTGTATTTCAGTAGAACACATACTTATCTCACTTTTAAGAGGATACTAATCAATTCAGGAACACATACGAGACTTTATTTCAAATTACAATGCATTTATGGGACTATAAATGTCTGAGATATGGTTCATGTACCCTATAAAGTTTCACCCACGTGGCCTTTGTTTGCCCCCCACTGTTCTATTATTGGGTGCAATCTACAACTCTAACCTCTGCTATGGATCGGCCTGTGGGCACTGCTGGCTTACATACAAGGAGTGATCATTTGCAAGACAATGTGTATGTGACATTATTTGCCCAATTAGAATAACTTTGGCTATTTAAATAAGACATTACCGACTGATTCATACCTAGGGGTCACAGCCTAGTGGCGTGTTTGCCCAATGCACCTCTCATATACATAGAAAGGAGGGGTCAATGGTGTCGAATGTGTCGTTGTATGTGATAACAGCGCATTCCCAACTGAATTGCCTTGGACTTATTTTCCCCAAAGGCTCTTTCAGAAGGACCTCAGTGTTCTTTATGTATGCTCATTTCCATGTTTTGATTGCAGCATAAAACTATACTTTGAGCGATGACATGATGGCATTCTTAGATACGTTGGGTCATTGAGTATATGGCGGCTAGTCAGTAGGTCGAGGTGGTCAGCAGTGTGACCCTTAGTTTGAAGCAGTGGGTTGCCCCCCCCCCACCACCAAGTCTTATACGAATGGGTAATCAGCCAGTAGTCAGCAGATTCGATTGGTTATATAACTCTGTGAGGGACTGGTCATGTTTATAAATAAGGAGAGGGGGATGCAGTGAGATGGGGGCGGGGTGGATGCCTAGATAAGGTGACATTATAGATAAGGTACCTTTTCTTAAAATAGACATGAGCTTAGTGACATGAGGGAAGAATTAAGTGACATGACAAAGGGTATTCCCCACACCCCATCTAGACTATCAAGGAGAAGGCTGTCTTTACAGTGCATAGGGAGGCAAAGGCAGGAGGAAAGGATCCCTTGGTGTGTGTGGGTAGGGGTGGTATCCATGCCCTCCATCGATTTTTAGAAATGCCATGTCACCCACCCGCCCTACTCTTCCCCATACTAGACCACACGATTACCAAAGCATTGTCCACCTGTAGGAGATCTCCTCCCTTCACTACCCAATCCCTACCTGCTAGGTACCCCTTACCCCCCCCCCCCCAATATAATAATGGCCACTCCATACCGCAAATAACCCAGGTGTGTAGGTAGAAAGGTCACTTCAGATGGCCCAGACTTGTGGCTATTTTGCATACATCACATGTACTAACCTGTGGGCGGGATCTACTATGCTGTGGGCGGGATTTACCATGCAAAGCAGGGTCAAAGGTAGCCCAAAACGGCCAGCAATGGCGGACAAATGAACGTATACACTGTCCCTTTAAAGGGATGGTCTGCATGGCAATGGGTAATGTAGTTCAGATTCAGAACAACCATGTCCTACTTTATATTAGCTTTGTAACTGTCTGCTACACGGCCTGTAAACTGACACTTCTTTACAGCCAGGAGTCACTGACTTATGTAGGTATTGAGCTGGGCAATGACTAATCAGAAACCTCAGGAGATGTTTTTACAAGTTATTTTATTTGAGAGGTATATATCTTGGCACCATGAAACCATCAATTAGAAAATGGCCCCCAAGGAGGACTAAGGTTTATCAGGGCTCCGCACATTCCAATGAAGATCCATGGTTTACCGTCACCCACAGTTCTGTACCGTCACCCACAGTGCTGTACCGTCACCCACAGTGCTGTACCGTCACCCACAGTGCTGTACCGTCACCCACAGTGCTGTACCGTCACCCACAGTGCTGTACCGTCACCCACAGTGCTGTACCGTCACCCACAGTGCTGTACCATCACCCACAGTGCTGTACCGTCACCCACGGTGCCGTACCGTCACCCACGGTGCTGTACCGTCACCCACAGTGCTGTACCGTCACCCACAGTGCTGTACCGTCACCCACAGTGCTGTACCGTCACCCACAGTGCTGTACCATCACCCACAGTGCTGTACCGTCACCCACAGTGCTGTACCGGCACCCACAGTGCTGTACCGTCACCCACAGTGCTGTACCGTCACCCACAGTGCCGTACCGTCACCCACAGTGCTGTACCGTCACCCACGGTGCTGTACCACAGTGCTGTACCGTCACCCACAGTGCTGTACCGTCACCCACAGTGCTGTACCGTCACCCACAGTGCTGTACCGTCACCCACGGTGCTGTACCGTCACCCACAGTGCTGTACCGTCACCCACAGTGCTGTACCGTCACCCACAGTGCTGTACCGTCACCAACAGTGCTGTACCATCACCCACAGTGCTGTACCACAGTGCTGTACCGTCACCCACAGTGCTGTACCGTCACCCACAGTGCTGTACCGTCACCCACAGTGCTGTACCGTCACCCACAGTGCTGTACCACAGTGCTGTACCGTCACCCACAGTCTGTACTGTCACCCACAGTGCTGTACCGTCACCCACAGTGCTGTACCGTCACCCACAGTGCTGTACCACAGTGCTGTACCGTCACCCACAGTCTGTACTGTCACCCACAGTGCTGTACCGTCACCCACAGTGCTGTACCGTCACCCACAGTGCTGTACCACAGTGCTGTACCGTCACCCACAGTCTGTACTGTCACCCACAGTGCTGTACCGTCACCCACAGTGCCGTACCGTCACCCACAGTGCTGTACCGTCACCCACAGTGCTGTACCACAGTGCTGTACCGTCACCCACAGTCTGTACTGGCACCCACAGTGCTGTACCACAGTGCTGTACTGTCACCCACAGTCTGTACTGTCACCCACAGTCTGTACTGTCACCCACAGTGCTGTACCACAGTCAATTCAATTCAATTTCAATTTGCAAGGTTTTTATTCTGCTGATCTCAAAAAACATAAAAGTATGAATACAATTACATTTGATTCCATTGGATAACAGAAGAGGTTGATACTTATAATGATAACACCATTTGATTAGCAGTTTTGGTAACAGCACCTCCATTCCATTTGTTTAATGATGATGACTACCATATATAGCCTATCATTGTGATATTACTGGGGAAGGGGGGGGGAGGGATGGAGGGGAGATGAGTGATGAGATGATACCAAGTTCACATAAAAAACATGTAAGTGTAGTCAGGTTGGTTGGATGTATGATATACCTGTGATCAATATTCAGATAGATATGTGCCTTTCTGTTCAGATACATTGTATTCCAGTGAGTATTTTATGACAGAGGCTCCTAAGGTGTTGCACAGATAGAATACTATTATACAATATGAGATGACAGATACTTATGCATACAATACAGTGCCAGGATTACTAATACTATACAAAGACTTTATAAGTATTATTTTAATTGCCCACCAAGTTGAATAAATTCAATAAATTCCACACAGTGCCGTACCGTCACCCACAGTGCTGTACCGTCACCCACAGTGCTGTACCGTCACCCACAGTGCTGTACCGTCACCCACAGTGCTGTACCGTCACCCACAGTCTGTACTGTCACCCACAGTGCTGTACCGTCACCCACAGTGCTGTACCGTCACCCACAGTGCTGTACCACAGTGCTGTACCGTCACCCACAGTGCTGTACCGTCACCCACAGTGCTGTACCGTCACCCACAGTGCTGTACCGTCACCCACAGTGCTGTACCGTCACCCACAGTGCTGTACCACAGTGCTGTACCGTCACCCACAGTGCTGTACCGTCACCCACAGTGCTGTACCGTCACCCACAGTGCTGTACCGTCACCCACAGTGCTGTACCGTCACCCACAGTGCTGTACCACATTGCTGTACCGTCACCCACAGTGCTGTACCACAGTGCTGTACCGTCACCCACAGTGCTGTACCGTCACCCACAGTGCTGTACCGTCACCCACAGTGCTGTACCGTCACCCACAGTGCTGTACCGTCACCCACAGTGCTGTACTGTCACCCACAGTGCTGTACCATCACCCACAGTGCTGTACCACAGTGCTGTACCGTCACCCACAGTGCTGTACCGTCACCCACAGTGCTGTACCGTCACCCACAGTGCTGTACTGTCACCCACAGTGCTGTACCGTCACCCACAGTGCTGTACCACAGTGCTGTACTGTCACCCACAGTGCTGTACCGTCACCCACAGTGCTGTACCGTCACCCACAGTGCTGTACCATCACCCACAGTGCCGTCACCCACAGTGCTGTACCGTCACCCACAGTGCTGTACCGTCACCCACAGTGCTGTACCGTCACCCACAGTGCTGTACCGTCACGCACAGTGCTGTACCGTCACCCACAGTGCTGTACCGTCACCCACAGTGCTGTACCGTCACCCACAGTGCTGTACCACAGTGCTGTACCGTCACCCACAGTGCTGTACCGTCACCCACAGTGCTGTACCGTCACCCACAGTGCTGTACCACAGTGCTGTACCGTCACCCACAGTCTGTACTGGCACCCACAGTGCTGTACCCTCACCCACAGTGCTGTACCACAGTACTGTACCGTCACCAACAGTGCTGTACTGTCACCCACAGTGCTGTACCATCACCCACAGTGCTGTACCACAGTGCTGTACCGTCACCCACAGTGCTGTACTGTCACCCACAGTGCTGTACCACAGTGCTGTACCGTCACCCACAGTGCTGTACCGTCACCCACAGTGCTGTACTGTCACCCACAGTGCTGTACCACAGTGCTGTACTGTCACCCACAGTGCTGTACCGTCACCCACAGTGCTGTACCGTCACCCACAGTGCTGTACCACAGTGCTGTACCGTCACCCACAGTGCTGTACCGTCACCCACAGTGCTGTACCGTCACCCACAGTGCTGTACCGTCACCCATAGTGCTGTACCGGCACCCACAGTGCTGTACCGTCACCCACAGTGCTGTACCGTCACCCACAGTGCTGTACCCTCGCCTGGCCCTGTACTGTGGGTGAGGGTACAGCACTGTGGGTGACGGTACAGCACTGTGGGTGACGGTACAGCACTGTGGGTGGGGGTACAATAAGAATGTGGACATACCCCCCAGAGGATAACATCCTCCAATATCAGAGTACTCTACAAGGGAGTTTTAACTACAACGGTTTGTTTGGGAGTTCTGTAGTAAATTACAGTAATTTCACCGATAAAAAACGTACATTATATTTCGAAGGTGACAAGAATTATTTGTTATAAACAAGTTTAGACCAAGAGCACTTTGTTATAACCAAGTTACTTATCTGTATGGGGGGAATTAGGGACGAAGCAAAGGCCATGTGGCAATGGGAGTGTCATGGGGCTTTATGCATTTTACCCCTACGCCACTTGGGCTCTGTTAGTAGGCCTGCTAAAAGCTATACCTGCACCACATTGAGATTATGCGCCCCAGATATTTGTTTTTAGATTTGAAACACCAAAAACTTTAAAAATACGCAGGGGACCATATATTCAAAATATTGTTTCTGGATGTAAAATATTAAAAATCATATTCTGAGAGAACTATACAGAAAGATAATCACTTTCGAATGTAATTTCTTGCATATATGTGGCAAAATACTATATGACCCGATTCAATATCACTCCAAAGTTAAAGTCAGATATTTAAGAAACTAGCTCGGGACCCCCTATTTCATTGCCACTAAAAGAGAGTACTAATGATTTTGGCCTCATGGCGAAAATCTTGACAAACCCTGACAAAGCTTTATTTCATTGACACCATGGGGTCTACCCACCTTAACAGGCAGAACTCCAGTGTTTCAGTGTCTCCATAACATGATATACAACTAACAGCAACCATGTGTGACTCTTAAGGTATCTAGTAGAAGCTGCTGCATTAGTCATGGTGTACATCACATTAACATGGTGGGGGCATGGTGAATGTCACAACACAAACATGGCTACAACATGGGAGGTCCCCAGTCATGGTGTACATCACATTAACATGGTGGGGGCATGGTGAATGTCACAACACAAACATGGCTACAACATGGGAGGTCCCCAGTGTTTGCTGTCTCCATGACGGGATACGTAACTAACGGCCACATGGTGTAATCAATAAGGTGACCAGAAAGAGCCCGTGCATTAGTCATGGTGTAAGTCCCATAGCAACATGGTGGGGGCAGCTCTGGGTAGAAGCCTCATGCAGACATCATGAATGTCACAACACACACATGAATACAGCAGGGCAGTTCACCAGTGTGTGTCTGTCTCCATGACAAGATACGTAACTAACAGTCAGAAGTTATGATGCATGAGCCTGTGACAATGCATAGTTAACCAACAGTAGACAATACCACAGGGAGTATGTCAGACTGTGGGCAAGGTTCTGTGTCAGGGCTGACTGAGTACACACAGAAGGAGCTGCTGAATGAGTCATGATGTACGTCACATGGCACGAGTGGCCCCATATCCATTCAATGTTTGGTTTATTATACGATTATCTGATTCAAATATAATAATTTACCTTAAATTTGTCCTAATTTAGCCATTTTGAAAGAATTACAACAAGGAATACCCGTAATGGATCTTGCCATGTTGGGTTTGGCACCCCACCGACCCTCCCCAGTACGAGCTCACTGATTGGTGGAGGTGAAACAGCCAATGACAGGATGAGATACCAAGAGGCTGCAACACCTGACCTGAGTGGGGATCTGTCATTATTTTCTTCCGCTGTTGCCCCAGTGTTAAAGTATATGACTGTTCTCACTCCGCGCGACTTGTTGTTCTGATAACTAATCGCTCCCCCAGCCTAATCATGCCTTATAACTAGCGTTTCCCTCCCTCTGCACCATGGTCGCTATGGCTTGGCGGACTCACACTGCACAGGTCCCCGGTTCGAGCCTGGGTGGAAACGTAGGCCGCAGTTCCTTTTTTAATATGCATATGTAGGGACACTAATATTATTATGATAGTCGAACGCCTACAAGGTAGTTCGGGCGGCCAGAGCCAGGGGGCACCCCTATCGGAGGCGGACAGTATATAGACAGAGCTGCACGCTAAAGTGCCTGAGTCAGTGGTTATTTCACGAGTGGTGCTAGGGCCATATTGCACGATGGCCGTAGGCCGAGTGCAATACGGCCCTAGCACCACAAGTGAAATAACCATTGACGAGGGCACTTTTAAGTGCCGCTCTGTGTTTATTTCAGGGTATATCGATGTAAAATAGATATGTAGTCTATGTTTCTTTACTTCCAAGATGTTTCTTTACTTCCGCGGCGTTTGTTTACCTCCGTCGGCCGCCATTTTGAATTCCGTACAAGTCACGTGACCTTCGGTAGCCTAGAAACGCCATGGCGACCCCATGGCGACCACTGGGAGCGTGCAATACGGCCACAGCGTGCAATACGGCCGAGGGTTATTCAACCCTTGAGTCACATACGGCCCTCCCATAGGTTTAACATTGATAGACAGTATTCACCATGAAATAAATAAGCTGTCCTCACCCCCTTGCTCTGGCAGACCTTCTCAGGTCTCTGACTGTGTCATATATTGAAAGTTATTGAAAGCTGAACATACATTGATCGAACCTCATATACTTCAAGGATTAGCATTGTTGTACAGGAGAACGACAAATAAACCCTCTTTTCTTGCATCTTCACATGAAAACTGCAGTTCGAGTCCTTATTTAATCGAATTACATATAGACGAACTCTACACTGGTGCCGTGACCAGGATTTTTATGTAGAAGATAGCGGACTGACCCTGGCAAAGGCTCAGTCAAGGAAAGGGGGGGATGAAGGATCCGGGACCGAACTGGAGGATGGGGAACTGGATTACACAGTAGCCCAAATAAATGAAATCTTGGAGGTGGCCTCTCGAATGCACACCCCAGAGAATAAAATATCTCGAAAGAGGAGTTTGATTTTTCGAACTCCGGGAGAATTTCCTCCTATCAAAACAGTTCCGTACACCAATCCGTTCAGAGGGAACCCATGGGCAGACATGCTTCCCTCCGAACCGAACCTCGGACATATGGAACGAGACTTGTCTAGAAGAGGTCGACAGATCCCTGACTACGACGCCTACTGTGAAAAATTGAAAGCAGAGGAGGAGGAAATGAGGGATCGGTATACAGCGATGAATGAGGATTTGATCCGACTGGCCGACGAAAAGGCGAGGGTAATCGCCCAGAACCAGAAGGAAGCCGATGAATTGAACGAAGTGAAATCCAGAATACAAGCGGATAGGAAATATATCAGTGAACAATTGGCTCTCGAAACCTCTCAATTGGCTAAGGTCCAACAGAAGGTTAAGAACGCTCAACACAGTCTGACAGAGGAGCAAGCACAACTCCAGAAAGATAAGGAAGAGGCTCGCCGAAGTCGTGATCTTCGAGATACCTATGAAAGCGAGATCGAGCGACAATCCAAGAGGGTCAAGAAAATCAAGGCGGATTATTCGAAGGAAGAAAAGTCCGGCCAGGCCCTGAGGGAACAGTTTGAGCAAGAACGAGAGGCGTTGAAGCAAGCCCGAATTGAGATGAAGGCTGACCTCGAAATTATTCAGAAAAAGAAAGACGAAATCAATGATACCTATCTGGCCTATCAGAGTCAGATGGATGAAATCCACAAAGAAGAAGAGGCTAGAAGCCGGGAACCGACGAATGAGGGAGCCAAGCTACCTAAGCACGTCGCATCCACGCCTAGTCCGATATTAACTACCGTGGATCCAATCGAAACACGGGGGATTGTTTCGGACGGGAAGTATGCACGAACCCAAGGGAGAACTGCCCCGAATGAAGCTGACCGTAAAGTCACATATGGGGGAACCGAGGAGAAAGAGATCTCTAGTACCCATGATATTACGAGCGAGGCCCCACCCAAACGAATGAATCATAGCTACGGTTCTCTACATCCCTTTGTGGATGACACCCTGGCAGGACATAACTATACGGTACCACCACCACCGATATATAATATAACCTACCAGTACCGAGCACCATTACCCGGAGCCGGACCGAACGAAGGACACCAGTCCTATAATGAAGGGGGTGGATCGATTCCGAGCAGGGGATCAGGTGGTGCTCCGAACCCCGGAACTAACCCGGGAGAAGGAGCCGGGACTGTGCCGGACCCTGGTTCATACGGAGGTTACCCCCCCGGCCCTGATCGAACCCAGCCCAATCCAAGAGGAGGGACACCAAGACCGGTCCCTGCCCCGAGAAGGTTGACAAAACGATCATCTATGGGCCCGAGGGTTGCTGCGATAGTGGAATCCGATCCTTGTATACAAGGAATGGGGATAGACTGTTGCAGTCGGACCCGGGAAGATGAGTCCGAAATTATGGAATGGAGTGGGAGACAGTCTGATCGACTGGTATGGAGTCATAACAGTGCCCGGAAGCCTGTTCGTACTCCCCGGCGGTTCAATGGAGAGAATGGAAAGCTACCAAGACTTTTGCGACGATAACCGTTATCATGGATGGGACAAGGAGGCTTCCTTAGGTCCCCTCATTAAATGGTTGAGTGAGGGTCCAGGACGAATAGCTGTAGATGATTGGCGAGAGACGTATGGAGAAGACGGAAACTATGACCAATTGGTGGCAGCCGCCACACATATCTTTGGTGTGTTGTCAGCGAATGATCCTTGGTCGGAGTTCCAGGTACGAACGCAAAAACCAAAAGAGTCTCCGAAAGTGTTCGGGCTAGAACTTCAAAGATTGTTGCAAAAGGCCCGACCTTATTGGAGGCGTGATGATGAATATTTCTTAGATGAACTATTCACACACTTTATAAAGGGACTGAGGGATCCGTCCCATGCTGAGCTCGTCCAGAAGGAATGGGGACGAGGATCATCAATGGTAGACTTCTTTTTGGCTATAGATCAGCACGAGAAGAAGAAACGATTACTTGCTGGGTTCGTACCCAACCAACGGGTGGCGTCTGCACATACGGCCACTCCAGAGGAGAGCGATTCGGACGATGGTTCGGATGAAGAAAGAATTGCGGCCATCGGGGGTGACAAGTGGGATAGAAAGAATCGGTGGAAGAAAAATGGTAGTAAGCCACCCGAGAAGGAGAAGCCAGTAGAGGCAAGCTCTAAACCAACCCCTACCCCCCAGGTAGTGGAGTTATCCGAGAACGAGAAACGGTTGATGGCCATGATGGAAGAAATGAAAGGATTGTTGGACTATCAGAAACGACCGAAGCTAGATAGGGCAACGGTGAAGTGTTTCAGGTGCCAAGAGACCGGACATTTCGCAGCCAAATGTACGGCCGAGAAACCAGTTTGGAGAGAAAGGAAGAGAGAGGAGACGGGAAATTAGAGGGGGTTGTCCGTGAAGGCAAACTGACGGCCCCGAATAAAGTATGCCAGGGTACAATCCATACGAACGCGATTGAGGAGTCTGTAATGTATCCGCCCAGCAGCATGGGAAATGCTAATGAGCCGAAAACATGTGGGGCTGGGGGTATTGGTGGGACAGTTGCCAGGGAGAGCAAAGAAGGGAAACCGATCACCAATAGAGAGGAAGGTTGGGTAGAGGAACTATCCAGGATCGGGGGGATCCGCCTTCCCCAAGGTCATCCGTGTCTGGAGTATTTGAAAGGATTCGGATTCAATTTTGACATGACAGACGACGTCAAGCGGTTCGCAAGTAATCCCTCAATGATGGGAGGAAAGAGATGGTATATGTCCGTATCTGTAAACGGCAGAATGGGGGAATTCTTGTTGGATACCGGAGCTAGCCACTCCGCTATGTCAAAAAGATTCTTCGATCTGGTGTCAAGCATGGATGATGACCTCACAACGAGGGTAAATGCATGTGCGGCTGATGGAAGCAAGATACGAACGTTTGGTAGGACTTGTATGATCATCTTGGTCGGCGGTAGGGAATATATCATTTCCCCTACTGTCGCTGGGATAGAGGACGATGGTATCATTGGGATGGATTTCGCTTCCTTATATGGGGTAAAATTGGACCCCGTCACTGGAATGTTGAAATTAAATCATCCCTACAAAGACAGGATACAATGCCTTGCACGTGAAGTTAGTGGGGTAGCGAGTGTAGTACAGACGGTAAAAATACCTCCCGGAATGGCATGTGATGTCTTAATAGCCTCCAGTAGGATGAAGAGGGGCATTCCGGGGGTTTTCGAACCTAATGTGACAGTGTTGGGAAAGAAGGGTTTGGAATCAGCCGACACCCTGATCGGAAATATGGCATGGGGAGTAGCCCCCATAACGAACCCGGGTTCGAAAACCATCTATCTAGAAAAAGGCACTGTAGTGGGAGAAGTGATATCCGCGGAAGCGGTCACCAGTAGCTTTGAGAATGGAATTGGACTAGTCCCGAACAGTGAAGTAATGGAGGAAGGATTGGCAAAGTTAATAGAAGGGTCCGGAGTAGAGACAGAAGGACAGAGGAGTGCCCTGAGTGAGATGTTAACTGAGTGTAGTTCAGCCTTTGCGCGGCCCGGAGAGCCGTTAGGACGAACGGATCGAGTCCTACACTCAATTAACACAGAAGGGGCGAATCCAGTAAAGATACCGTATAGACGTCTTCCGTTGGCAAAGAAAGTGGTGGCGGAGGAAGAGATTACGAAGATGCTGGCGGAAGGGGTGATAACCCCCAGCACCAGTCCTTGGAGTAGTCCAGTATGTATGGTAACAAAGAAGGATGGGAGTATCCGATTCTGTATAGACTACCGGAAGCTAAATGGCTTGACTAAAAAGAATTCGTATCCGCTCCCCCGGATAGATGAGACCATTGATTCCCTTGGAGGAAATGAATGGTTTTGCACGATTGATTTGCAGTCTGGTTATTGGCAGGTGGGAATGAAGGAAGAAGACAAGGAGAAAACAGCGTTTTCGAGCCATGTAGGGTTGTTCCAGTATAACGTGATGCCATTCGGACTCTGTAATGCTCCGGCCACGTTTGAAGCAATGATGGAGACTTTACTGAGTGACTTATTGTGGAAGAAATGTCTAGTGTATCTGGACGATGTGATAATATTCGGAAAGACGTTTGATGAATGCCTGGGGAACCTGAAGTTGGTGTTACAGCGAATAATCTCGAATGGATTAAAGCTGAAGCCTAAAAAGTGTAATATGTTTCAGAAAAGTATTAACTATCTAGGACGGATCATCTCTACAGAAGGGGTGAAGGCTGATCCGGAGAAGGTTAAGACGGTAACGGACTGGAGCATTCCTAAAGGGCCGAAAGAAGTAAGATCCTTCTTAGGATTTTGTTCTTATTATAGAGATTTCTTACCAGGATATTCCCGGATAAGTTATCCAATACAATGTCTGTCGCACTGGACTCCAGGGAGACGTAAGGAGAAGTTCCCATGGGGGAAGGAACAAGGGGAATCATTCGAACTGATTAAACGGTTGTTCGTGGAAACACCAGTTTTGAAATACCCCACTGCGGATGGTCATTTTATATTAGACACTGATGCGAGCAATGAGAGTATAGGGGCAGCTTTGTCTCAAGTCCAAGATGGGAAGGAGGTTCCTATAGCATTTGCAAGCAATACCATGAGTAAAGCGCAAAGAAATTATTGTACGACAAAGAGGGAATTATTGGCAGTGGTAGTATATACTAAGAAATATAAGCACTTCTTGTGGGGATCTGATTTTACGTTACGTACGGATCATTCCTCCCTGCGGTGGTTATTGAACTTTAAGGATGCAGAAGGTATGATAGGACGGTGGTTGGCACACCTATCTGAGTTCGGATTGGACCATAGCCAAATTCAGCATAGAAAGGGGGCTAAGCATGTGAACGCTGATGCGTTGTCGCGAATCCCGGTGAAGAAGTGTCAGAATGACGGATGTGATGATTGTGGGAAGCATAATGCCGTGCTGGCAGGAATCCGAAAGCCTTTTAGAGATCTCGAACCAGTGATACTGGAATGGGACGAGAACTCCGTTAAGAGCTTCCAGGAGAAAGATGCGAATAGTATCCGTCTGAAGATGTTACTTCAAGAAGGAAGGGTCCCAACTCGGCCAGCAATATCGTTGGAGAATAGGGAGATGAGGCGACTAATAGCTCAATGGACAGAGTTAGAGGTGGTAAATGGACTGATCTATAGGTGGAAGACGAATGCTTTGGGAAATAAGTCAAGACAGATCTTTATTCCTACTGCCATGCGAAGGGATATAATGTTCTTTTGCCATGGGCATCGGACCAGTGGCCATTTTGGGAGAAAACGGTCTCTGGAAAGGCTGGCTAGAATGTATTACTGGCCAGGTATGAGTACGGATCTGTTGAGATGGATAGACACTTGTCCGAAATGTTGTACGAGCAAGCCCGGACCTGGGCTGGGTAAAATGCCCTTAAACCAGGAATTGTTTGGAGTACGGTTCGCAAGAGTGGCAGTGGATATAATTACAGGATTTGTGACAACTCCAGAAGGGAATACATGTATGATGGTAGTAACGGATTACTATACGAAGTATACGAAGGTATTTCCAATGAAGGATCACAAAGCAGCAACTTGTGCGAGAATGTTGGTGAAGGGATGGATACTATACTTGGGAGTGCCTCTGATGTTGCATAGCGACCAAGGGAGAGAGTTCGAATCGAATCTATGGCAGGAAATGTGTCACCAATTGGCCATTTGCAAGACCCGAACCAATCCGTATCAACCACAGAGTGATGGTCAGGTGGAAAGATTCAATCGTACCCTAATACAGGTCCTAAAGAGTTTGATAAATCAGGAAATGGATGATTGGGATGAGCAGTGTGACTTTGTTTGCCATGCTTATAATAGCACGGTACACGCGTGTAAGGACTGCTCTCCGAATCTGTTAGTATTCGGAGAGGATCTGATTATGCCGGCGGACCTGGTGTTCGGAGTAATGAACCCAGATGTCCCGTGTCAGATCATGTTTGTAGAAGCGTTGAAAGAACAATTCAGGAAAGCTTATGAATTAGTAAGAAAGGAGTTGGGAAAGACGGCTAAATGGCAGAAAGTGGGCTATGATACTAACCTAAAGGTTCGGCGGTTTGCGGTAGGGGACTTAGTAGCGAGATACCACGAACCTCTGGTTGGCATCAAGCTGAGAGACAATTGGGACGGTCCGTGGAGGATCACCCAAAGAATAAGTGATGATACAGTCCTGATGAGAGATACGTTCGGGAGGAATCAGAAATCGAATGTGGCCCGGTTGAAACCATGGAAGGGGAGAGAGTACTCCACGGAAATGTTCAAAATGGGACAAGAGGAGAAAGAGGAAATGAAAAGAGATTTAGATAGAGTAATCGAGAAGAGGGGTCCGGGTAGGCCCAGGAAGGTGAAGAAGGAAGCGGTGCAAATTAAAACATCTCCAAAAAGATCGGAGAAAACAAAGAATGTCTCGGCAGGTGTAGACAGGAAGAGAAGGACTGTCCCCTCTGTGGCTACGAGGGAACGGGCGAGAACCTCTCCGAATGTCAGGTGTAAAGAGAATCCAGTAGGGGTTCGTCGCAGCCCTAGGTTGAGGGTGAGGGGCGCTGTTACCTAACCTGAAACACAACGATGTAATCAGTTAAATATTGTCATAATTATCGGGGTAACCTGGTAATTCGTCTTTTATGTAGGAATGATCACGACAAAAGTCAGAAATCCAACAAACTTACCTGTGAATGTGCCAGTGGGTAATGGACGGATGATCCTGCGGATTAGTAGTTGCTATCCGTATTTAAATCCATAATGACTCGAGATGAATTCGACAGGGCGGTGAGGATCTCAGTGCTATAATTACCTGATCGTAATGCGTGACGCGCGGGAGAAGTGAATGATTGTTTATGTTTTGCAAGCGCGGGAAAACAATGAAGTCTCGCCGAATGCGCGGTATCTCGCGAGACCGACGCGCGTGCGCAAAGGTCGACGCGGGTCAACGATCCGCCATATTTGTTTACGGTTCGCCGGACAGAGCAAGGGGAAGCGTATCAGAGCACAAAAAGCGAGGTTATAAAGACTGTTTCAAGTGAAATCAGTGTATAGCAGGTGGGTGAAGTAGCCAGGAGCCCGTAGAGAGGGTCCTGGTACCTGTCATTTCATTTTATATCGATTGAAAGAACTTGAGTGTCACGATGGCTTCGGCGTCTGGCTCTCATTCGGAACGATCGGCCCTCGACGAGGTGTCCGAAGCATTTATGGAGACTGAGGCGATGTCGCCAGTTACAAAGAATGAGGAAAGCGTACTGAATGAGGATAATTCTGAATTAGAAGAAAGTAACATGGGAATGGAGTTTGAAGAAATCCTGGAACGATCGGACGAACCGCTGCTCGAACCGAATCTGGACGGATTCAAGTCTAGGTACGACGGTCGGGAAGTCCATATTCACGACCGAATCTTAAAAGGAGAACGAAAGTGTTGGAACGCAGCCACCAGAGACTGTGTTCGACACTTCCTATCACCGACCGAGTATGCAGCCCTGCCATCCGAATGGCTGCTGTTTTATAATCAGACTGAGGCTGGACTGCAAGTGAGTCAGTCGTTCAGAAGGGCCATGTTCGATTGCGAAATCGCACATCGGCAACATCGCCTTCCGAACGTCCCGTATGTATTGACTGACCATACGGGGATGGGGGTGACCGGAATGGACATCGCAGGAGATGTACTGTACCGGGAACCGGACATGGAGAAGGAACCCAGGACTGCAGAAGACTTTGTCGAACGAGCAGAGCATCCGGAAGTCCCGAGGCTCTACACTCTTAATGGAGACGAATTGCTTCGTCGACTGAATGAGTGTCCAGAGCCGGAGGAGAAACTGAACGAAATCATCTCTACGATGATTCGAGAGGGAACCTACGCCACTAGGGCGTACGTACCCGGGTTGGAGGAAGAGATGAGTTCGAGCCAACATAAAGAACGACTGGCATCCATCCGAAAGGGGAAAGCAATCCTGAAGGCAGCCAAGAAAAAGGGCAGCCTGTCGACGGAGAGCGAAACCGACGGAGAGGACAACACCAAGAAAGCGAAGGTAAAAAGTGTGAAGGGAAGAGGAAAGAAGAAGACTCTAACCGACACCGAATCTGACAGTGACCAGGGTGCCTTCACACCGGTCCTGTCAGCGAAAGACAAAAAGAAATTGAAGGAATCAAAGAAAGACACGAAAATGACTGTGCCCAAGAAAGTGATTGCTAAAGTCACTGAGGCAGTGGGCAAGAAAGATCCTTCGAGTGATAATCCACTGAAAGGACGTATGGCTGCTATACAGGCTGCTGCCACCGCTAAGGTAGGCAGTATTATTAGTAAAGGGACTGCTAAGAAAGCCATTAAAGTGACGGAATCCGAAGACAGTCCGGACGATGAGTCTGGACCAGATTCGGATGGCGAGCCTCCAGAAACTGATCCGGATCCAACTACACAGGATCCGGAGGAGAAGATGGAGGTTCCGAATGAGGAAGGGCCAGAGGAGGAGGAGGAGGAGAAGAAAGAGGAGCAGAAGGATGAGGGGGACCAGGAAAGAGTACAACGAATCTGGAAGAATAGTGAGGCGAAGTTCGCACACTTCATTCCAGGTTCGTTTGAAGAGTGCGCGAAGGGCAAGAAATCATACGGTTGCCCCGAACCCCGAAACATGAATGGCGAGAGCGATGACGAGGATTGGCTTCGGGAAACCGAGGAGGATCCCTTGCCATCCGAGTTCTATCACGAATGGTTTCAACAGATATTAAAGTATCCCGAAAGTTATTACATAAGAGACCAGAAGTCAAAGTTGCGCTGGGCCTATTTATGTTGGTATCTGAAAGACGGTGAGCGGTATTGCCCGTTCACCATTTGCATAGAAGAGAAGGGAAGGGGCAGGACATACCCGACAGCAATGCGGTTCCTGCGGCATCTCTGCGAACGGCACTTCCACCACACCGTGGTCTACGAATGTGCCAATTGCAAAGGACAGAGGGATAGCGCAACCTGTGATGGTTGCGTTACTCCGAGAAGGGGTGTGATGGTTCGCCATCTGAAGTACTGTCATAGCCCCGGACTGAGTGCAGCACATGAGAAAGTGATGACCCTGCACGATAAGGTTATGATGGACTATAACAGAATGATCCCTTCGGACTTCAAACACATCACAGTGAAGACCGAATCATTTTGTAATGTGCATGAATCCACGAAAGGCAAGCTGTGTGCGAGGATTGCACTAGTGAGAGCTCGAGGAAAATTCCAAATGACGAACGAACTATTCTCGAGAGTATGTGAATGGAGGGGTGATCCACCCAAGTCAAAGATAGATGAGAAGAGGCGGGCTAGCCGTAGTCCGGCGAGCGGTAGGGGAAAGAAACATCGATCCGATTCACCTGAGACCTCGGAGTTTAAGAGGCCACTGGCCGTGGCTCGTGACTCCAGGTCGACTCAACAGAAGAGAAAAGATTCGACTGAGTATCAGTCACCCATGAGTGGGGGGTCGGGCTCACGTCCTTCCTCGGCAGCATCATCGGCAGCATTGTCAGCTTCGCAGAGTGATAAGCCACCTGCTTGGTTCGACCGGAAAGATCCGGCCCCTACGCCGGAGTCGGGTGATTACCCGGAATTGGGCGGACAGAAGGTTCCTCAACGTGTCGAACCTGAAATGACTCAGATTCCGGACAATAGGCCCCGACTGAGCACACGACCGGTGGTTTGCGCCCAAGCCCAGGAGGCGGTGGACAATTTCCAAGAGTCTCAGAGGGAATTGGCTGTCCGATATAATCAGGGGGTGGCGAATTTATTCGCCCGCTCTCTGGTTGAACAGGAAGCCAATACAAGAATGACTCTGGAGAAAGAGAACGAGGCGCTATTGGCCGCCAAAACTACTAAAATCCGGAACGAAGCCAAGCTAGCCGCATCAAAGACTGCTTTGGCTCAGAAACGACTGCAGGAGTCCAATGACCGGAACGAGGCTATGAACGTCAAGTTCCAGCAGGTGTTTGGTGTATTCCTGGACGAGTGGGACGGCACCCGCGAATCTGCTCTGGAACTACTAAAGAACCAGAGTGAGGAAGGGTGAGTCCACGATTCGAGAGTGATAATATATGAGTGAATTGATATTCGAAAGAGAATGAGTTAGTGTGGTATGAATGTCTACTGAACAATCGAACAGCAGTAACAGGAGTACGCAGGATGAATTCGGTGACCAGACATCTGAAGAGGAGAGCACCAATCACCCGTTCGGAAGAACGTGTCTGTTCAGTCAGAACAGAGGCAGCAGTACGAAGAATGAAGAGGAGAGCACCACTAACCCGTTCGAATGAACGTGCCTGTCCAGTTTGGGACAGGACGGCTGTTGAAGAGGAGAGCACCACACACCCGAGTTCCTCCGAAAGGATGGTACTTCGTGCCTAACCAATGTTCAAAAAGGTTAGGATGGCTGCCCGGATCTTCCATTTTTTTGTTCCTGTGTTTTTTTTTGTAATCATGAGAGATGTCAAGTTGTTCTAGTCGCTAATCTATATATGTTTGTATGTATACTATACATGTGTCCCTAATAATTCGAAATGTGTCTAGCCGTTCGGATGTATTACCACCTGTGTACATAATAGTAGTTTTGTATATTTTTATAGACCCTACTGTGTTCACAACGTAACATAACGCTTTACTAAAATAAACTCAGTTGTATGAGTTTATATTAAATTGTATATATATTTAAAAGAATAAGCGTATATGTAATGTCTGGGGGGGGTGGTGTAGGGACACTAATATTATTATGATAGTCGAACGCCTACAAGGTAGTTCGGGCGGCCAGAGCCAGGGGGCACCCCTATCGGAGGCGGACAGTATATAAGCTGTCCTCACCCCCTTGCTCTGGCAGACCTTCTCAGGTCTCTGACTGTGTCATATATTGAAAGTTATTGAAAGCTGAACATACATTGATCGAACCTCATATACTTCAAGGATTAGCATTGTTGTACAGGAGAACGACAAATAAACCCTGTTTTCTTGCATCTCTACATGAAAACTGCAGTTCGAGTCCTTATTTAATCGAATTACATATAGACGAACTCTACACATATATACATATATATATATATATATATGTATATCATTAAATCCTCCTAGATTATCTAAACCCAATAGGTATGTCAAGTCCAACTACTAACTTTATAATAAAAAAGAGTTAAGAATTTATTTTGGAGGGAAATTATAACAAAAAGTGTAAAAGTTTCTGTATCTCTCTTAATATAAGAGCTACAGGGCTGAGACTCTGTCTATAGACTCCTTGTTTTATCCCCCACTATTACCAGCGCCCTAACGGCATGGCTCCTAGTGAGCTGGCCTCAAACTCTTGGGGTCCCCAGTTCTATCCTGGGTGAAAACAGTTAGTGAATACAGAGCACATGGGCATAGTCAGTCTTTTTTATTTTAGTATATATAAAGTATGGAAATATACGATAGTACTGGTAGTTATTTATACATTTGAGGAATTTTAGCTCAGAGGATTCAGCCGCTTAATTTCAACTTGCCTGAGGTGGGGACTGTAGGAGGTACCAAAAAGATTTTGACCAACTCGCGCACCCCACCCATCCCCCCTGTTATTAAAATATGACCGATCAGTTTAAGTGGAACTTCATTTCTTTTACCAAAAAAAAAACGAAATGTAATGTCCAACAGAAAGTGATTTTCACCCCTCACACACAAAAAACATGCTGAAATTTCGCTATTTTCTGGTTATTATCGAAGAGGAGCTGTGTGGTCGACACCCTGACCAGGTACGCTGGATATCAACCATTCTGAAGCCAAAAACATGATTCGAGTCTGTAATGCCATAAATATGTAACGTCACACAGATATATTTTGGAAACTGTCTATAGGTGGCAAAATAACCATTCCCAGTTAGTTTTAACTCACAAAAAGGTGAAGGGGAGCAGCTTATCACAATTGACCAATTTACCCTCTCCCTTAACTTAAGACATACAATATATTGAAAATTAATATATTGTTTGAATTATAATGCAAAATGATGTGTAATGTCAAACATATTCAAGTCCTTACAAAACTATCTTTAAGGATCAGAGACAATTTCTTTCACCCACCATAACTAGCATTGGAAACCCTTATAAGGAAGGTAGGTAGAAAACTGTGGTGCCTTTTAATAATATTGCAGGGGGGGGTTGAATTAATTTTTGTTGGCATAACATGAGAGCCTTTTGATAGAACAAGGGCACTGGAGGAAATTTGGCCTAAAATTACCAGGTAGAAAATCTTTGATATGTTGGGTAACACATATACCGTATGAAAAATCTAATTTGGGAAGGTTTACGGTGCTCTAAGAGGACAGGGTGGACATAAGAAAAAACTCTAACCCTGTATTCCAATATTAAATACAATTCTTCACATATCAAATAACACATCATAACACTGGATCTCACGTCAGTGGCCACACGTGCACAGACCTTAATTCACCAACTGTGATTGACTACATTTCATCCAAGTCACCGTATAAATCCACCAAACCAAACAGCAACTTTACATATTCTTGAGCTAGCCAAACACTAGCCAATACATTCAGTCAAAGTTTAAAGGTGATAAACCAAAACCAACATACCAACATAGGGCCTGGAAAATACTGCCGGTAGTATCAAAACTACAATTAGTAGGCCTACAGAGGCCTATAACTCATCTCACAGATGTTGGTGTGGGCCTACCAGGGACATATCTTGGAATTGGGATAAAAGTGGGGTGGGGGGGGGTGGGGGTTGGCAATGTAGGCTACTGGGGGTATTGAAAAACTTTGTACAAGAAAATAGGGGGGGGGTGCATGCCCCCAGCCCACCTGCTCCGCCCCTGCCAAAATACATGGATTAAGCTTTAGACAAATTAAGCCTATACTTTATTACAGCCCTCCTGAGTAATTCGCCAGGGCTGCATTTAAGCATCTTGCCGACTATGGGGTTGAGACACTCCAGATTAGAGGTTCTGCATAATGCAGCAATACATTTTGTTGAGTCATGCCATCATAAAAGGGTCAAGGGGCATTCATTTCCAGATTTGTCATTCTGTGTGAGTTTAATTTTCTTTGTTTATATATGGTTTAGAAATCAGTGATGACATGATTGGTGAACGTTCTCTAACCAGCACCCTGTCTCCCACCCTAGAATGATAGGACACTCAGCGCCCTGGTAAATAGGCCAAATGATAATCAGCCTCCATAAATGTAAGCCCTCCAAACAATAGGCCAAGCCGGCCCTATTTCCTGCCGGGTTGTACACAGGAATTTACGGTAATAAGTTACTAATATATTTATCATACATTGTATCTTATTGGCCTTAGGGCTAATCTACACTTGGTAGATCTATGTATGTAGGATCTAAAATCTGATATCCCCTTCTATTGTCATGCCATGACAATATTTTAGATATATTCAACACTGCATATTCTATTGGCAAAATTACATTCACCAATATGGTTTTCTGTATTGTACGGACACATGTATGTTTATGGAAACAAAAGCATACATGTGCTAACTACTCGATTCAATCAATTTCAATTAACAAGGTTTTTATTCTGCAATCGTGAAAGATATAAAGCACATACAGTTATATTTCTTTCAATCGAATTGCAGAGAAGGTGATACTTACAATGAATAATTAATTACTTTTGCATATTTGTCAATAAAAGCGACCTACCTACCCTTCATTTTTGGGGCCATGTTACCAGAACACAACAATGTTTTTTCTTGGCCTAGGTTCTACCAGAAGGCCCTACATGGCAACCAGTTATAGCTCAAACTCTTCCATATAGAGCAAAAATAAATAAAAGGTTGGTTTCCGGTAACATTGTCTGGCAAGATAGGCCCGGCCGTCTTCCTTCTTTGAAAATTTTTCCTAATTTTTTTTTTGCTTTCCACCTTTTTAGGGCCTGGTTTTAGAGTTTTTCATACAATCCTTTATAATGGCCAGATTTACAAACCGTAAAAAACAGCTAAATTTCCAGAAAGAATGTAACAAGGGGACCCGGCACTGTTTTGCTAGAATGGAATACCGGAAACAAACCTCGTTTTTTATTTGGCCCACACCAAACCCTTGCATAAACCACCAAGTACTGTGCATTGGGGGAATTCCATAAGCTAAATTTTTATTTGATTTTAGCTATTTAGTAATGTAAAGCCGCACCCTATACCTGATACCAATATCATTATTGTATATCAAGTTCATATATGAAAAAGAAGCTTTTTTTTATAACAAAGTTTAATGTTAGAATGTGTTCTAAGAGTGTTGATTCCATGTAGCCATGTAATGTGGTCTGGTGTTGTTACATGTTGGTTAAACACTCAGGTAACATCTGGACAACCGGCCACTAGACAACGCTAGTGGTGATTGTCATATGGCCTCTCTCTAATTATAAATAAGGGGACTGCTTTCTGTTAAAGGCAGTCCCCTTAGATGATGCCAGGTACACTTGGTAAAGCTCACACTAAGTATCTTACATTTAGGACAACCAACAGTATCAATTACCACCAATCCGGTATGTCCTGAGATTTCATAGCTGCTTGTAAGTTGATGTGCTAAAGAGAACTTGACATTTACTACAACTGTTGGTTCTCCTTCATGGTTGTTGTCTCTTGGTTATCAAACATTAGCTAGACCAACTATAATAGTTATAAAAAATCACAGCATCTTACTTGCTATCGATCAGTATTGACAATGTTAACAAACATGTCATTGATATACACTACAAAGTACCAATTTGGTCGAGTAAAAAGGAGAGACAGGGTGCCTTAAATTGTGACAAAGTACATGACTGAAATGCCACATTAAATCATTAATATGTTTCACCATTATAATGTAATTTCCATTCTGGATTTGTTTATATTAGAGACAAAATCAAATTGATCGATGTTCTCGCCCAAGCACATGCAAACAAAACCAGAGAAATGAAGACACCCAAATTTTTACACTTAGACTATTCGGCTTGATGTTTTCCCCACAGGATAATTTTGTGATTTGTGCACCCACATCAGATCTTTTGGCCACTTTGATGAACATTGTGTTGAGCCAAGATCAGTATTCCACGCAGATGGTGTTTTTGAAGGGAACATTTTTGTATATCCTTCACTCCTTAGGAATTCAAACATTCTTGTCACCAAACGCTTGTCCTCAGAGTCTGGAACCTGTGTCCCACACAAAGAAATCTGTATTGTTATCTCCATGAAAATGAAGGGAACTTGTATTGCCTTAAAGAAGCTTGAAGCTTTAGACAAAGCCAGGTGTTCAGCTCCCTCAATATCCATCTTCAATACAGCAGTGGTTATATTTCTGGCCTGTACCAGTGGAACTAGATCATCCATGTAGACACTCATGGCAGAGGGGCACGTCACATTGACACAGGCTGTTTTACCTTCCCACATGCTGGTTCCTCCTTTGTTCTCAGAATATGTTTTGAAGAATACCCTCTCTCGCTTGTCAGCAACTGCATTTGTGACTAGATCTACATGTTTTTCAAAGGCATTGATCCTGATGGACTTGTGTAATCGTCGGAAGTTAATTTCCAATGGTTCAATTGCTATTACCTGACGTCCCATACTTGCTCCTATCAGCGTGTATACTCCAAGATTAGCCCCAATGTCAATAACATCAAAGTTCAAGTTAGACCTAAGGATATTCTGGAACAAGGTCATCAGCCCTGGCTCCCAATAACCCTGACGCTTCAGCATTCCAGACACATAAGCATCATGTTTAATGTCATGGATGCAGATTTTTGGGCGTTTGGGGATTTTCAATGGAACGCACAGGAATTTGTCTTTGGGAACTTCTGTTAAATCAAAGACATTGATAATGTCATGCGAATTATCTCTTTGTTTTCCAGTTTCATTGACTGTAGACCTGTTAAATATATTTGTTATAACATCCCGAGATGTAAATGAACTTGGATGTGATGTATTGCAGTGGCAGTGTTGTTTTCTCACATAGAAACTATCTATGAACAAATGCATCATTGCATGTACAATCACAATTGCATATAGTGCCTTAACTAGCAGTGACTTAACCTTCTTTAGCCTCATATTGTGCACTTCAAAAAACTTCACTTGGTTGGTACCCTTTCACTTTGACTGAAATAAACAAAACAATAATGGAGTTATATTTATCATATTGGGACAATTGTTGGGATTTTCACAATTTGGGATAGCCCACATGACCAGGGGTTTATCTGCTAGATGTACTTGCAGCTTGAATTTTACTCGTAACCTAGCACTCCAGACAAGAGTTTAAATTTAAGGTTGATCGCTACTCATTGAATATGGACTACTGCGCAGCTCTCTGTGCATATAACTTAAAATTGTCAGAATAGGCTAAAATTGGCAAACTGGATTCATATACATGTACACTAAGCCATATCCGAAAATTGGACAATTCCGTGCAAAATTGTGCATTTTATTCCACTTTAAATGTTTGCTATTTTTGGAGCCCGTGATATTTGCTATTTTTAACATAAATTAGAATATTGGAATTATTTACCAATAAATCATTATGGAGATTGATATAGATCTCATCACTGTGCTTCAAACAACCACGAGTACAAAATATATACATTTTTTACCCCTATCCTTGGCCTTTAACCCATTATTTTGGCCTTTAAATAGGACCTTTAGACAGTTTTTGACCTATTTTTTTACTTTTAAGGCCCAAAACCCTAAAAATATGCGGGGGACCCCCTATCAAAATTACTTTTTTATGTTAGCATATGATCTAAACAATTTTTTGAGAAAGTAAAAAAAAAAGTCTATGAATTTTTTCGCTATTTTTTAAGCTTTTGTTGACAAATTTAGCATCAAATTTAATCTATCGTCCTAGAACCACCACTTTTTTTCCACAATAGGGTTGTTTTTGGACCATAATTTTATTTTTCCCATTTAAGGACACAATATAGGATTATTCATTCCAAACATAACATTGATGTGGGCAGTGGTTCACTAAGAAAAAAAACGTGAAAATTTTTAATTTTTTGGTATTTTTTGCCAAAAATAGAAAATACTTTTTTTTTCAAAAATCTCTTATAAAAAAAGGAGCTCGGGACCCCCCCCCCTATTTTTTTTCCATTTTCCATTTTCCAATGATCTAAACTACCATTAGGCAAAAAATTAGGAAATTCTATGGATGAAAAGTTAAGAGTAGCGATCAACCTTTAAGCATTCTATTGTTTACTACTGAATTCAAAGATTGACCTGTATATATTTTTCAAAAATAACCCCAAGCATTCAAAATCACTCGGCCAAATTTAAAAGGTCTATTTCAGGTAACCGAATCTGCAAAACAGCTGACAGAATAGACCATTTTGGCAAGAAGGGATGGCTTTAGAACTATGTTATTAACATGTATGTTGTAATATGTTATTATAAGTGGATCATACCTGTGTATTTCTTCACCAATTTGTGTTATTCCCCATGCGTCCCCTCCACGTGTTGACCCTAGTCCCTCTGTGTGCGGTCTGACACTTGCCATGCATGGTGCAGCATACAGCTTGGAGATCTAGGACTGCAAGCTGCTTGGAGAGTGGTACCAGGTACTAGCCTTGAGGCAGGCTACTTAAATCCCACAGCATCACCAGTCAAACACTGGTGTATTCCATGTTAAATATGCACAGAACCATGCTTTATTCATATTACCTCCAAACTTCTCAGTCATGTTAACAGGTGAAATACTTGATGACTTACTAGTAGATGTCATAGAGACAGCTGCACACTGGCGTAATGCCTGTTAATTAGTTGTATAACAAATGTGGTGTTTATGTCAATGTTGTGATATTCATCATGCCCTCAAGGGTTTTTTTTTACTAAAGGTGCCCCCACCACGTCACCATCCCAGCTAGAAAATTACCATAGAAAAACTATAGTTAACGCTATAGTTTACTGCAGTAAATTTACTGTAGTGTTTTCATCCACCATTAGTGAGGTCCCTTAGCCTCAAATTTGGGGCATATCATTACCGGAGTGACAAAAGCGCCAAATTTCTCATAGGTGTTCATTTGGTCATAAAGATTCATTTTAGCCTAGGTTGCATCTTCAAAACAAATTGGTAACCATGGAAACAGCCTAAATCCAAGATGGCCGCCAAATTAGCCAAAAACACATCTCCCATATTGTCGCTATACAAATTTGAACCATACCTACCCCCCCTAAATTGGCCCTGGGAATCCAATGGTATTATTGGTTTGTTGCTTGGTTGAGCGGTTTCTTAGCAACAGTCATTTTAAATATGTATTTCCTTAGTTACACAGACTTAATGATTACTTAGCTCAATTTCAATGATACCTACCCCCACTGAAATGGCCCCTAGGATTTTAACAGTGTTATTCAAAAGTTGCTAGGGCCAGCGGTTACTTAGCTACAGCCATTCCATTTGTTTATTTGCATAGCAACACATCGTTTGCAGGCAGATAGCTCAATTTCAATGACACCTACCCCCACCAAATTGACTGCTAAGATTTTAACAGTATTATTCATTGGTTGCTAGGGCCAATGGTTGCTTAGCAACAGCTATTCCAGTTATTTATTTGCATAGCAACACAGGGTTTACAGGTATATCACTCAATTTCAATGACACCTACCCCCTTAAATTGACAATTGTCATTTGTATAGGGTCAATCCCATCTTACTAGGGCCAGTATATGCCTAGTCACAGCCATTTTAATTGATTAATTCTAAAATTGACTAAAAATAAATACTGTAAAACCTCACATAGAAGCCGTGACTAGTACACAAGTCAGATCGCTAGTATGGCTTATACACAAGTTTTTTTTTCAAATTTTGCTTCAGAAAAGACCTTGAAATGACCTATATGACCATGGCCTTACACTCTTCCACTACATATACTGCGCAGTGTGGCTCTGTATAAGGGGAAGGGGGCCGGCTCAGCATTGCTATAACACCTCAACAGCCCCCCCCCCTCCACACACACCTCATCTGAAGGTCTATTGTTATTATCATGTGTACCAATCACCAATGAGCAGGTATCTCCCTACGCTATATTAAAGGCAAAACCCTTGCTGCCCCTGCAGTAGCAGTCAGAGCTGAGCGAAGACCAGAACTCTGGGCATAAGAGGTTGGGGGTATAAGATGCAGACCATCAGCACATCATAATACATGTAGGCCTAAAGCTGAATAGCACCATGATCTGAAAGCAGTGTGAGACTAGACACTCACTTGGTTGATGGCAGCTCCTACCGTACAAGGGAGAGGAAGATCTGACCATCAATGCACGCTTCACTTTACATTTCCTCTCAATGCAATACAACATCAATTTGGTACATCTATCTACATGCCTTTAGAAGGAATCTCTCTATCAGATTATAACTCTAGATCTAGTTTATTCCACCAATTTGCGAGAAACTTCATAAATTAGTTATGGTATAGGGTGCAAATAGTAGCTGTGATTCATACCCTCCTATCCTGCAGTGCACTCTGCTAGTACTGGCACCAATATCTCATGTTTAGAATGTGGGAATGGCTGCCTCAGTAACCAGAAAGTAGAGAACATCACTTTTACACTCCACATACAGAATTCTAGCACCAAAGTCATTGTTTCAGCCTATTCCCGAAGAAACGTGGAGTTATCACCAGCCCTACTAGTAGAATGCCCTTTGCACTTACAACCGCCAGCCAGTAAAAGATATTCATAGGTAAATTGGATATTGAACTCCCAAAAACAATCAAACACAGGTATTTGACTTCTTTTATGCCATGGCAGTTTGTCATACAATAAAACACCACCATATTGCGATAAATGAAGCAGTAGAGTCTAAAGTATACATTCTCCTTATGAAAAAAATCTGGACTCCTCCATAAAGCGTCTTCGAAACACACGTTGAACAAATCATAAGAGAATTTAGACACAGCTACTTTGTGAACACCTTGGTTTAACAAGCGTGCTTTGAAATACAAACTATCGCTCGCTTGTATCACCTCCCATGTAAAGATCAGCTCACAGTTACAGCGTGTTAGCATTGTGATTTTTTCTTACACCAACTTAGTACCAATCAACACACACTAGTTGCCACCGAGAGTCAAAACAGTTGTCCACGACGTGATAAACAACCTTGTTTATTTGAAAGACGAGGACATGAATCACATAATTATGTTATTATGGAAATTGATTTTCTTATTTCAAGCTTACTAGTATGCAATAAAGGAGTTGTATAGAAAGCCCACTATGATTTTAATCCCTGCAAGTACATTCATAGGATTGCTAAGCTCTCTTCACATTGTTATAATTACTGATCAAGACTATAGAATAGGGTAGATTCACCACTTTCGGACACTAGTTGGCAGTGGGAATGTTACTAATTTTCTTAGGGCTATAGATATGTTTATATTTCACTTAGAGCTATAAGTAGGATATATGGAGAGAGGAGTATTAGGGCATTATAACCAATAAAATATTATTGCATCAAATGAACAATGGAATGAGCTATTTATCATCAAAGTTAGGAGATTTTAAGTCCCAAATTCACCTGAAGTCGGACACTTTGGGTTTCTATTATTCTCTTTGAGTAAGAGTGAATGATCTGTCTTACTGATATAGCAGAAATACTATAATTCATCAAGCCTTCATTTCATATCAAAGTTATTTAATACATTTGCCTTTCTAATATAGTTTTAGTACTGTTGAACATACAAAACGTAGAAATTATATATTTACTTTCCTTACATTAATATGAATTCAGCCTTCACAATCTGAGAATATATTTTGAGTCACACAGATTGATAGTATGTACTAGGATAGCAATAGTTTTACATTATTTATATCTTAGAGGTGAAGAAAAACACAAGGTTCAGTTATGTCAGGCTCAAGGTATAATTACATGATATCTTTGAATAATCGTTTCTGCTTTTTAGTAAATAGTTTTCAACTATTATGTACATCAGAATACAATAACTTTCTGTCCAACTCATAATATATTGGTTAGGTGCATATGTAACAGCCAGATCTAGTCTGACAGCTCCTGTCCGACTTAAGGTATCATATAATTTTGCAAATCAGACATTAGCTCCTCACCCTGAAACATGCCCACTTGAGGGACATGCAGATGATTGTTTTAAAGACATGTCATATCCTTTGTTGGTGAGAAAAACACCTAAATTCTATCGTGTTGTCCATACAAATGTCAAATGAACTAGGATTATTTATGCTTTCTAATGATAAAGGTGTCCGACATAAGGTATGTGTCCGTCTTTGGGTGAATCTACCCAATAGCTCATGTGCAATGTGTGGTGTAATGGGAAGTCTAGTCGCCTGCCTGCGAAGTGACTTCTAGGAAATTGAGACAGTTCATGCCTGATAAACCACATAGATATATCCCAGATGAAGGCGGAGAGGTTGCCAGGAGACCTCACCTGGGAGTTACAAGCTAAACATCACTTTAAGATGATTGTGGAATCTGGTGTTTAGTCGAACAGTTTGAGAAAGGCAGAAATATGAAAATTGAGACAAGAAGGGAAAGCAGTCCCTGATTTACATAACTGTTGTCGCTTCTAACTGATACTTTGTTCTCCAGAGCGGTTCACTTCTCCATGGTACTTACTTCTTGATGGGATCACAACACGGTGGTACTCACCCCTCATGTATCCAGTACTAGTGACAGGACACCCCTCATGTATCCAGTACTAGTGACAGGACACCCCTCATGTAGTCAGTACTAGTGACGGGACACCCCTCATGTAGTCAGTACTGGTGACAGGACACACCTCATGTAGTCAGTACTAGTGACAGGACACCCCTCATGTATCCAGTACTAGTGACAGGACACCCCTCATGTATCCAGTACTAGTGACAGGACACCCCTCATGTATCCAGTACTAGTGACAGGACACCCCTCATGTATCCAGTACTAGTGACAGGACACACCTCATGTATCCAGTACTAGTGACAGGACACCCCTCATGTATCCAGTACTAGTGACAGGACACCCCTCATGTATCCAGTACTAGTGACAGGACACCCCTCATGTAGTCAGTACTAGTGACAGGACACCCCTCATGTATCCAGTACTAGTGACAGGACACCCCTCATGTATTCAGTACTATAGTCCGTGGCACCAAGAAAGGGACTATTGAATTAGGCTTGTTTTCTATGTGAAATAGCATGTAGAAACAATTCGAATGGGCACAAAATATTTCCTGATGAAGAGCTAAACACATACACATGAGAATAAATGTTTACAATCAGGGAAATTGTTCATTCTCTTGCTGGTATAGTGCAGTTTCACGACAATATTGGTAAACACTCTTTATTGCACACTGGAAGTATAGGGAATATCATCAAAATTTTCCCAAAATGCAGATTTTAAGCAATTTTTGAATATTTCGATCTCACTTTGTGGAAAGGCTCACATTTGCATTTCTTTAACCAGAATGTTCTAAATGATACCATTGTGAAGAAAAAATTGTTCCCTCATCTATTTGATCACAAATTCCATCTCTGACAGTGTATTTCAATTTCTATAGGTGCTAATGCAAATCAAAGTCAGCAAAAATACAACATTTCAGAAATGTTTCTTGGGTATTTACAAATTTCACAATTACCCACATTTCTCCAGAGAAACATGACATTGTCATTACCTTAAACTACAGAGTCTTGGCTAAAAAACGTTTTTTACATGAACATGATGCGACTACTAGTGCCAAAGAAGTGGATCATTACATGAAATGCAAAAGGACAAACATAGTTTGGCAGTCCCTTTCTTGGTGCCACAGACTATAGTGACAGGACACCCCTCATGTATCAAGTACTAGTGACAGGACACCCCTCATGTATTCAGTACTAGTGACAGAACACCCCTCATGTATCCAGTACTAGTGACAGGACACCCCTCATGTATCCAGTACTAGTGACAGGACACACCCCTCATGTATCCAGTAATAGTGACAGGACACCCCTCATGTATCCAGTACTAGTGACAGGACACCCCTCATGTAGTCAGTACTAGTGACAGGACACCCCTCATGTAGTCAGTACTAGTGACAGGACACCCCTCATGTATTCAGTACTAGTGACAGGACACCCCTCATGTAGTCAGTACTAGTGATAGGACAGTGAGCCTGCTTTGGCTAGCTAGTTCCTATTATACCAGACATACTGGACAATTATTTTGAGTTAATTCATGATGTTCGACACAAATGAAAAATAATAAAGAGTTATCCGTAACACTGTTCATCATCCACTCACAATGTGTCCATGAATGATTGACCGTCATCCATGAATGACCTGGTGCAACCATTGCCTCTGTCTGAATGTAATATTAACCACTGCTCCCACCCAACATGTGATATTTATCATTACCAAGCGGAGCACCACCAGTTCAGCAATCAGCGGTATTACAAGGGATCTAAGACTGGAGGGTAGCACCACTAACTTGTGGGTAATCAGGTTAGTTATTGGATAAGCTTATTAAGTTTGGCCTCTTGCAGACACGGTTAAAGAGAAACCAGTTCTGTGCTGTGTTGTGTTGGCATGCATGACTTATACCTCCCCATGTTGGCGGGACTAGTTATGACTCTTATAGACAATGTTACACCAACCTGAAGTCTGGTGTGCTGTTAGTGACAAAGACACTGATGCTAACATATAAAGTTGGCTGTAGGAATGTAGACCTCTTGCCGTATCCTACTGTGTGTTGCTCCCCTCATACTTACAGGTTAGCCAGTCACAGGTTAGTGCTTTATTCACAGAGTTTATATTCTGTACATTGTCAAAGAATGAGAGAATAACATTGGTCCAGTTATGATAGCCATGTGTAAGTACGTGTGGAGGTGGATGGTGTGGGGAGGTTGGAGGAGGGCAGGGGAGGGGCAAGTGGACACACATGGAGGACAGTGGAATACCGCAACCCGCCGAGCTGAATTACTGGTATCACTCTCCTTAACCATCCCAGGTTATCAACCTCAATGTTTGATGCACCAGTACAGTACATCACCTGAATTACTGTTATCACTCTCGTTAACCATCCTAGGTTATCAACCTCAATGTTTGATGCACCAGTACAGTACATCACCTGAATTACTGTTATCACTCTCGTTAACCATCCCAGGTAATCAACCTCAATGTTTGATGCACCTGTACAGTACATGAGCTGAATTACTGTCATCACTCTCGTTAACCATCGCAGGTAATCAACCTCAATGTTTGATGCACCAGTACAGTACATCACCTGAATTACTGTTATCACTCTCGTTAACCATCCTAGGTAATCAACCTCAATGTTTGATGCACCAGTACAGTACATCACCTGAATTACTGTTATCACTCTCGTTAACCATCCCAGGTAATCAACCTCAATGTTTGATGCACCTGTACAGTACATGAGCTGAATTACTGTCATCACTCTCGTTAACCATCGCAGGTAATCAACCTCAATGTTTGATGCACCAGTACAGTACATCACCTGAATTACTGTTATCACTCTCGTTAACCATCCTAGGTAATCAACCTCAATGTTTGATGCACCAGTACAGTACATGAGCTGAATTACTGTTATCACTCTCGTTAACCATCCCAGGTTATCAACCTCAATGTTTGATGCACCTGTACAGTACATGAGCTGAATTACTGTTATCACTCTCCTTAACCATCCTAGGTTATCAACCTCAATGTTTGATGCACCTGTACAGTACATGAGCTGAATTACTGTAATCACTCTCCTTAACCATCCCAGGTTATCAACCTCAATGTTTGATGCACCTGTACAGTACATGAGCTGAATTACTGTAATCACTCTCCTTAACCATCCCAGGTTATCAACCTCAATGTTTGATGCACCTGTACAGTACATGAGCTGAATTACTGTTATCACTCTCGTTAACCATCACAGGTTATCAACCTCAATGTTTGATGCACCAGTACAGTACATGAGCTGAATTACTGTAATCACTCTCCTTAACCATCCTAGTGTAGTAGGAGGCTGTACTATTTCTATAGAACGTGATTGAGTTATTTTGGTTATGTCTGTTGTGGCGTATCCGGGCTGTACTCCTGTCTGGTGCCCGGTATGTGATTACATAATCCAGCACCTGAGGATTGGTGGAGTGCGACCTGGTAATACGCACCGAGCCGAGACCGCCACGTGTCACCCGATATAACCCTGGTACCGTGTCGGTCCAGAGAAACCAGTTTCAGGTTACCCGGAGTTCCTCGGGAACTCAGGTGTTTATGAGTAATGGAGTGGAGTTACATAAGGCTCAGTATATAAACCCATGGGTTCTGCTACTCGAGGAATCAGTCTCGCTGTGCACTTCGGCCGGCTTGATTGTTCCTGAACAGAGATTCCTAGAACTCTGTTGTACTTTTTGGCCTAGTCCTGCTGCTGCTCCTAACTTGGTGACCCTGCGTCTCTCTCCGTTCCACCCTTTGGGGGAAAAGAGGAGATAGACGCATTGGTAGATAATTGGTAGATAAGAAATGGTTCACACGGTTTGCGGCAGATATGTGACACAATGGCTGGGAAGGGGATGAATGCCTTGCAGCTTTGTCGTGTGTTTGCGGGATGGTTCTGGTGATCCCGCCCTAACGAGCTTTGAACTAAGTGGGGGTAGAACGTACAAGGGGTTAGTGGAAACAGCCTCATGGGCTTTGGGATCGACTTCCGGTGCGGACCCCGCATCTGAATTAGAGGCGAGGGTTCAGAAGCTCGGTGAAGGACATCAACAGTTTGGAATGGCTCTCCGAGTGCTAGCTGCAGAAGCATTTGAGACCTTGAGCCTTGAGTCTGAGTGATCCATGGTTGCTGAGGAAGTTGTCCAGCCTGTATATAGATGGATTAGGGGATGAAAGGTTGTCGGCTGAAATAGCTTCGCAGTGGAAGACTACTATGTCGCTAGCAGACATCTTCGAGCTCACGGAGGATGCTCTGAGAAAATGGAAGTTGTTGAAAACTGTTGAGGCAGCCCAAGTAACTGGAACTGAGACACCTGAATCGGGGGGTGATCCGGTTACAGGAGGTGTGCAAGAGGTGGCAGCTATAGATCCTAAGTGGGGAGTGCGTCATACTATTCATAGGAGATGGAAGGCTCCCGAGGCTGACGCTTATGCGCCAGAAGAGGGCACGTTGCAGACCATGATCGGGAAGGTCATGGATGAACGAACTAAAGCTGAGAAGGCTGAAAAGGTCGCAACTCGTGGTCGCGGTAAGGGGAAACCTAACAAAGACACGAAATGTTACAATTGTGGGAAGAAGGGTCACTTTGCGAGGACATGCATGGTCCAAGGATACTAAGAAAGTATCATCTGTTGAGAAACAGAAGGATGAACTCTCTCCTGAGCAAAGCCCACCGCCGACAGAAAACTAACAGGGGTTGTTGTCAATGACAAGGTAACAACCCCGCCTGTGAATGTTAAGAATACTGTCTAAGTAATATCGAAGGATGACAGTTCATTGGGACCGCTGGGGTTAGCCGCACCTGAGTCTGATCCGCCGGGTGGAGTAGGGCCCCAGGGAACGAATATGAGAGGTGTTGAAGAACTAGCTCTTCTGGACACCATTCGTAGAATTGAGTTGGCGGAAGAAGTAAAAAGGTTTTGTACTTCGCCACTCAAACCTGATGATCCTACGGTCAAGTTTCTCAACTCGAGAGGATATGATTTGGGCGGTGAAACTGGAATTCAGAGATTTGCTTTACATCCTTCCCCTTTACAAGGGAAGAGATGGTATTTGCCTGTACAGATCCAGGGTTGCTTGGGGGAATTTTTGATTGATACTGGTGCTAGCCACTCCATGATGGGTCATCATTTCTTTAAAAATCTGGCAGCTCTGCCAACCAGCCCTGTGGGGCCAGGGTCGGTAAGGACTGCCGATGGATCTCATATTTGGACGCATGGCAGACAGGTGATACCCTTTTGGGTGAATGAACATTCATTTGTTGTTTCAACAACTGTAGCTGAGTTGACAGATGAGGGAATTCTGGGAGTGGACTTTTGTTCTCTTTATGGTGCTGTATTGGACAGTGTGTCAGGGGAGCTCACTTTTCAATACCCACAAGAGATGAAGGTCCAGTGTGTACTCCGTCGAATTTCTGGCGTCTCATCAGTCTCTCAGACAGTGAGAATTCCTCCTCGCCATGTGTGCAATGTAGTTGTATACTGCCGGGATATGGAATTTGATTGCATGGGGGTAGTGGAACCTAATCAGGAGCATTTAGGTAGGCTTGGATTGGTTTCCACTAGTGCCCTAGCGCAAAGTTCGAGACGAACGGTAGTACCAGTCAGTAATATGACCTTCCAGGATGTATACCTGGAGAAGGGGACGACCTTTGGGGATGTAACATATGTTGATGTGGTAGGAAGAGCTGACTCACCTGAAGTGAGTAAGCTCTCTGCCAACAGCTACACTAGGTAATCAACCTCAATGTTTGATGCACCAGTACAGTACATGAGCAGGTCCTTGATGTGACCAGTACCGTGACAGGTTTGGTTTATTGTATGATCCCCCACCTCCTGCCTTCTTGCTGTATTTCAATTCCTTACAGGAATGAGCGTAAGGGAGGCAATTAGTCCCTGTTTAGTTGAAGGTACAGCCTGTGAGTGTTTTATGTTGGGAGGTGACACTTCTTTCTTCTGATGTCAGAAATAGAACAAGGAAATATGACTAATTATTTTTTTGAAATACAAGACCTTTTGTGCTTTAGCATTGAAGGACCGTATTCAATGCCCCCATTGAATACAATGTGGCCGTATTCAATGGGTTAGAAAAAGATTTTTTCTTTATTAAATGGCTTCAAATAAAAAATAAACACAAATGCCAACTACATTGATACCATCTCTGATGTATTTCACTCGTGGGGGCTGGGGCACATCCCACTCGGCCTGCGGCTTCGTGGGATATGGCCCCAGCCCCCACTCGTGAAATACAACAGAGACGGTATCAATGGGCGTTGGCATTTGTCTATGTATCAAAAGGTGCTGAGAGTTATTGTTGAAAGTTCTATGCCACACTTACACTGTCAATGACCAAGTAAACACTGACTGACTGTACTGTAGACATGGAGGATGCCTACCAAGCCCTCCAGACACACCCCGTAGCATTTAAACACAGGGGACTATGTCAGGGATATCTTTGAGATAATAGATATTCTATGGAATTGAGTTTGTTCCTTCATTCTATAAACTTGATCTCCTGTTCTGTTGTTCATTGTTGGTGAAGTGTCTGCAAATCAAGTGTGTAAATTTCTATGTCACTTGTAGATTTTGATAAATACCAATGTTCCTTGTCAATTATGAGAACTAAGTAATGTCCTTTGTTGAATAACATGTAGCCCTTGAACCGTGCCGCCATCCCTCTTGGCCCTTGTTGATTTAAAGAACATGTGATTAGCATAGATTACACTGTCCTGTTAGGTCCACATATTTGCATTTATTACTTGTTAGACTCTCGATGTAGGAGTGCTGTATCATAAATGGTTGGTGTGTGGGTGATGTGTGGGTGGTGTGTGGGTGATGTGTGGGTGATGTGTGGGTGGTGTGTGGGTGGTGTGTGGGTGGTGTGTGGGTGGGGTGGGGGTGATGTGTGGGTGGTGTGTGGGTGATGTGTGGGTGGTGTGGGGGTGGTGTGGGGGTGGTGTGTGGGTGATATGTGGGTGATGTGTGGGTGGTGTGTGGGGCTTGTGTGGGTGGTGTGTGGGTGATGTGTGGGTGGTGTGTGGGTGGTGTGGGGGTGGTGTGGGGGTGGTGTGTGGGTGATGTATTTGTGATGTGTGGGTGGTGTGTGTGTGGTGTGTGGGTGGTGTGTAGTTGATGTGTGGGTGATGTGTGTGTGATGTGTGGGTGGTGTGGGGGTGGTGTGTGGGTGGTGTGTGGGTGGTGTGGGGGTGGTGTGTGGGTGGTGTGGGGGTGGTGTGTGGGTGATGTGTGGGTGATGTGTGGGTGGTGTGTGGGGGTGATGTGTGGGTGATGTGTGGGTGATGTGTGGGTGATGTGTGGGTGGTGTGTAGGTGATGTGGGGTTATTCACTTGGTGTGTTTGCGTGACATGGGAGATCTATTGGTGACATAGGCTGCTGTAAAACATGTATTGGTGACGTTTCAGGCTGACAACTGAAAAGGCATCAATATTGTGCCATATTTAACCCACCATGAAATGGAAAAACAAAGCAAAACGTATTACAGCCTGTCATCCTTTTTGTCTCTTCCAGAACATGAACTGCACACTCAGGAGAAAGATGAGACCTTACAGTAAGTGTGTTATATAACAATGATTTCTATATCAGTATACAAAGAATTACAAAACAAAAGGTTTTACTTATTATGGAATTACCTCAGACCCTTCTACCACATGGAGTGCAGAACACTTTAAGCAGAGCTGACATTCGGTTTTAGTTGATCAAAGTGACATTTGAGTAGGTTGACCCACTATCTACTGAGTTGATGGGGATGAGAAGGTTTTGTGATGGAAAACCTCTGTGGAGCTGTAGAATATGGTACATAACCTTTGAGGCGCAGCCAAGGAGGTTTTTTTACGTATTCTCTGCCCTCTATCCATAGTAGATCCAAAACATGATATAGGTGACCCATTTTAAAGAAATTGGTTGGAAGTTGCACGTATAAAATGTTGTGATATTTCCATATTTGTGTATAGCTCATCAAGAGCTTTCATTTGATATATATGAGAAGTAGTATATTAGCCAATATTCACCCATAATACATATTACATAAACTGCCATAAATATAATAAATATACAATATTATTAGGGTCGATACATGATGGAATATAAGCTAGAAAACCTCCTTTGACCTGTAGTCTTTGCTGTTAAATCTCCTCGGCTACGCCTCAGAGGTTTTACAGCAAAAAATACAAGTCTAAGGAGGTTTTCCATCAGTTAATTTACTCTTGTTTGAAGTAATGTACAGCCTAACAGAATTGTTCTTGCTTCTTCAGGGATTGGACGTCTGATAATTCTGGTGTTATCCAGTATCTGTTTGCTGTTAACCTACTACAATAGCAGCATTATTCTACCATACTCCACGAAACATAAACATAATTTCCAAACTTTTATCAACCATAAAAATGATTCCTACGAAGTCAAAACTGGTGACCTCAATGTCCATTGGATTGAACCAAAAATGCTTTCAAAGCATGGTGATTTCTATAATCTACTTAGCAAAAAGGCAAGCATAGATAATGCTATCATTTTGGCATCTGTAGATTCAGGATATGTTGAGATGGCAATTAACTTTCATGAGACAAGCCTTAAAAGGTTCAACCTCACAAACTTCCTCTTCATCTGTTCAGATAGCCTTGCAGTCAAGATGCTTGCGGCCGAAGCAATAGATTGCTTTCTTTATTCCCAAGACACAGAAAACAACAAATCTAGTGACTACGGTCATTCAATGTTTTACATCAAACAGCGAGTAAAGAGGAAAATGACAGCTGCTGCACTTATATTGGGATTCACTACAATTCTCTGTGACATAGACTTAGTGTTCCTGAAGGACCCAACACCTAGGTTCAAGATTGATGCGGATGTGAGTTTCATGATGAATCCGGGGGGCAGCGTGTGTGCAGGCTTATATATAGCTAATCCAACACCAGCATCTATTAAACTACACAAAGATGTCCTTAAAATATCAATGACACATGTAGGACCAGAACAAGAAGATGTCAATAGAGTACTTAACAATATGAAAAAACATAAGACATTAAAACACAAAGGCTTGAGTATCAGGGAGTTTAATATTGGGCCTTTGTATTTCAATTGTGCAATACGAACTTTCCGATCAGACGAGGCATGCCTGAATGCACAATGTGGCGTGTTTGTTGTCCATAATAACTTCATAATTAGCAAGGCAGCTAAAATTTACCGCTTTAAAGAACATGGCTTGTGGTCTGTGGATACCAATGGTTATTATTCAAACTCACATCGGCAATATTTACAATTCTCAAAGCTACTTGATTTTGGTGATCAAACTTTGGAAAGATATAAATCAGCTTTAAGAACTGCATTGATAATAGGAAAACTATTAAATAGAACCCTTATATTACCAAAGTTTCACTGTCACTCCCGAAAAAAGAAATGCATTTCGAGCTGTTCATTCATGGAACATTTCCACATTGCTACATTTGATAAATATTTTGAGGGAAAATACCGTGAGCATGTCTTTCTTGATCACCCTCTTCTCCCAAAGAGTATCAAACAATCTATCTCAAAGGAGATTTATATTGCAGAGAGTAAAATGAAGTATATGGTAAAACATCCCAAAGATGTGATTATCTTTAATGCTACAGACTACAATACAGGAAGAGTTTCAGCTGCAGATATAGTTAAGTGGTTCGGAACTGGCAAACTTAGTAAAGTCTCTGTTCTGAAGTTCCAATCCTTGCATGTGAATGTGATATATGAAAATAAATCTTTTCAACATATCTTAAGCAAAGCATTAATAAAACCGGGTTTTCTTCAAGGTGCACCTTGACCAGACATGGAGCTAGATGCCATATTCAGACCGCAGCAGGCTCTCCTTCTATTAGCTACAAAAACCGCTGGTGTTTTGCATATGTGCTGATTGTAGGAGGAAGGCTTGGAATATTCAACAAGTCAAAAACTTTTCTATTGCAGATTTGTTATCATATGTATCAATGTAGATCTTAATCCCTTCCTCTTTATTTCCATGGATGTAAAGGTTATAGTGATAAATCTATTTACTGCGAGCATACATGCTTTTTTTCTTGATATACAACTTGTATGCTTTTACGTTCATAATGTATCATAATATCCATTGAAAGTCAGAAATGCCTGTATCAATCTTTTTCCATAACAGGAGACGTAACACCTAAGATATAGAATACCTTAATCTGTATTTACAATAGCGAGAACAAGATTATTTCAGAATTGTAGCGGCCAGTGTTTTGGTATCATATCATTGTAGGTTCTGCTGAGCTTCGGGCTGCAAGCTTTGTCTGAACCCTTCAGGCTGATGTCAGCGGTTAGCACCTGTCCCACTCTTTGTGTGTGGACAGAGGTTGGTATAGGCCTCTGATGTGTGTGCACACGCAGGTCGGCTGTCTATATACGACCACGTCCAGGAGGACTCAGTAGTTAATGTTAGTGCTCTGAACTATCAATTCTCACTTGAAGCTTGCCTGTTTGGGGTTTACTGAATAAACAGCTTATTAGCAATGTAATCGAACTGTTGTCGACCTTGTTCTTTCATAATATTAGTTGAATATTATCCAAACAAAGTTAGGTCTGTCACATTCCGCCTCGTCCTGTGAGGGGTCACAATACAGCATACACTGCTTGCAAGTAAATCAATTCATTTACATGCAGCAGCATTTCTGCCTTAATATGCTAGAAAGCAATGATCTAACATGATTTCAAAACAATGTTAATCATAATAAATGTCAAATTCATCATGATCTTATCCATTGAATGATTCATCATGACTTCACCAAACCATAATTAATCATAATATGCTATGATTTATTATGATATCATCCATTGAGAGAGATGAAGACATTTTATTATGGTTTAGTCCATGGTCCAGATAGTGAAACCTTGCACCCGCCCGGGGATTTTGTAAGACCCTTTTTTCTTCATACCCATGTATATGAGCTATATTAATCCACTTGTCTGAACTTGATTCATGTGTGGGTGTGACCATGAGGGTGGTAGCATGTTAAGAATCGCATCAATTTGTAGGATCCCTTGCAACAACCTATTTATGGTCACTGCTTCCTTAATAATTAAGTTAGGAATGTCAGAATAGAACCAAATTGAAGCCCAGAGATAGCCCTTCTACTCCAATGCCTAATATAATAATTATCTCATTTTCATATATTAAATATTCATGAATATCTTGATTCTTATTTGAAAAAGTTCACAATATTTGACTTACGCAATGACTAAACCACAAATAAAACAAGCTAAAATATTAATAATGGAGTTTAAATTTAATTGTAGTATGCCTGGCTGTAGGAAAAAGGGGTTGTTGCATTATAATATTATTTATTATGTATGACATTGGCTGGTTACAAATCTTATCCATTAAATCAGAGATATCAGTGAAAATGGTATTTTTTCCACCACTTCCTTAATATTTGGGATAAAAACATAAAACTGGTACCAAAATGTAGCTCATGGCATGGAAACCCAGAATTTATTGCGTTCTTACATGATCAGACTGAAACATGAATTGTAAAGAAAGCAAACAATCAAAACTCTCCTAAATTGTGCATTTTATAATTCCCATCTACCTGATGGTTGTTGGTGCCTGTTGCTGCATCCATGTATTATAAGTTATTGTGTCATGGAGACGGTCAAACACCGGTGTACTGCCAGTTAAGTATGCATTCAATCCATGCAATATTTATGTCTGTGTGTGATAATTATAAAGCCTCCATGCATGTATACAGAGCAGCCCCCACCACATTACCATGTGTCGTACATCATGACTCATTCAGCAGCTCCTTCTGTGTGTACTCAGTCAGCCCTGACACAGAGCCTCCATGCTATGATGTACTTGCAGCTACTTATAACTTATCATGTCATGGAAACAGTCAAACATTTGTGTACTCCCAGTAAAGTAATACCAGCCAAGTAGGTTTGCAGTTTATTTTTATTTACCCTCAGCTCCTTTTATTGATATTCCTTTTTGGCCTTTTTTGTGCAGAGGTTTCTGCACCTTGCTTTCTGAAAGTCTGTTATTCTTTAGAAATGGATGTTTTGAGTTGTTTTGTGTCAGCACCAAAATGTCAGAACCGTGATGAGATGTGGCAAGTATATGATGAGAACTTTAAGTGGATGAAGCCTCCATTGCCCTTGCAGTCCCCCTCCCCAGCATGTCTCTTGATTCCTGTTCCCCATGATGGACAGCATCTTTTAAGTTGGTCGCGGGTATTGTGTGGTCAATTTGGCTGAATAAGCTCCCCCCCCCCTCGGCTGATGAGCTCTGGTGGTGTTTTGCCAAACTAACAAGGGATCGAGCCACCTTAAATTGGTTATAATTTCACAAAGCAGTAACACTTCAAAAAAGGTTTTTGGTGTTCTCAGCATTTAAGTTTGAGATTAGAATTTAAGCTTCAAGAAACTAGAATGGCTGTCCTGGTTTCAAAAATCTTTACAGAAATGGGAATAGTAGTACTTAAGGAAGAATATTTAATTGTTTGAAAATGTTGGGTGAGCCAAAGTACCAAAATTTTGACCTTAATTTTAAGGATGTCGTATATTATGTTCATATGTCAATACATTAGATTCAGGCAAAAGCTGGTCTAGCTTGGTGGGATTGAGAGGAAATAAGTTCTAAAAGGTTTTTTTCTGGGTGAACTACAGGCTGATATGCTTCGGGAAAAATTTGATTTATCTGGAAATTCAAGGCCACAAAATACCCCCCACCCCAATAACAAAAAAGGGAATTTGGGCTCAATTCACATGATTTCGATGATTTCATAACTAAAGTGCAGGTCTCCAAAATATGTCTTACCCAACAACAAAAATGCCTTTCACTGATCAAGATACCCTAGTTATACTAATTTTTGAGGAAAGATGCTGCTAGTGGAAAAGTGACTCATATTTGTTGTATTTTATATATATATCTTCATACACACATGCATATTTATGCATATGATATAATATATATATATAAGTCCCGGTAGCTAACATAATTAAATAACATTATTATATTAATTATTGCAGTTGTCGAGAAGCGTATAATATAATTACCGGTAGCTATATAATTTCATAGGTAATTAATTATTATAATATTATTATTATATTATGAGGAAGGATAGTGAACACAGGTTTGGAGGAATATAGGTGCCGGGCATGCACCGTACAATTAGCCCTTACTTTATTACTGGAGTATCATATTTATATACTGCAGTTTACAAAACCACTTTATGTGGGAATAAACAACACAACGCAGTGTGCCTCACAATAAATAACAATAAATAGTAACAATCAATAAATACATCACAGATATCTTACAAATATTCTATAAATATTCATAAATATTCTAACATTGACAATAAATTTTTGAAAAATTCTTAAAAATTCGCCAAAAATTCTAAAATTTAAAATACGGGTAGAGACAGCACAGGGGGTGTGTCTTCTACGGCTGGAGGTGGGCGACTGACGTCCGTTACGGCTACGTGCTCTTATGTAGTATCATGACAACAGATGGAAGTATCTACGGCAACGGCCCGGGGCGCCATCTTACGGCCAGCGGCCGTACTATGGCCAGAGGCGTACAATGCGCCACCTCTCGGGGGAACGGGGAACCACGGCTCGCGAACGACCGGAGAAAAACTGCCACGCCCACCTCTTGATTATACATGTATCACCGGGGTGATACACTCTATAAGTCCCGGTAGCTAACATAATTAAATAACATTATTATATTAATTATTGCAGTTGTCGAGAAGCGTATAATATAATTACCGGTAGCTATATAATTTCATAGGTAATTAATTATTATAATATTATTATTATATTATGAGGAAGGATAGTGAACACAGGTTTGGAGGAATATAGGTGCCGGGCATGCACCGTACAATTAGCCCAACAACCCGCCAAACACATTGGAACAATCCAACACATAGAAAAAGGTGTATGCAATTATACATGTATGACAGGTATACAATAAGCATTAATAATGCCAACAATGCTCAAATGCATAACATATTAGGATAAACCAGCTAAGTACACGGTAGGCTCTCTATCCAGCACAAGCATCTCATGTCTGGACTGATGTAGGTATCTATGAACCGCTGAGGAGCGCCAATTGCCTTTCAACATTATGTCTCTTACTGATACACCAAGAGATTGTAGCATGGAGGCCCCACCGTGTCTTAGGCTATGAGTACTCACGTTACCCACAGGCAAACCAGTTAGAGCAGCTAAACTTTTTAGTCTATTATTAAAACATGGGTAGGTTAGTGGAGAGGAAAATTCTCCAAAATGGACCCTAACAAGGGGGTCATTACCATTTGAAGCCCCTAAAATTTCCACCAACTGGGAGGCTGGGCATAGTAGTGCCCCAGGAATTCTCTGTAAAAATACAGTAAAGGGTTTTTTACAGAATTGATCAGTTTTTGATGAAACAATTTTGATAGAGACATACTCTGGGTACACAGAGACATCCTTGGCTCTAATAGTATGAGGTGAATCTGTTACATGGCACTGACGCAGAAGGCCTCTGAAGCACAAGGTAGCACCCAGTCTAAAGGCGTAATCAATAGGGTCCGAGGGATCCAAAAGCTCAAACATAGCCAATAAATCAGTTGCCGTGAGGGGGTACCGTGAAGTATCACATACAGAAATATGTCCTCTCTCGATTCCATTCAAAGTCTGTTTTAATACAAAACTATGACTGTAATCTGGATAACCGGACATTTTTTGATGGTACCAGACAGCGGACAGGTAATTGCGGACAGAGACAGGAGCCAGCCATTGAGATAGATAGGTAGCATAAGTCCCAGCTTGAGAGGCACTGCAAGGGAAAGATATCAAATTATACTTTTTACAAAATTTATTGTACCTTCTCAACTGGGTTTGTCTTGCTACCCTAGTGGCTCTGGCCTGAGCGCTCTCCGCCAACCTCCTCTGCTGGTCCATCAGACGTTGAAGACTATTCACTGCAACACACATTTAACATGTTATTCAGACGTAAGGTTTTCATACATTTAACATCATATCCCCTGTAGTCTAAGCGTGACAATTGGTCCGCCAGAACATTATCTTCAGACCTTATATATGTAGCGAATAAGTCAATATTATTAGTAAAACATAGCCAGAATAATTCTCTGAGCCATTCCATACACAACTTATTTTTGCTCCTACCGGTATTTATCATAGCAAGTACCTGCATGTTGTCTGTTATAATGTGAAGCCTAGAATTCTGGTACAAGTGACACCAACGCTTCAGACCTACTAAGACCGGCCAGAGCTCATACACATTTATATTGTCTTCATGTACTTTAATATTATCCATTCTTGGCGAGAACTCTCTGTGAGCCGAGGGGATACCTTTAACATCAGGCCTGTCCGGCTTCCAAAAACCATAGAAATAATCACCACCCATCCACGCGCCGAAACCTCTCTTAGAAGCGTCTGAGACCAACGGGATATCATATAGGGGTTTACGTATTATACTTCTACAATTGAAAATTTCACAAAACTGGAGCCACCATTCTAAGTCCAGTATAGTCTCTCTATTGAGAGCAATGGTACCGCCCTGCCTGCATTTAGCACATAGGTCAAATAGCCTCCTGCTAAAAGTTCGCCCCCCCCTAACAATTTGCGAACAGAAAGACATTAAGCCTCCTACTTGCTGAAGAGCCTTTTTTGATGCTCTCTTAGTATTAAGGCATTCAGTTAAAATATCTTTCAATTTAACAATTTTTTCCTTAGGGAGGGTTAACTGCATGGCTACTGAATCAATAGTGATCCCCAGGAAGGTTGTGACGCGGTTAGGGGCGGTAATCTTATCTAATGAAACAGCGAAGCCTAGAAATTCCATGACTTCTATTAGAACATCTCTTTGCCTTAAACATTCAGATTCAGTGTCGGCAATAACTATAAAATCATCAAGGTAATTAACCAGCCTTTCCACACCATAACCCTTAGCAATAAGGACTAGAAAATTCGATAAAGCATCGAAAATTGAAGGGGCACATCTCAACCCAAAGCACAAACGGTTGCTCTGGTACCATTCTAGGCCAGCCCCCATATCCCAAGCAAAACCCTGAAATTTAACATGAGGGGCAAATACATTTACCGTCCTAAAAGCTGACTTAAGATCCACCACGGCCATCCAGTCTCCCTTGTTTAATACCTCTACTACATTATTAACAGATTTATAAGTAAAAGGTACAAAGGTCTCTTTCATATAATTATTAATTGAGATTTTATCTGGCATGGAACAGTCGGTGATGGGTCTTAGCTTGCCATTGGACTTTGGAACTCCACCCATAGCATGAACACACTGAGGCCTGGACGAGACTTTTGATATCAGACCGTCGGCAAGTTCCTCAGTGATCAGAGTACACATTTCCTGGTGGAAGGCTGGCTCCAGAATAGAGCTGTAGTTACTACATGTATAAGAAGTATCACAAGTGTCGTCAACTATTTTAAAACCTTGCAGAACCCCTTCCCAAATATATTTGGCCTTATGGGGCTGGTGTGGAAAGACATTGGCACAACCTGATATAAAGCTAGCGAAACGACAAGGTCGCAATTGGGAAATATTCCCACCCACATAGTGATCACAAGTACATGAGCCACTTACACATTCAGTATATACAGGAATGGTAGGCATATCTCCCACCCCGTCCAGGTAGTACAGTGGTTGGTCATTAACAACAGGATCACATATTAACCGGTCTACATTATTATTAGGGTTGTTTTGAATTACATTAAAACACGACAGCCTATCACCCACAGGGGTAGGGGTCGGAGAGCTAGGACATGCCAGCATCTCACCCACTGAAGCAGGAGAGAAGGGGACAGCATCTATATTTAAAAGACCGGTACAACTGCCCCTCCCCTCACTAACAATCTACTTAGCTTGCTTCGTGTTAGAGCAGGTGCTGGAGCCGTGCGAGGTCGAGCCACAAAACATACATTTATGGTAGTATTTACATGGTGAATCTTTGCAGCCTTCTACTCTATTAAAAGCATAACAAGACCTTTTTGGCTTGGAAGAACCACCTCCTGCTACTGACCTGGAGGATTTCTTAGCTTCTGCTACCACAGTAGAATCGTACGCGAAAAAGCGGAGTGCGTCAGCATTATCTACTTCCCCGAAAATTTCAGGCCCTCCCACATCTGCCCTTAACCTTACAGACTGGTCATAGGCTATCAAAGCTGAGAGTTTGTATACTTTAGTCATGCTTTTGTCACACAACATATCACAGTGACGCAACAGGCCTGAAATGTCATTACCCTGCTCTGCAACTAGCTTAATGGTTCTAATATTGACCAACAACAAGGCTTCAAATGAATCTATCTTAGTGTGGCGATCAATAAAATTAGCGTGCTGGTAGGGGTGATTACCTCTGCGCCTTGGTGACCTGGGCGAACGGGATCTTGAAGCTTCATAGGACGAGCTGCTCCTCGAGTCTCTGCGAGGAGAACGTTGGCGGTGCCTACCCCTGCCGCTGGCCGACCTGTCGTGGTTCAAACGGTCAACTGATGCTTGGACGGCGCCCAGTACTGACGTTATTTGGTGGAAACCTGCCTCCACCCTCGCCATACGCCGGTCCATCTCGAGGGTCGCCCTCGAATGATCCGCCCTCGTCCCTGCATCCCCCTCATTCGTCTGGTCAGGGGCCGGGCCCCCCCTTCTCCTTGAAATTATTGGAGAGGACTGGCATCCACCAGCCCCGGAAAAGCCCTCGGCCCCTCGTTCAGTTGTAGCCGCCCTCGGGGTCTTCTTAGGTGATTTCTTCTTCCCCATCTTGTCTCGAGTCCTTTCTTCCCTCGGAAACTTCAAACAAATTCTTGAAATTCCTTCCAAATTCCGTTTAAAATACGGGTAGAGACAGCACAGGGGGTGTGTCTTCTACGGCTGGAGGTGGGCGACTGACGTCCGTTACGGCTACGTGCTCTTATGTAGTATCATGACAACAGATGGAAGTATCTACGGCAACGGCCCGGGGCGCCATCTTACGGCCAGCGGCCGTTCTATGGCCAGAGGCGTACAATGCGCCACCTCTCGGGGGAACGGGGAACCACGGCTCGCGAACGACCGGAGAAAAACTGCCACGCCCACCTCTTGATTATACATGTATCACCGGGGTGATACACTCTATAATGTACATATATATATATATATGTACATATATATATATTTATATATATATCTATAAATATATGTATATATATGTGGCTCAAACCTCTGACCTATGTTGTTTTGGCTATTTCTGGCCCTTTTCAGGCTTATAGCCCTACAGAATAACCAGTTTTGCACCAATTTTTTCAAAAATTTGGTATATGTGAGAAAACATCCCAACAATTTGGGATTTTTCTTTTTTTTTGTGTTTTGGCCCAATATTTTTCATTTTTAGGCCCTCCAAAGGCCCAAAAACCCTTAAAAATGTCAAAAACCCTTTAAATTACATGTTTTACATGTCTGCTTTTTTTTTCATTTTTCTTTTTTTGGAGGGGAGTAAAATGAGGCCCAGAATGAAACCATAAATGTGGATGCTCTGCCAGAGTAACCTCTCTCAAGAAACTCACACAGTGTTACTCACACAGAGGATCACACTTAATGGCCCGCTGGACCTGGTTTTTTCAGTGATTTGCCAGATGGTGCACTAGAACAGGCTGTGACGTGGTGATTTGGCAAAATCTGGCCCTCACTTACATTGACATACGCGTACAATCGTCAACCACAGGTACAATTGGCAACGAAATGAGACCTCGTTCAAAACCTGTTTTAATTGTTGTCTACAAGCATCGACTATGGCAACAATTGCCATCGATTTGAGACCTCGTTTTTTATTTCTGGGCATGGTTTCGAACCAAATGGTGCATCATACCACCTGACTCAGTGCCCTTGTAGCCTGAGATGTCTGTGTAGGCCGAGACTGAGCACAAACCAAATGGTGCAGCATACCACGTGACTCAGTGCCTTTGTAGCCTGAGATGTCTGTGTGGGCCTAGACTGAGCACGAACCAAATGGTGCATCATACCATGTGACTCAGTGCCTTTGTAGCCTGAGATGTCTGTGTGGGCCGAGACTGAGCACAATCCAAATCGTGCATTATATCACGTGACTCAGTGCCTTTGTAGCCTGAGATGTCTGTGTGGGCCGAGACTGAGCACAATCCAAAATCGTGCATCATACCACGTGACTCAGTGCCTTTGTAGCCTGAGATGTCTGTCTGGGCCGAGACTGAGCACAAACCAAATCGTGCAGCATACCACGTGACTCAGTGCCCATGTCGCCTGAGATGTCTGTGTGGGCCGAGACTGAGCACAAACCAAATGGTGCATCATACCACCTGACACAGTGCCTTTGTAGCCTGAGATGTCTGTGTGGGCCGAGACTGAGCACAAACCAAATGGTGCATCATACCATGTGACTCAGTGCCCGTGTCGCCTGAGATGTCTGTGTGGGCAGAGACTGGGCACAAACCAAATCATGCAGCATACCACATGACTCAGTGCCCGTGTAACCTGAGATGTCTGTGTAGGCAGAGACTGAGCACAAACCAAATGGTGCATCATACCACGTGACACAGTACCTGTGTAACCTGAGATGTCTGTGTAGGCAGAGACTGAGCACAAACCAAATGGTGCATCATACCACGTGACACAGTACCTGTGTAACCTGAGATGTCTGTGTGGGCAGAGACTGAGCACGAACCAAATGGTGCAGCATACCACGTGACACAGTGCCTATGCACCTGACAGCCTGTAAATTATATGCAAATTACTTTGATGTCCCCATTAACATATAACCAGATGCTCTCCCCTTCCATGTATTATATTTTGTCCTCCGCTCATGACTCTGCCTCGATAGCTCAGTTGGGAGAGCGTTAGACTGAAGACCTGAAGGTTCCCGGTTCGATCCCGGGTCTGGGCAGACAATTTTTCTTCTGTCCATGTTTTACGTGTTTTAAATGTATGAACAAGAGAACACTTGTGTTGTTTATTTCAATCATGTTTTTTCCCCAATGATAGCAAAGGCAATGACAGCAATGATAACAGAAACACTGCATCCATGGTGTAGGGTTGGTCTGCTCAGCAGAGAAACCTTTCTTCATTCAGTTACCCATATGCTAGATCATGCCTTCCGACACTCCCCTTCCCGTTTCACTTATGTCAGATACTCCCTCCTATACCTGTTCAAACCACCGGCCCAGGCACCAAGTGCTACAGTTGCAATAACTTTGGGTGGAGAGGCACCAGAGAGTGTCACCCTTCTAATCCCACTCATAATGCCATGTTTGGACCAGAAAAGGACTCATAATGGGTTTTTTTCATGTTTGGACGAGAAAGGGACACACCCTTCTCAAGGCCCCATACTAAGTGTGATCCTCTGTGTGAGTAACACTGTGTGAGTTTCTTGAGAGAGGTTACTCTGGCAGAGCATCCACATTTATGGTTTCATTCTGGGCCTCATTTTACTCCCCTCCAAAAAAAGAAAAATGAAAAAAAAAGCTTGTTTTCCACTTTTATTAAAAGACAGTGTTGTAATACGAGGAATGCCCTGACAGATTTAAACGTCTAAAAGACGTCTCTTCTTCCTCTTCTTGGTCAGGTGATCACACTTCAGTTTTGCTGTCAGACTTTCGATCAAACAGCCTTGGTGATAGGACTCTTGCCTCAGGGGATCCTACTCATAAGGCCATGTTTGGACGAGAAAAGGACACACCCTTCTCAAGGCCCCATACTAAGTGTGATCCTCTGTGTGAGTAACACTGTGTGAGTTTCTTGAGAGAGGTTACTCTGGCAGAGCATCCACATTTATGGTTTCATTCTGGGCCTCATTTTACTCCCCTCCAAAAAAAGAAAAATGAAAAAAAAAAGCTTGTTTTCCACTTTTATTAAAAGACAGCAGGGATATTTCTAGGGCCGCGCAGCGCGCAATACACGCATTTAAACGCAAAATGGCGCATTAAAATCCCCAATTATGCGCCCATTGGCGCATAAGACATCATGATATACTAAAAGTTAAAAAAATATATTCCCAAAAATATGTGTCTGAATTTACAGATAGGGGGTATAGCATATCATTGGAAAGCTAAAGACAGCGGTAATTTGGTCATCTAAATCTCAAATAGATATACTGAGCATCTGAATTTCCCTAGATATGAAATGAATAATCCCTCCTCCTTTGCCCACTTTTGAATTTTTTTTTATTGATTGTCTTCCATTAGCACCTCCAGCCTTCATACCATGTATCATATATTGATCTTAACTCTTTCCCTGATCGTGCATGGTACCCATGGGTACCTGTGGTCAAGTTTCGATGGTTTGATAAAAAAAAGAAAGGGTAAAATGTTTGTTTTTTAGATTGATAAATTTCCCTTTGAATGTTTTCATCTAATGAGATTTTGTTCCACAGTGGTCTAGATATGATTCAAGGTGAGGGGAGCAGTAATTGAAAATTTTAACTTAAAATAATTTTTTGTGGGAGCACTCCCTTTTATAGTAAAATTAACATCTCCAAGAAAATATAGTTAATGGCCCATTGATTTGGAAAATGGCGCATTATTTTTCCTATAAATGCGCCATTGGCCCATTGCATAAAATCCTAGAAATATCCCTGAGACAGTGTTGTAATACGAGTGATGCCCTGACAGATTTAAACGTCTAAAAGACATCTCTTCTTTCTCTTCTTGGTCAGGTGATCGCACTTCAGTTTTGCTGATCTGTCAGACTTTCGATCAAACAGCCTTGGTGATAGGACTCTTGCCTCGGGGGACCAGACCTCCATTAGTAGGTACATGTGATGTTTTGAAATGTTGTCCAACGAATAGCATGGCTGCAATGCTGCGTCTAACTGTTTGCGTACAATGCTGTCTTCTTTTACCCCTTTTCTATCGTAAAGTATGTATATGCCATTGTGAAGTTGGTCCTCTACTACAACGTTGCCAATCCCATGACGATCCATGATGGAAATGAATTTGTTCAGTGCGGTTGGTATATCACTTTCCTCTGTGCCGTGAAAAGAGAGTCTGCTGGTCTCTTCAAAAGGAAACATCTCCTCCTCAAAGGACACCCTGTGGCCTGTCACTTTCTCGATATTCTGCAGATGAAAATATCCAGCGGGTAGAACTATGGTGTCGCGGGACAAGTTTCTCATGAATACACGCATGCAAGCACTCTCTTTTATCACAGCGTAGAAGTTGTCCCACGGGTACAGTTTTTCCATTTCTGTCAGCACCACGTCTAATGTTTCGCGGGTAACGCCTTTTGGGTCGAGCATTGATTTTTTTACAGGTGCGTAGCTAAAAAGTAGGTAAAGACGTCCAGTCAAATAGTCATCCAGTAGAAAGTACCTAACGAAATGAGTATGCAGAGCGGAAATGAATTTGATCATTGGAGTCGGTATATCTGGTTCTCCGGCTTCCTTTCTTCGCTCTTTTTTGGCTACCAGGTATCCCGTTTTCCTGAAAGGAAAATCGCTGTACAAATTCTGGCCCACTCTGTAGCCTGTCACCTTCTTGATTTTCTGTAGCATTTCCAATGTCTCGTACTCCTTCCCTAAGTCCCATCCTGGAAGTGTCGTCATCTTTGCCGTTAACATGTTGACTCGACCCTCATCAGGTAAAAATGTTGACTCGACCCTCATCAGGTAAAAACACAGTCTGCTGAATCGAATTTTGGCTTTCACATTTACATCTGGTTTTTTTTCTGGGCCTCATTTCACTCCCCTCCACGAAAAGATAACACATGAGTTCTCAATGTTTTCGACTTTTATCAAACAATTTTACATGTCAAATAACAGTAATAAAACCGTGCTTAAACATGTCTCTTCTTCCTCTTCTTGGTCACTTGTCCGCACTTCAGTTTTGCTGTTTCAGTGGATGTGTCTCCACTTTTGAGCAAACAGGCTTGCGTAGTCCATAGTCGGCTAATAGGCAGTAGAGGGTCAGGATTCTCCATGTCCTGGAGATGAGCAAATCCAGCAGGTGACAGCACTCTTGCCTCAGGGGACCAGTATTTCACTCTTAAGCGCATGCAATCAATTTTATCAATAAAAAAAAAGTGTCCTCCTTTGTTGTTATAGTATACCTGGTATGCTGCATCAAACTCTTTGAGTACAATGCTGTCTTCTTCTACTGCTCTTGCATCGAAATACAAGTATATGTAACTCTGAACATGGTCGTCTACTACAACATAGCCGATACCATGACGATCCATGATGGAAATGAATCTGGCTATTGCGGTTTGTATGTAATTTTCTCCATCTTCGACTACATATGTGTAACAGAATATCTCCGTGTATTGAAAAGGAGACAATTCAAACAAGACCCTGTGCCCTGTCACCTTCTGGACATTCTGCAGATGAAAAAATCCAGCGGGTAGAACTATGGTGCAGCGAGACAGGTTTCTCATGAATACACGCATGCAAGCTATCTCTTCTATCACAGCATAGAACTTGTCCATCGGGTACAGTTTTTCCATTTCTGTCAGCACCACGTCTAATGCTTTTCGCAGAACACCTTTTCGGTCATAGTCATTGAGAGATTGGTATTTGAACAGTAGGTAAAAACGTCCATTCACATAGTCGTCCAGTACAAAGTACTCCACGTACTGCCTGTGCAAAGCGAAAATGAACTGTGTCATTGGAGTCGGTATATCTGGTTGGTCGGCTTCGTTCCTTGGCACTTTTTTGGCTACAAGGTATCCAGTTTTCAAGAAAGGAAATTGGCTGTTAGAATTATGGTTGCAGTCAGTCATATCCTCGATTCTCTGCAGCATTACCATTGTCTCCAAGTCCCAGTTTGCATCCATCTCTGTCTGTTTCTATGTTGACCCAACCCTCATCAGGTAAAAACGTGGTCTGCTGAATCCAATTTTGGCTTCTGATGCTTTTAGTGACACTCAAATTTCTTAAGGGCACACTTCTTCCATCTGTGTTCCTATTTCTCAACCAATTTCTATTCATGGTTTTCACACAAAGGAACAACAAGGGTTAATTTTTTTGGGGGGTATGCTTTTATTTCAATCATGCATCGAATTCAATTCCTGCGTCTGTATAGCAAGCTTTGCAAACTGTGACTGTCGGCTATCACCCATGAATGCAATAGAATTGGCATGGTGTTCCCTGAACAACCTCTCTGCATCTTGCTCTGTGATTGATATTTTCATTCGGTGGCAGAACTCAGGGTCGAACAGCCTAGGTAACCTACAGTATAAGGCCACCAACTTGTCTCTGCAGTCGATGTTCAAGTCCATTGCAAATTCGTTCAACAAGCCTAGGTTGAACCTTTTTTTTACCGTGGGGAACACCGTGCTCCATTCCTCCACATCGGTTCCTTTTGCTCCACGAAGAAAGTCCTTCAGCTGCTGAACGGAATCTTCCTTGGCGACTCTTACAAGTAAGGGGGCACCAAACACTGTTTCCAGTCGAATGAAGGTGCAATCCCATTCCAGTACTAAGAAAACCATTTCCTGGGCACATCTTCTGGCAGAATAAACACTGTATCGTGGTTCTGTTAACAACTCCTCCACCGTTCGAACGTCACACTCGAGACAGACAAGCCAGTGTCTCGCACGAGTGTGAGGTCCTACACAAATCTCAGAGAGAAAGGGTCGAAGGGTGTCAAGTCCAGGAAATGCCATTTTGCTGTACCATATTTCTGATCATTGAGATCCCCCCCACCCTCTGGAGTAACAGTTGCAAAATCGAATTTTAGTTTGCATGAAAACACAACTATTTTGTTTTTGAGTTTTATTCAAATCTACACATTGGGTTCACTCTGTATCTCTCTTACTATCTTCACAGCAGTCTTCGCAAAGCACAACTGTCGGCTATGACCCATGAATGCATGAGCATTACGAAAGTGGTCTTTGAACAACCTGTCTGCATCTTGCTCTGTGACTGATACATACAGTCGGTTGCAGATTCTGGTGTTAAACAACAGGGACAACTCACTGTAAAAATTCACCAAAATACACATGGAATCTATCCCCAATTCTATTGCAAATCTGTTCAATGAATCTTGGGAAAATTTAACTTTCTCTGTGGAGAAAATCGTGCTCCATTCTTCTACCTTGGTCGCTTTGGCTCCCCGAAGAAAATTATTTAGTTTCTGGAAGCTATGTTTTTGAATGACCTTTCCAAGCAAGGGAGTACCGTCTGCATGTCAGACTCAATGCAGAGAAGCCAGTATGTTGCACTAGTGTCAGGCTCTACATCGGTCTTGGTGAGGAAGCGTTGCAGGGCGTGAAATCCAGGAAATGCCATTTTTCTGTCTCACAGAAATGGTCACTGAAGTACCCTTAAGTAAGAGTTTCAAAATCAAATTTTAGTTTTCTCTTATTTAGTTTTATTCAACCTCTTTCAAATCTATGTACACATTATGTGTATCTCTCTTACTATCTTCTGGCAGGTTACCCTCGGGAGGGTGAGGAATTTCCAAACTTAACCACCAGAGGATGGTGCCGATAGCCCTGTTGTAGAAGGTCACGACATACGCCATGCCGACGAACAGCAACACGATGGCCCCCATCATCCCTAGCCACCACGCCAACGCTATTTTGAACGCCTCAAACTGCAAACATAAAAATAGTCATCAGGGGAGGAGGCTCAGATATCTTTATGATGCATCAATGGTGAGTAGACTCTCCAATATGATGGCAATGGCATGAGCTGTACATGGCTACACAAGTGTCAATGTAAGAACATTACAACTGGATACCAGCATCTAAGTGAAGGACCCTGTTCTACTTACCATAAGCAGCTTTACGACGGCGATGACAGGTACTACCAGACGTAGGGTGATGTTTAGCAATAGAACAAAGGCATAATACACAACACGCATAGCACGACAGTTGTACTCGCACATGGCTTCAGTGTTGAGAAGTCTAGGAAATGCCATTTTTCCGTCTCACAGATAAAGGAGATGGCCACTGAAGAACCCTTGAGTCAAAGTTTCAAAATCCTATTTTAGTTCTCTTTCATGCAAGGGGTGATATTTATACCTGGATGATGTCACGTGACACAATATGCAAATTAGTCACCTGCAGAGCAGAATAACATACCCCAGAGGCATCTTTATATGCAAATGTTATGTGACATCATTAGCATATAAGCAACTGTTGATTCAAAGACACAACTGTTTTGTTTCGATTTTTATTGACAGCTCAATTAGTTTCAAACATGTAATCCACATAGTCGACAATGCACTTCTTCATCTCTACAGCTGTATTCACCAGGCATAACTGGTGGTTATGCTTGCGGAAGGCAATGGAGTTACGATAGTGGTCCCGATACAGTCTGTCCGCATCTTCCTCCGTGAACGACATCCCCAGTCTGTGGCAGAGCTCTTTGTCGTACAGCTTGAACAAGTCATGGTACAGAACCACCATCGTTGCAGTGGAGCTTATCTTCAACTCTATTGCAAACACGTTCAATAGTTCTTGGGAGAATTCCACCTCTTCTACAGAGAAAAATGTACTCCATTCACCTATGCTGGTTCCTTTGGCTCCAACAAGGAAGTCCTTCAGTGCATGGAAACAATGATCCTTTATCAGTCTTCCGAGCAAGCCTTCACCGAAAGCCATTTCCAGTTGAGAAAACGAGCACTCCCATTGCAGTAGAACATAAACCATCGTCTGTGTATATCTTCTCGCAGAGTAGACACAATATTCCATTTCTGCCTCATTTCCTCCTATCACCTGATGTGCAGACAGATTCGCCATCAGGTCCTCGACTGTTTTCAAGTCAGACTCGACACAAAGAAGCCAGTTTGTGCCACTAGTGTTATGCCGTACAGTATTCCTGGTGAGAAAGCGTCGAAGGGTGTGAATCCCAGGAAATATGTCTGCCATTGTGCTCGATCCACACAGAGAAATCACCCTCTGAAGTACCCCTGAGCACGAGTCGCAAAATCCAATTCCTGTTTAAGTGAAACCTCTTTCTGTAAACTGTCGGGTATGATCCGCGAATTAGGAAAGTGTTTCCTGAACAATCTTCCCCTGTGATGGATACTTTCAATTCCCATGTTCATTCAAGACAACAAATTATTGCGTTTCCTCCAGTTTTATTTCAGACAATAATGGGTAAGGATCATTTATCATTAGAGTTATCATCAAAACAGCCCTCGTCATAAAAAATGTCATCCAGAGGGTGTGATCTTTCTGTTAACAAAAGCGTCAGAACCAGAAGAAGTAACAGTGAGAACATGCAGTGCAACACCAGTTCGTCCATCTTCATTTCCGGCGATCGATTCAACAAATCATGCAGACGCTTTGGGGAGAATATCTTTCTCAATGCTTCTACTTGCAGCAGGAAGTCATTCAGCTCTTTGAAGCGTTCTTCCCTCACAATTTTTGCCGGCACGCCATCACTGAATACTCTTTCCAATTCAGCGAATGTGCAATCCCATCGGAGTAGAACAAAGGTATTTCTTCTTGCAGAATAGACAAGTGTATCGGATGTGGGCAGATGCACTAGCATGTCCTCCACTGATTTCTTATCACACTTAAGACAAAGAAGCCAGCTTGTACCATGGGTTTCAGATGTGACAGCAGTCTTGGCAAGGAAGCGTTCAAGGGCATGAGGAAACATTTTCTTCTGAACAAAAATAATGTTAGTCCCCTAAATCCACTAAGCAAGAGCTTTAAAATCCAATTTCAATTCTCAATGAACAATCAGTTGTTATTTCTGACAAAAAGCTGTACTTGTTTATCCAACCAACAGTTATGGAGATCAATACGAAAACAACCATGAATCTTTCTCCCATTTTCCTGCTATGTGGTATTTGTTCAGTCACAACCCTTCTTACAAGTTTGATTCCTTCCGACTCTAATTCAGCTCTTCTCTCTTTGATATCATCCGTGCAGGCAGTCAGAAACCTCTTTTCCCCCATCATCACCATCAACCACTTCAATTGTCCCCATCTGAATCAAAAGAAGAATCATTCCTTGATTGAGAGTGCATCATACTGTTTTGAGTTTTTTGTTCCTCCCTCAAGAAAATTAACCAGCTCCTCAGTTGCACACTGTTAGAAAATGAGTACTGGGAATGAGCATTTCATGGAAACTTCCATTTAAGTTGGAACCAGTTTTCACACAGAAATTCCCATCCAGATCTTACATGTGGGAACAATGAGCAAACACATTTTTCATTTCTGTTCTTTTATTTCCTTCTGGTCTCATCTAGAATATTGTCCATGCCCCGAAGGGCCACATATCTCCACCACCACCTCTTATGATCTCCGAATTCCGTAGCATTCCAAGCAGCAAGGCACGAAACTGATTTCTGGTTTCAACCCTCCTGTAATAGAACTGCTCTGGAATGTAATCTGCCGCTGCGTGGGTCCATTCGAGATATTCAGCAGATTTCTTGAGAAGGGTATTGTGCACCAAAGCATCACGAGTCAGAACGAAATGCACAAATCCTAATCCGTCTTCTCGCTTGTTGCTCGTGTAATGAAACAAGAAATGCTCGATAAATCCTAAGTAGTCCAGGAACTGACACAGTGCTTTTAACATGCGGTTCAATTTTTCTGGTAGGAGAGCAGAGTTTGTCTGTCCTTTTTTCAGGCAGCAAACAAATTCCTCCATGTCGAAAATTCCAACTGGAATCGAATAGTGTATTGTGTCTGCAAACCCAAACCTTTTTCTTTTCATGCATGCCACACGATCCATTGCATCAGCCGAGTCGTCCAGCAAGACAAAATCATCTATAATCATGTTGATTTTTTCATCGGTGTCACAAGAACGCCACTCATCCATAACCCATTCCATTTTCACCATGGCCGAATCAAGAGTGTCCAAGCCAAGTGGTGGATCTCCACTGAATTGGATTTTCATGAAGGGAATCTCATTTGGAAGCATTGCAGAAAGATGCTTTTTCATTGAAAGATCGATAAAAATGAAACAGTTTTTTCCTTACGTTTTTATTATTCCACAAATTCACACTAAGGATTCTAGACTGATATCATTCAAATTCAAATGAGTGTTCCTCCTTGAGAAGAACGCTCAGCGGATCAGCTTCTTTCCGGACTTGTCTAGCCACTGCAAAAGCTGGGGTTGGACACCACTTGAGTTGCAAGGTCGAAACATGCGCGTACGAAACGATGAACTGATATCAGAAGATGACATTCTTCTGTTGCCAGCTGTTCCCTTTCTGCAACAGGATCTGCCAGTCTTTCAGATTCTAGCCGTCTGAGAATCTTGTTAAACTGGTTGAGTAAAAGATAAGCATAGACTTTCTCAGCCAAGGCTTTCTCGGTCTTTCTCTGTCACCAGTATCCATTTGTACTGAACCTTCAGCCAGAATGGGATAATTGATGTCAAACTCTAGGTAGAATCTATTTGCTTTGAACCTTCGCACCCTGATTCCATCTACGTCTGGCTGTTTGGTCTGTTCCATTCTCACAGGTAACTCCTTGTGATAACTCACAACCAACCCATATAGGATACATTCATACAAAATACAATTCCTACAGTTTTGCTCTTCATTGCCCACCATGAGCATTCCAAAGAGCAATATAATTTCCAGTAATCATACTCTCAGCCAGACCCATATGCATGCTTCCTATCTTCAGCAATTTTTCCTAAGGAAGTCACATGGCACACCTAATTTGCATATAAAGATTATTTGACTACAACCCTGCCTCTGAGGTAGATTATTAACATGCAAATTAGTCAGGTGACTTATTTGCATATATGGGTCACATGACATCATGCAGGTATAAATATAGCCCCTTTCATGAGAGACAGCATTACACTTCAGTGACCATGGATGAAGACAGAGACGGGGAATTGCTTCTCATACTGCAGGATGAACTAGAGTACAGCACTCCTGTTTCCAGTGAAGAGGATACATATTTTCCATACGAAGATACTCGAATCTTGACCTTCAGCAAGACAAGTCAAACGGATACTTATAATTGGATAGAACAGGGAACTGACCCTCTGTCAGTCTGTCTGAAGGAGCTGATAAAACTGCTGGAATGGTCAAACGTTACTTACTTTGTCATTGAACATCTTAATGGAGAGAACCTCGTCCAAATAGTGTTGCATGCTGGGAAAGTGATCCTGACGGACAGCGGCTTTAAACCGGTCTCAGAAACAGAAGAGTACAATCACGTCATGGAGAGAATAGAAGGTTGCACTTTCATCGAGAACAGGACCCAGTTCCGATCATTTTTGCAGGGCTTGCTCTCAAATGTCAGCATGGTGTATGCAGGAATTGATTTCATGTGGCCGTTTCATAGTTGGACACAGTAACTGATAAATAAAAGGCCCTCTTAAGGGCCCCATACAATCCAAAAGGTTTTTTGATCTCATCTCGAATTCATATTGGGATTGGGTCATTGTTTTGGGGTAAATTCTTTTTTGGGAGGAAATGGGTGTCACATTCATTTAGCCAGAGACACAGTTTTGATCACAGCATTTTGGTTCCTTCTGATTTTACACATAACTTGTTCAAGTTTGGCCTTTCCCTTCCTGATTTTACCCTTTGTTCCCACTGTTGCATCTTGCTTATATGCTAATGAAGTCACACCATTGTCCCTAATTTGCATATAAAGACCCACCTCCCTTTCCACCTAAGAGGCTGGTTCATCAACCACCACCACCTTTACCACCATCTGGAGACCTTGGCATACAGGTGCAGATGGTCCTTCCTCTGAAGAAAAACTAACAGCTGACAGATTTTCCATATTATCCGAAAAGTTTTTAGATGAACCATGAGTAATAGACCTAAACGGTTATCATCACTTATGATGCACTGCACAGTACTATAGTAGTACAGTAATTGCATAGTGGCAAGTTTGACATAGGAAAAATGCTAAAGAATTTTCAAATGACAGTATGTGTGTAGAGGTATTGACTTTGGTTTGTTATCGGCCTGTGGAATCCTAGATGGATCCGGCCTACAAAAATTAGTAGTTGTTCTCTGTGTTAGTACAACGACCTAACTATGCTAGTATGATCAGCTCCTTCTCCGTGTATGTCCTATATATCAATTATATTACCATAAATAAGGTGTCGCTACATGCTATAAGTATATAAGTCATGATAAAGAGTGATGTAATATAAGTACTTATATATATATAGGTAAGTATCATATAGTGTGTGAAGTAAATATATTGTGAGAGGTAAAATATGGTATAAATGGACGGTTATATGTAGTACGGCTAAGCATTACGGCACGAAACTGTAGCATGCGTGTATAGTGGCGCCATCTTACAATTTACGTGGAAACAGTATCAGGTGAAAGCCAAAAAATAGGCCCTTGTCAGGGCTCCCATACTATCTGTTTTTAGACGTGTTTATTCTCAACAGACATTTTGGGTTTTGTGTGATTCATCGGATGAGTGTTTATCCTTGAGTTAAACTGCTGATGGATGGACTTCTTTCCCTGTGCGAGCGGGGGTCGGGCACCACTCTATTTGCAAGGTTCATATTTGCCAAACGATGTACAATAGTGTGAATAAATAGAACAGACTCAAACAGATTGTGTTGTTTGACTTTTATTTCAGTATGTCTCTTCAAACAGTGATGGCCAGCCTTTACCCCTTACTATAAAAATGCACCTGTTTGTCTAGTTGGCAGCTGCCAACAGTGATGACCAGCCTTGTCACCTCCTTTACCCCTACCACTAAATGCCAAACGATGTACCGATAGTGTGAATAAATACCTCAAACTCACAAGGGTTGTGTTGCTTGACTTTTATTTCGGTGTGCCGCTTCCAACGGTGATGGCCAGCCTCTGCTCCTTACTATAAACATGCACCTGTTTGTCTAGTTGGCAGCCCCATCCTCGCTGCCAACAGTGATGACCAGCCTTGTGCTTTGTCACCTCCTTTACCCCTACCTACACTAAGAGCTAAATGCACCTGTTTTTCTAGTTGGCAGCCCCATCCTCGCTGCCAACAGTGATGACCAGCCTTGTGCTTTGTCACCTCCTTTACCCCTACCTACACTAAGAGCTAAATGCCTACCTACACTAAGAGCTAAATGCCTACCTACACTAATAGCTAAATGCCTACCTACACTAAGAGCTAAATGCCTGCCTACACTAAGAGCTAAATGCCTACCTACACTAAGAGCTAAATGCCTACCTACACTAAGAGCTAAATGCCTACCTACACTAAAAGCTAAATGCACCTGTTTTTTTAGTTGGCAGCCCCATCCTCGCTGCCAACAGTGATGACCAGCCTTGTGTTTTGTCACCTCCTTTACCCCTGCCTACACTAAGAGCTAAATGCCTACCTACACTAAGAGCTAAATGCCTACCTACACTAAGAGCTAAATGTCCCTGTTTTTCATTACAGTGTTTGTGTGTTCGTGTGTGTGTGTGTGTGTGGTGTATTTTACACTCCCTGAAATAGTTATACAAACTAACAGAGGATCACAGTTCTGTGTCCTTAATTTTCCCCATAGAGCACAGGACAACACAGGACAACACAACATAGAAACACATAAGAGGGGATAGAGGAATAGAGGAGACAGAATGCCAGTGGCCCCACCCTCGCCAATGGCTGTCACAACCAACCAAGCGCAAAGGCCTGCTATGTTGTGTCCTGCGTACCGGACAGCTGAAAGGGAAAGTGTTGATTAGACATGAAGTGCATCCTGTACTGGATACAAAAATTGTTAGAGATGTATGGATTGCATCCTGTACTGGATACAAGAGAGAAAAAAAGTGCAAAAAAAAATTCCAGTGGCCCCACCCTCGCCACTGGCTGTCACAACCAACCAAGCGCAAAGGCCTGCTATGTTGTGTCCTGCGTACCGGACAGCTGAAAGGGAAAGTGTTGATTAGACATGAAGTGCATCCTGTACTGGATACAAAAGTTGTTAGAGATGTATGGAATGCATCCTGTACTGGATACAAGAGAGAGAAGAAAAAAATGCAAAAAAAATTTCCAGTGGCCCCTCCCTCGCCACTGGCCGTCGCAACCAACCAAGCACAGAGGCCTGCTATGTTGCGTCCTGCGTACCCAACCAGCCAGATGCATTACTCACCGCGGCCAACACAGCTGGAGCTGACAATGGAGTGTGCCGGTAGCAAGGAAAGGAGAGAGACATACAGGGCGACTTAGTATAGCTGTCTCTTCACCCAGACTTTAAAGCCACATTATCCATTCCCAGTTCCACCGGTTCTTTTCCTTGGTTTCCATGCACTGACTAATGTAATTTTGATCAACATAAAATAGCCAGAGCAAATAAGAATCAATGCTAAGACACATGCAAAAGCAGAGAGACATACCGGGCGACTTAGTATAGCTGACTCTTCAGTGCTAGTCCATGTGCGCATCGACTACCCTAGCATGCCCGAGGCACCGCAGATATAGCACTGACTCTTTGAACGTGTCCATGACGCTTACCAGGCGGAGCATGAGTATATCTCAGAGTCAGAATATTGCATACTGGTGCTACATACAATATACATCAGTATATTTTCAGTGTATGCAGGTCTGATCATGGCAGAGTGCTTGTCCACTCTAGATCCTCTCGGCTGCTCAAGAAACAAAGAACGACAAAAGGCAACCCTTTGTGGGGGTTCAAACAAGGCTTTGAAAAAGGAAAAGAAAAAGACAAATGCGTACCGGGCCAGGCTACTTTCATCTGCCAGCAGGTCAAGACGTTCACAGTTCCCTGATCCATGGGTCTAATGTCCGCAGGCAACGGGCTACAGTCCATAACGGAGTTCCCTAACCCATGGACCTAATGTATACGGACAACGGGCTACAGTGCGAACGCTCGAGTCTACCTTGGGATGTTTTGCCAAATTTAGACAAAAAGGACCGAAAGTGATGTCAAAAAAAAATTCCAGTGGCCCCACCCTCGCCACTGGCCGTCGCAACCAACCAAGCGCAGAGGCCTGCTATGTTGCGTCCTGCGTACCCAACCAGCCAGATGCATTACTCACCGCGGCCAACACAGCTGGAGCTGACAATGGAGTGTGCCGGTAGCAAGGAAAGGAGAGAGACATACAGGGCGACTTAGTATAGCTGTCTCTTCACCCAGACTTTAAAGCCACATTATCCATTCCCAGTTCCACCGGTTCTTTTCCTTGGTTTCCATGCACTGACTAATGTAATTTTGATCAACATAAAATAGCCAGAGCAAATAAGAATCAATGCTAAGACACATGCAAAAGCAGAGAGACATACCGGGCGACTTAGTATAGCTGACTCTTCAGTGCTAGTCCATGTGCGCATCGACTACCCTAGCATGCCCGAGGCACCGCAGATATAGCACTGACTCTTTGAACGTGTCCATGACGCTTACCAGGCGGAGCATGAGTATATCTCAGAGTCAGAATATTGCATACTGGTGCTACATACAATATACATCAGTATATTTTCAGTGTATGCAGGTCTGATCATGGCAGAGTGCTTGTCCACTCTAGATCCTCTCGGCTGCTCAAGAAACAAAGAACGACAAAAGGCAACCCTTTGTGGGGGTTCAAACAAGGCTTTGAAAAAGGAAAAGAAAAAGACAAATGCGTACCGGGCCAGGCTACTTTCATCTGCCAGCAGGTCAAGACGTTCACAGTTCCCTGATCCATGGGTCTAATGTCCGCAGGCAACGGGCTACAGTCCATAACGGAGTTCCCTAACCCATGGACCTAATGTATACGGACAACGGGCTACAGTGCGAACGCTCGAGTCTACCTTGGGATGTTTTGCCAAATTTAGACAAAAAGGACCGAAAGTGATGTCAAAAAAAAATTCCAGTGGCCCCACCCTCGCCACTGGCCGTCGCAACCAACCAAGCGCAGAGGCCTGCTATGTTGCGTCCTGCGTACCCAACCAGCCAGATGCATTACTCACCGCGGCCAACACAGCTGGAGCTGACAATGGAGTGTGCCGGTAGCAAGGAAAGGAGAGAGACATACAGGGCGACTTAGTATAGCTGTCTCTTCACCCAGACTTTAAAGCCACATTATCCATTCCCAGTTCCACCGGTTCTTTTCCTTGGTTTCCATGCACTGACTAATGTAATTTTGATCAACATAAAATAGCCAGAGCAAATAAGAATCAATGCTAAGACACATGCAAAAGCAGAGAGACATACCGGGCGACTTAGTATAGCTGACTCTTCAGTGCTAGTCCATGTGCGCATCGACTACCCTAGCATGCCCGAGGCACCGCAGATATAGCACTGACTCTTTGAACGTGTCCATGACGCTTACCAGGCGGAGCATGAGTATATCTCAGAGTCAGAATATTGCATACTGGTGCTACATACAATATACATCAGTATATTTTCAGTGTATGCAGGTCTGATCATGGCAGAGTGCTTGTCCACTCTAGATCCTCTCGGCTGCTCAAGAAACAAAGAACGACAAAAGGCAACCCTTTGTGGGGGTTCAAACAAGGCTTTGAAAAAGGAAAAGAAAAAACAAATGCGTACCGGGCCAGGCTACTTTCATCTGCCAGCAGGTCAAGACGTTCACAGTGTGAACGCTCGAGTCTACCTTGGGATGTTTTGCCAAATTTAGACAAAAAGGGCCGAAAGTGATGTCAAAAAAAAATTCCAGTGGCCCCACCCTCGCCACTGGGCGTCGCAACCAACCAAGCACAGAGGCCTGCTATGTTGCGTCCTGCGTACACACCGGACAGCTGAAAGGCAAAGTGTGGATTAGACATGCAATGAAACAAAGTGCACAGGTAAACAATGGGTTAGTAGCACACACACATTCACACAATGGTTCTGACATAGGAGGCCAATCTAATGTCAGACCCATATGGAATGCAAACCTCAGTCAGTGTGCCAAGTTACAAACAAGATGCTCTGTGCCCCGGGAAAACACAGAGCAACTTCAACAAGCAACTCAGTTCTGTCCCGGGAAAACAGAACCAAGTCCAAGTCGATTAAGTTTGGAACTCGTCACAACTGTCTGAAGCTTGACATTCGACTGGAGAGTCTCTCGACCCCCCTGAAGTACCCTCGGTGGTGAGCTGCAAAATCCAATTTTGGTTTGAGCAAATCAGCTTCAAAATTCAATTCCTACTTGCATCAATAGCTGGTTCACATGGGTTTCAATGGTAAAACTGGCAAGTTAGCCTCAATACATCAGGTTGTAAAAGCAGGAAGAAACAGATATTTCATTGTTTCATCTATTTGGGACTACATCTGGATTTCTACAAGTTGAGAGAAATATACCCAATACATCGAATTTTGCAATGTAGGGCCATGTAGTGTACTGGAATATTGTGAAGTCAGGAAACATTTGATCAGACCTTTGATCGCAAGAATGGTCATAGCTGCAAGTTGAGAGAATGATATACCCATTTATGCAATGTAGTGACATGTAGTGCCATGTAGTGCCATGTAGTGTTCTGAAACAGGTGGTTGATTTCATATGTATATCCTGTGACAGCATGCAGATTTTAGAAGTATTCCCTGAGACAACTGTTTGATTATTTCCTACGACAGCTGGTTAGTTTGTGTATGTATTCCCTGATACAATCAGTTGAGAATAGATACATTCCCTCAGATTTACTTCTTGTCACTGACAGCAAACAGCACAGTTCTGGTGGTGGAGGTGGTGGCAGACAGGCTATATACTGTATCTAACACTACCCAGTGGGCCAAGTAATAAACGTGTCAGGAATATGACTTTTCATCACAAGAATGGTCATACCTCTAGATTTATTGGGAGCACATGGAACAGCAACCACTCGAATTAAAGGGAATGATCTTCTCTACAATCTGGCCAAAATTGGGCAAGTTAGCCTCAATCCATCAAGTTGTTCAATCAGGAAAAAACTGATATTGCATCAAGTTCTGCAATGTGGTGCCATGTAGTGTCTTGGAAGATAAGCAACATTGTGAAATATCTGATCAAACCTTTTATCACAAGAATGGTCAAACCTCTAGATTTAGTGGAAGCACATGGAACAGCAACCACTCGAATTGAAGGGAATGATCTTCACTATACTTCAAATTGGCCCTCATGAACCAACCCTCACTGCAGTACCAGGCAAAGCCCAGTAACAAAAACAGCCCAAGGATTTTCCATAGCCAGTTGGAAGACTGTCAATGACATCCCACAACTAACACAGCTCATGTTTGGTTCAAACCTGAGGAAATATCTGATCAAAGGCAAAGATAACAGCCCAAGGATTTTCCATAGCCAGTTGGAAGACTCTCAATAACATCTCACAACTAACACAGCTCATGTTTGGTTCAAACCTCAGGAAATATCTGATCAAAGCTTTCATCACAAGAATGGTCAAACCTCTCGATCTGATGGGAGCTCATGAATGTGCAACCTTTCATCACAAGAATGATCAAACCTCTAGATCTATTGGGAGCACATGGAACAGCAACCACTCGAATCGAAGGAAAGATCTCCTCGATCAACTGGCTAAATTTGGACAACTTACTGACAGCAAAGAGCACAGTTCTGGTGGTGGAGGTGGTGGCAGACAGGCTATATACTGTATCTAACACTACACAGTGGGCAAAGTAATGAAAGTGTCAGGAATGAGGTGAGGTGATCATCTCACATGTGAGAGAGATATACTCAGTAAATAAAGTTATGCAATGTAGAGCAATGTAGTGTTCTGGAAGATGAGCAATATTGTGAAGTCAGGAAATATCTGATCAGGCCTTTCATCACAAGAATGGTCATACTTCTAGATTTAGTTGGAGCACATGTATGGAACAGCAACCACTCGAAGTGAAGGGTACGATCTTCTCAGTAATCTGGCCAAAATCTGGCAAGTTTGCCTCAATCCATCAAGTTGTACAATCAGGAAAAAACAGATATCGTTTCACCTATTTGGGACAACATCTACAGGTTGAGAGAAATATACCCAATTCATCAAGTTATGCAATGTAGTGCCATGTAGTGTCCTGGAAGATGAGCAATATTGTGAAGTCAGGAAATATCTGATCAGACCTTTCATCACAAGAATGGTCAAACCTCTTGATCTGATGGGAGCTCATGAATGTGGAACCACTCAAATAGAAGGAAAGATCTCCTCGATCAACTGGCCAAATTTGGACAACTTACTGACAGCAAACAGCACAGTTCTGGTGGTGGAGGTGGTGGCAGACAGGCTAAATACTGTATCTAACACTACACAAAGGGCCAAGTAATGAAAGTGTCCGGAATACAGCAAACAGCACAGTTCTGGTGGTGGAGGTGGTGGCAGACGGGCTATATACTGTATCTAACACTTGACAGTGGGCAAAGTAATGAAAGTGTCAGGAATAAGATGAGGTGTTCATCTCACATGTGAGAGAGATATACTGAGTACATAAAGTTATGCAATGTAGAGCAATGTAGTGTTCTGGAAGATGAGCAATATTGTGAAGTTAGGAAATATCTGATCAGACCTTTCATCACAAGAATACCTCCTGATTTAGTTGGAGCTCAAGAATGTGCTACCACTCAAATCTAAATGAATGATCTTCCCTATGTTCTAGCATAAATTGGGCAAGTTAGCCTTAATCCATCAAGTTGTAATTCTTTCATCTATTTGGGACAACATCTGAAGGTTGAGAGAAATGTACCTAGCACATCAAGTTTTGCAATGTAGTGCCATGTAGTGTACTGGAAGATGAGCAATATTGTGAAGTCAGGAAACATTTGATCAGACCTTTGATCACAAGAATGGTCATAGCTGCAAGTTGAGAGAATGATATACCCATTTCATCAAGTTATGCAATGTAGTGCCATGTAGTGCCATGTTTTGTTCTGAAAAAGGTGGGTGATTTCATATGTATATCCTGTCACAGCATGCAGATTCCCTGAGACAACTGTTTGAACATTTCTCACGACAGCTGGTTAGTTTGTGTATGTATTCCCTGAGACAATCAGTTGAGAACAGATACATTCCCTCAGATTTACTTCTTGTCACTGACAGCAAACAGCACAGTTCTGGTGGTGGAGGTGGTGGAGGACAGGCCATATACTGTATCTAACACTACACAGTGGGCCAAGTAATGAAAGTGTCAGGAATAAGACCTTTCATCACAAGAATGGTCATACTTCTAGATTTAGTTGGAGCACATGGAACAGCAACCACTCGAAGTGAAGGGACCATCTCTACAATCTGGCCAAAATAGGGCAAGTTAGCCTCAATCAATCAAGTTGTACAATCAGGAAAAAACTTATATTGTTTCACCTATTTGGGACAACATCTACAGGTTGAGAAAAATATACCCAATGCATCAAGTCATACCTCTAGATTTATTGGGAGCTCATGGAAGAGCAACCACTCAAATTGATGGGAATGATCTTCATTATACTTCCAATTGGCCCTCATGAACCAACCCTCACTGCAGTACCAGGCAAAGCCCAGTAACAAAAAAACAGCCCAAGGATTTTCCATAGCCAGTTGGGAGACTGTCAAAAACATCCCACAACTAACACAGCTCATGTTTGGTTCAAACCTGAGGAAATATCTGATCAAACCTTTCATTACAAGAATGGTCAAACCTCTCGATCTGATGGGAGCTAATGAATGTGGAACCACTCAAATCGAAGTAAAGATATTCTCGATCAACTGGCCTAATTTGGACAACTTACTGACAGCAAGCAGCACAGTTCTGGTGGTGGAGGTGGTGGCAGACAGGCTATATACTGTATCTAACACTACACAGTGGGCCAAGTAATGAAAGTGTCAGGAATACAGCAAACAGCACAGTTCTGGTGGTGGAGGTGGTGGCAGACGGGCTATATACTGTATCTAACACTACACAGTGGGCAAAGTCATGAAAGTGTCAGGAATAAGATGAGGTGTTCATCTCACATGTGAGAGAGAGATATACTCAGTACATAAAGTTATGCAATGTAGAGCAATGTAGTGTTCTGGAAGATGAGCAATATTGTGAAGTCAGGAAATATCTGATCAGGCCTTTCATCACAAGAATGGTCATACTTCTAGATTTAGTTGGAGCACATGTATGGAACAGCAACCACTCGAAGTGAAGGGTATGATCTTCTCTACAATCTGGCCAAAATTGGTCCAGTTAGCCTAAATCCATCAAGTTGTACAATCATGAAAAAACTGATATTGTTTCAGCAATTTAGAACAACATCTACAGATTGAGAGAAATATACCCAATTCATCAAGTTATGCAATGTGGTGCCATGTAGTGTTCTGGAAGATGAGCAACATTGTGAAGTCAGGAAATATCTGATCAGACCTTTCATCACAAGAATGGTCGTACCTCTGCACTACCAGGCAAAGCCCAGTAACAAAAACAGCCCAAGGACTTTCCATAGCCAGTAGGAAGACTGTCAAAAACATCCCACAACTGACACAGCTCATGTTTGGCCTCAGGAAATATCTGATCAAACCTTTCATCACAAGAATCATACCTCTAGATTTAGTGGGAGCACATGAATGTGCAACCACTCGAATATATAAGTGAATGATCTTCTCTATAATCTGGCCAAAATTGGGCAAGTTAGCCTCAATCCATCAAGTTGTACAATCAGGAAAAAACTGATATTGTCTCATCTATTTTGGACAACTCTTTTTCATTCTAACATTGCTCCCAAAACATACAAGTTTTAGTTTCACATGTTGCTGAGCAGATATGTAGTGTCCTGGTGAAGGGAATGATCTTCTCTACAATCTGGCCAAAGTTGGGCAAGTTAGCCTCAATTCATCAAGTTGTACAATCAGGAAAAAACTGATATTGTTTCAACTATTTGGGGCAGCATCTACAGGTTGAGAAAAATATACCCAATGCATCAAGTGATACCTCTAGATTTATTGGGAGCTCATGGAACAGCAACCACTCAAATTGATGGGAATGATCTTCACTATACTTCCAATTGGCCCTCATGAACCAACTCTCACTGCAGTACCAGGCAAAGCCCAGTACCAAAAGCAGCCCAAGGATTTTCCATAGCCAGTTGGGAGACTGTCAAAAACATCCCAATGTAGTGCCATGTAGTGTTCTGGAAATATCTGATCAAACCTTTCATCACAAGAATGGTCAAACCTCTCGATCTGATGGGAGCTCAAGAATGTTCAACCATGAAGGAAAGATCTCCTCAATCAACTGGCCAAATTTGGACAAGTAACAGACAGTAAACAGCACAGTTCTGGTGGTGGAGGTGGTGGCAGACAGGCTATATACTGTATCTAACACTACACAGTGGGCCAAGTAATGAAAGTGTCAGGAATACAGCAAACAGCACAGTTCTGGTGGTGGAGGTGGTGGCAGACGGGCTATGTTCTGGGTTGAGTTGGGCAAGTCTCAATGCATGAAGTTGTAATTGTTTCATCTATTTGGGACAACATCTGGATCTCTACAACTTGAGAGAAATGTACCCAACACATTAATTTTTGCAATGTAGTGCCATGTAGTGCACTGGAAGATGAGCAATGTTGTGAAGCTCTGATCAGACCTTTCATCACAAGAATGGTCATACCTCTAGATTTATTGGGAGCAAATGAACATGCAACCACTCTCATCTAAGTGAATGATCTTCTATATAATCTGGCCAAAATTGGGCAAGTAAGCCTCAATCCATCAAGTTGTACAACCAGGAAAAAACAGATATTTCCTTGTTTCATCTATTTGGCTCAACTCTCTTTTATTCTCACATTCCTTCCAAAACATACAAGTTTCAGTTTCACATGTTGCTGAACAGATAGGTAGTATCCTGGAAGATTAGCAACATTGTGAAGTCAGGAAATATCTGATCAGACCTTTCATCACAAGAATGGTCAAACCTCTCGATCTGATGGCAGCTCATGAATGTGCAACCACTCAAATCGAAGGAAAGATCTCCTCGATCAACTGGCCAAATTAGGACAACTTACTGATAGCAAACAGCACAGTTCTGGTGGTGGAGGTGGTGGCAGACAGGCTATATACTGTATCTAATACTACACAGTGGGCCAAGTAATGGAAGTGTCAGGAATACAGCAAACAGCACAGTTCTGGTGGTGGAGGTGGTGGCAGAAAGGCTATATACTGTATCTAACACTTGACAGTGGGCAAAGTAATGAAAGTGTCAGGAAAAAGATGAGGTGTTCATCTCACATGTGAGAGAGATATACGCAGTACATAAAGTTGTGCAATGTAGAGCAATGTAGTGTTCTGGAAGAATAGTCAAGCCTTAATCCATCAAGTTGTACAACCTGGAAAAAACTGATATTTCCTTGTTTCATCTATTTGGCTCAACTTTCTTTCATTTTAACATTGCTCCCAAAACATACAAGTTTAAGTTTCACATGTTGCTGAGCAGATATGTAGTGCACTGGAAGATGACCAAGATTGTGAAGTCAGGAAATATCTGATCAGACCTTTCATCACAAGAATGGTCATACCTCTAGATTTACTGGGAGCACATGGAACAGCAACGACTCGAAGTGAAGGGAATGATCTTCTCTACAATCTGGCCACAATTGGGCAAGTTAGCCTCAATCCATCAAGTTGTACAATCAGGAAAAAGCAGGTATTGCATTGTTTCATCTATTTGGGACAGCATGTACAGGTTGAGAAAAATATACCCAATGCATCAAGTGATACCTCTAGATTTATTGGGAGCTCATGGAACAGCAACCACCTAAATTGATGGGAATGATCTTCACTATACTTCCAATTGGCCCTCATGAACCAACCCTCACTGCAGTACCAGGCAAAGCCCAGTAACAAAAAAAACAGCTAAAGGATTTTCCATAGCCAGTTGGAAGGCTGTCAAAATATCCCACAACTAACACAGCTCATGTTTGGTTCAAACCTCAGGAAATATCTGATCAAACCTTTCATCACAAAAATGGTCAAACCTCTCGGTCTGATGGGAGCTCATGAATGTGGAACCACTCAAATCCAAGGAAAGATCTCCTCAATCAACTGGCCAAATTTGGACAACTTACTTACAGCAAACAGGATCTTCCCTATACTTCCAATTGGCCCTCATGAACCAACCCTCACTGCAGTACCAGGCAAAGCCCAGTAACAAAAACAGCCCAAGGATTTTCCATAGCCAGTTGGAAGACTGTCAAAAACATCCCACAACTAACACAGCTCATGTTTGGTTCAAACCTCAGGAAATATCTGATCAAACCTTTCATCACAAGAATGGTCATACCTCTAGATCAAGTGGGAGCACATGGAACAGCGACCACTCAAATTAAAGGAAATGATCTTCACTACAATCTGGCCAAATTTGGGCAAGTTAGCCTCAATTCATCAAGTTTTACAATCAAGAAAACACAGATATTGTCTCATCTATTTGGGACAACATCTGGATTAAAGGTTGAGAGAAACATACCCAATTCATCAAGTTTTGCAATGTAGTGCCATGTAGTGTCCTGGAAGATGAGCAATATTGTGAAGTCAGGAAATATCTGATCAGGCCTTTCATCACAAGAATGGTCATACTTCTAGATTTATTGGGAGCACATGGAACAGCAACCACTCGAAGTGAAGGGTATGATCTTCTCTACAATCTGGCCAAAATTGGTCCAGTTAGCCTAAATCCATCAAGTTGTACAATCATGAAAAAACTGATATTGTTTCAGCAATTTAGAACAACATCTACAGATTGAGAGAAATATACCCAATTCATCAAGTTATGCAATGTGGTGCCATGTAGTGTTCTGGAAGATGAGCAACATTGTGAAGTCAGGAAATATCTGATCAGACCTTTCATCACAAGAATGGTCGTACCTCTGCACTACCAGGCAAAGCCCAGTAACAAAAACAGCCCAAGGACTTTCCATAGCCAGTAGGAAGACTGTCAAAAACATCCCACAACTGACACAGCTCATGTTTGGCCTCAGGAAATATCTGATCAAACCTTTCATCACAAGAATCATACCTCTAGATTTAGTGGGAGCACATGAATGTGCAACCACTCGAATATATAAGTGAATGATCTTCTCTATAATCTGGCCAAAATTGGGCAAGTTAGCCTCAATCCATCAAGTTGTACAATCAGGAAAAAACTGATATTGTCTCATCTATTTTGGACAACTCTCTTTCATTCTAACATTGCTCCCAAAACATACAAGTTTTAGTTTCACATGTTGCTGAGCAGATATGTAGTGTCCTGGTGAAGGGAATGATCTTCTCTACAATCTGGCCAAAGTTGGGCAAGTTAGCCTCAATTCATCAAGTTGTACAATCAGGAAAAAACTGATATTGTTTCAACTATTTGGGGCAGCATCTACAGGTTGAGAAAAATATACCCAATGCATCAAGTGATACCTCTAGATTTATTGGGAGCTCATGGAACAGCAACCACTCAAATTGATGGGAATGATCTTCACTATACTTCCAATTGGCCCTCATGAACCAACTCTCACTGCAGTACCAGGCAAAGCCCAGTACCAAAAGCAGCCCAAGGATTTTCCATAGCCAGTTGGGAGACTGTCAAAAACATCCCAATGTAGTGCCATGTAGTGTTCTGGAAATATCTGATCAAACCTTTCATCACAAGAATGGTCAAACCTCTCGATCTGATGGGAGCTCAAGAATGTTCAACCATGAAGGAAAGATCTCCTCAATCAACTGGCCAAATTTGGACAAGTAACAGACAGTAAACAGCACAGTTCTGGTGGTGGAGGTGGTGGCAGACAGGCTATATACTGTATCTAACACTACACAGTGGGCCAAGTAATGAAAGTGTCAGGAATACAGCAAACAGCACAGTTCTGGTGGTGGAGGTGGTGGCAGACGGGCTATGTTCTGGGTTGAGTTGGGCAAGTCTCAATGCATGAAGTTGTAATTGTTTCATCTATTTGGGACAACATCTGGATCTCTACAACTTGAGAGAAATGTACCCAACACATTAATTTTTGCAATGTAGTGCCATGTAGTGCACTGGAAGATGAGCAATGTTGTGAAGCTCTGATCAGACCTTTCATCACAAGAATGGTCATACCTCTAGATTTATTGGGAGCAAATGAACATGCAACCACTCTCATCTAAGTGAATGATCTTCTATATAATCTGGCCAAAATTGGGCAAGTAAGCCTCAATCCATCAAGTTGTACAACCAGGAAAAAACAGATATTTCCTTGTTTCATCTATTTGGCTCAACTCTCTTTTATTCTCACATTCCTTCCAAAACATACAAGTTTCAGTTTCACATGTTGCTGAACAGATAGGTAGTATCCTGGAAGATTAGCAACATTGTGAAGTCAGGAAATATCTGATCAGACCTTTCATCACAAGAATGGTCAAACCTCTCGATCTGATGGCAGCTCATGAATGTGCAACCACTCAAATCGAAGGAAAGATCTCCTCGATCAACTGGCCAAATTAGGACAACTTACTGATAGCAAACAGCACAGTTCTGGTGGTGGAGGTGGTGGCAGACAGGCTATATACTGTATCTAATACTACACAGTGGGCCAAGTAATGGAAGTGTCAGGAATACAGCAAACAGCACAGTTCTGGTGGTGGAGGTGGTGGCAGAAAGGCTATATACTGTATCTAACACTTGACAGTGGGCAAAGTAATGAAAGTGTCAGGAAAAAGATGAGGTGTTCATCTCACATGTGAGAGAGATATACGCAGTACATAAAGTTGTGCAATGTAGAGCAATGTAGTGTTCTGGAAGAATAGTCAAGCCTTAATCCATCAAGTTGTACAACCTGGAAAAAACTGATATTTCCTTGTTTCATCTATTTGGCTCAACTTTCTTTCATTTTAACATTGCTCCCAAAACATACAAGTTTAAGTTTCACATGTTGCTGAGCAGATATGTAGTGCACTGGAAGATGACCAAGATTGTGAAGTCAGGAAATATCTGATCAGACCTTTCATCACAAGAATGGTCATACCTCTAGATTTACTGGGAGCACATGGAACAGCAACGACTCGAAGTGAAGGGAATGATCTTCTCTACAATCTGGCCACAATTGGGCAAGTTAGCCTCAATCCATCAAGTTGTACAATCAGGAAAAAGCAGGTATTGCATTGTTTCATCTATTTGGGACAGCATGTACAGGTTGAGAAAAATATACCCAATGCATCAAGTGATACCTCTAGATTTATTGGGAGCTCATGGAACAGCAACCACCTAAATTGATGGGAATGATCTTCACTATACTTCCAATTGGCCCTCATGAACCAACCCTCACTGCAGTACCAGGCAAAGCCCAGTAACAAAAAAAACAGCTAAAGGATTTTCCATAGCCAGTTGGAAGGCTGTCAAAATATCCCACAACTAACACAGCTCATGTTTGGTTCAAACCTCAGGAAATATCTGATCAAACCTTTCATCACAAAAATGGTCAAACCTCTCGGTCTGATGGGAGCTCATGAATGTGGAACCACTCAAATCCAAGGAAAGATCTCCTCAATCAACTGGCCAAATTTGGACAACTTACTTACAGCAAACAGGATCTTCCCTATACTTCCAATTGGCCCTCATGAACCAACCCTCACTGCAGTACCAGGCAAAGCCCAGTAACAAAAACAGCCCAAGGATTTTCCATAGCCAGTTGGAAGACTGTCAAAAACATCCCACAACTAACACAGCTCATGTTTGGTTCAAACCTCAGGAAATATCTGATCAAACCTTTCATCACAAGAATGGTCATACCTCTAGATCAAGTGGGAGCACATGGAACAGCGACCACTCAAATTAAAGGAAATGATCTTCACTACAATCTGGCCAAATTTGGGCAAGTTAGCCTCAATTCATCAAGTTTTACAATCAAGAAAACACAGATATTGTCTCATCTATTTGGGACAACATCTGGATTAAAGGTTGAGAGAAACATACCCAATTCATCAAGTTTTGCAATGTAGTGCCATGTAGTGTCCTGGAAGATGAGCAATATTGTGAAGTCAGGAAATATCTGATCAGACCTTTCATCACAAGAATGGTCATACCTCTAGATTTATTGGGAGCACATGGAACAGCAACCACTCGAATTAAAGGGAATGATCTTCTCTACAATCTGGCCGAAATTGGGCAAGTTAGCCTCAATCCATCAAGTTGTTCAATCAGGAAAAAACAGATATTGTTTCACCTATTTGGGACAACATCTACAGGTTGAGAGAAATATACCCAATGCATCAAGTTATGTAATGTAGTGCCATGTAGTGTCCTGGAAGATGAGCAACATTGTAAAGTCAGGAAATATCTGATCAGACCTTTCATCACAAGAATGGTCAAACCTCTCGATCTGATGGAAGCTCATGATTGTGCAACCACTCAAATCCAAGGAAAGATCTCCTCGATCAACTGGCCAAATTTGGAGAACTTAGTTTCAGTTTCAGTTTCACATGTTGATCAGACCTTTCATCACAAGAATGGTCATACCTCTAGATTTAGTTGGAGCACATGAAACAGCAACCACTCAAAGTGAAGGGACTGATCTTCTCTACAATCTGGCCAAAATTGGGCAACTTAGCCTCAATCCATCAAGTTGTACAATCAGGAAAAAACAGGTATTTCCTTGTTTCATCTATTTTGGACAACTCTCTTTCATTCTAACATTGCTCCCAAAACATACAAGTTTCAGTTTCACATGTTGCTGAGCAGATATGTAGTGTTCTGGAAGATGAGCAATATTGTGAAGTCAGGAAATATCTGATCAGACCTTTCATCACAAGAATGGTCATACCTCTAGATTTACTGGGAGCACATGGAACAGCAACGACTCGAAGTGAAGGGAATGATCTTCTCTACAATCTGGCCAAAATTGGGCAAGTTAGCCTCAATCCATCAAGTTGTACAATCAGGAAAAAGCAGGTATTCCATTGTTTCATCTATTTGGGACAGCATGTACAGGTTGAGAAAAATATACCCAATGCATCAAGTTATACCTCTACATTTATTGGGAGCTCATGGAACAGCAACCACTCAAATTGATGGGAATGATCTTCACTATACTTCCAATTGGCCCTCATGAACCAACCCTCACTGCAGTACCAGGCAAAGCCCAGTAACAAAAAAAACAGCCGAAGGATTTTCCATAGCCAGTTGGAAGGCTGTCAAAATATCTCACAACTAACACAGCTCATGTTTGGTTCAAACCTCAGTAAAAATCTGATCAAACCTTTCATCACAAAAATGGTCAAACCTCTCGGTCTGATGGGAGCTCATGAATGTGGAACCACTCAAATCGAAGGAAAGATCTCCTCGATCAACTGGCCAAATTTGGACAACTTACTTACAGCAAACAGGATCTTCACTATACTTCCAATTGGCCCTCATGAACCAACCCTCACTGCAGTACCAGGCAAAGCCCAGTAACAAAAACAGCCCAAGGATTTTCAATAGCCAGTTGGAAGACTGTCAAAAACATCCCACAACTAACACAGCTCATGTTTGGTTCAAACCTCAGGAAATATCTGATCAAACCTTTCATCACAAGAATGGTCATACCTCTAGATCAAGTGGGAGCACATGGAACAGCCACCACTCAAATTAAAGGGAATGATCTTCACTACAATCTGGCCAAATTTGGGCAAGTTAGCCTCAATTCATCAAGTTTTACAATCAAGAAAACACAGATATTGTCTCATCTATTTGGGACAACATCTGGATTTCTACAGGTTGAGAGAAACATACCCAATTCATCAAGTTTTGCAATGTAGTGCTATGTAGTGTCCTGGAAGATGAGCAATATTGTGAAGTCAGGAAATATCTGATCAGACCTTTCATCACAAGAATGGTCATACCTCTAGATTTATTGGGAGCACATGGAACAGCAACCACTCGAATTAAAGGGAATGATCTTCTCTACAATCTGGCCAAAATCTGGCAAGTTAGCCTCAATCCATCAAGTTGTTCAATCAGGAAAAAACTGATATTGTTTCACCTATTTGGGACAACATCTACAGGTTGAGAGAAATATACCCAATGCATCAAGTTATGTAATGTAGTGCCATGTAGTGTCCTGGAAGATGAGCAACATTGTAAAGTCAGGAAATATCTGATCAGACCTTTCATCACAAGAATGGTCAAACCTCTCGATCTGATGGAAGCTCATGATTGTGCAACCACTCAAATCCAAGGAAAGATCTCCTCGATCAACTGGCCAAATTTGGAGAACTTAGTTTCAGTTTCAGTTTCACATGTTGATCAGACCTTTCATCACAAGAATGGTCATACCTCTAGATTTAGTTGGAGCACATGAAACAGCAACCACTCAAAGTGAAGGGACTGATCTTCTCTACAATCTGGCCAAAATTGGGCAACTTAGCCGCAATCCATCAAGTTGTACAATCAGGAAAAAACAGGTATTTCCTTGTTTCATCTATTTTGGACAACTCTCTTTCATTCTAACATTGCTCCCAAAACATACAAGTTTCAGTTTCACATGTTGCTGAGCAGATATGTAGTGTTCTGGAAGATGAGCAATATTGTGAAGTCAGGAAATATCTGATCAGACCTTTCATCACAAGAATGGTCATACCTCTAGATTTACTGGGAGCACATGGAACTGCAACGACTCGAAGTGAAGGGAATGATCTTCTCTACAATCTGGCCAAAATTGGGCAAGTTAGCCTCAATCCATCAAGTTGTACAATCAGGAAAAAAACAGATATTGTCTCATCGATTTTGGACAACTCTCTTTCATTCTAACATTGCTCCCAAAACATACAAGTTTCAGTTTCACATGTTGCTGAGCAGATATGTAGTGTCGTGGAAGATGAGCAACATTGTGAAGTCAGGAAATCTCAGATCAGACAAGAATGGTCATACCTCTAGATTCATTCGGAGTATAGGGAACAGCAACCACTCGAAGTGAAGGGAATAATCTTCTCTACAATCTGGCCAAAATTGGGCAAGTTAGCCTCAATCCATCAAGTTGTACAATCAGGAAAAAAAATGATAATGTTTCACCTATTTGGGACAACATCTACAGGTTGAGAGAAATATACCCAATGCATCAAGTCATACCTCTAGATTTATTGAGAGCTCATGGAACAGCAACCACTCGAATTGAAGGGAATGATCTTCACTATACTTCCAATTGGCCCTCATAAACCAACCCTGACTGCAGTACCAGGTAAAGCCCAGTAACAAAAACAGCCCAAGGATTTTCCATAGCCAGTTGGGAGACTGTCGAAAACATCCCAATGTAGTGCCATGTAGTGTTCTGGAAGATGAGCAACATTGTGAGGTCAGGAAATATCTGATCAGACTTTTCATCAAAAGAATGGTCATACCTCTAGATTTCTTGGGAGCACATGGAGCAGCAACCACCCAAAACGAAGGGAATGATCTTCTCTACAATCTGGCCAAATTTGGACAACTTAGTTTCAGTTTCAGTTTCACATGTTGATCAGACCTTTCATCACAAGAATGGTCATACTTATAGATTTAGTTGGAGCACATGGAATAGCAACCACTCGAAGTGAAGGGACCTTCTCTACAATCTGGCCAAAATAGGGCAAGTTAGCCTCAATCCATCAAGTTGTACAATCAGGAAAAAACTTATATTGTTTCACCTTTTTGGGACAACATCTACAGGTTGAGAAAAATATACCCAATGCATCAAGTCATACCTCTAGATCTATTGGGAGCTCATGGAAGAGCAACCACTCAAATTGATGGAAATGATCTTCATTATACTTCCAATTGGCCCTCATGAACCAACCCTCACTGCAGTACCAGGCAAAGCCCAGTAACAAAAAAACAGCCCAAGGATTTTCCATAGCCAGTTGGAAAACTGTCAAAAACATCCCACAACTAACACAGCTCATGTTTGGCCTCAGGAAATATCTGATCAAACCTTTCATCACAAGAATGGTCAAACCTCTCGATCTGATGGGAGCTCAAGAATGTTCAACCATGAAGGAAAGATCTCCTCGATCAACTGGCCAAATTTGGACAACTAACAGACAGCAAACAGCACAGTTCTGGTGGTGGAGGTGGTGGCAGACAGGCTATATACTGTATCTAACACTACACAGTGGGCCAACTAATGAAAGTGTCAGGAATACAGCAAACAGCACAGTTCTGGTGGTGGAGGTGGTGGCAGACGGGCTATGTTCTGGGTTGAGTTGGGCAAGTTAGCCTCAATGCATGAAGTTGTGATTGTTTCATCTATTTGGGACAACATCTGGATCTCTACAACTTGAGAGAAATGTACCCAACACATTAATTTTTGCAATGTAGTGCCATGTAGTGCACTGGAAGATGAGCAATGTTGTGAAGTCAGGAAATATCTGATCAGACGTTTCATCAAAAGAATAGTCATACCTCTAGATTTAGTGGGAGCACATGGAACAGCAACCACTCAAATCTAAGTGAATGATCTTCTCTACAACCTGGCCAAAATAGGGCAAGTTAGCCTCAATTCATCAAGTTGTACAATCAGGAAAAAACTGATATTGTCTCATCTATCTTGGACAACTCTCTTTCATTCTAACATTGCTCCCAAAACATACAAGTTTCAGTTTTACATGTTGCTGAGCAGATATGTAGTGTCCTGGAAGATGAGCAACATTGTGAAGTCAGGAAATATCAGATCAGACAAGAATGGTCATGCCTCTAGATTTATTGGGAGCACATGGAACAGCAACCACTCGAAGTGAAGGGAATGATCTTTTCCACAATCTGGCCAAAATTGGGCAAGTTACAGTTTCACATGTTGCTAAGCAAATATTTAGTGATTAGTGGGGCTACATGGGAATAAAGGAAGACAACACAGAGTAAGTTAAACAGAAGATAGATACCTTCAAAATAAATGCAGGTACAAACATGTATGTTTTGTCACAGCTTCTAACTAAGCTAAATTCATACAAGAATGCCACTAGAAAGATTGAATTGTATTGGCACCCACCTGTATCCTTCATGTGGTTCAACACCTTTTGGTAGGCTTTGTACTCCTCGCACATAATCTTCAGATCTTCTAATGACAACAACCCCTTCCTTATACAGTGCCTCTTGGGTAGATTATGAACATATAGGTCAGGTGACTAATTTGCATATAAACTATATCATGGGTCACATGACATCATCCATTGTCTGCATAGAGCCATCCACTGGGGTGGTTGCTAGGCATAGAAGGATTTTGTTGACATGTTGCCAAGGAGAAAGATTAATAATAGAGGCATGAAAATGACACCATGAGGAAGCTAGATTATGATTTAGTGGGGGTACAAGAACTCAGAATCTGCATAGGACCATCCACTGGGGTGGTTGCTATGCATAGAATGATTTTGTTGACATGTTGCCAAGGAGAAAGATTAATCATAGATACATGAAAATGACACCATGATGAGGCCAGACTATGATTTAATGGGGGTACAAGAACTCAGAGTGTGCATAGAACCATCCACTGGGGTGGTTGCTATGCATAGAATGATTCTGTTGACATGTTGCCAAGGAGAAAGATTAATAATAGAGACATGAAAATGACACCATGATGAGGCCAGACTATGATTTAATGGGGGTACAAGAACTCAGAGTGTGCATAGAACCAGCCACTGGGGTAGTTGCTATGCATAGAATGATTTTGTTGACATGTTGCCAAGGAGAAAGATTAATAATAGAGACATGAAAATGACACCATGAGGAGGCTAGGTTATGATTTAGTGGGGGTACAAGAACTCAGAGTGTGCATAGAACCATCCACTGGGGTGGTTGCTATGCATAGAATGATTTTGTTGACATGTTGCCAAGGAGAAAGATTAATCATAGATACATGAAAATGACACCATGATGAGGCCAGACTATGATTTAATGGGGGTACAAGAACTCAGAGTGTGCATAGAACCATGCACGGGGGTGGTTGCTATGCATAGAATGATTTTGTTGACATGTTGCCAAGGAGAAAGATTAATAATAGAGACATGAAAATGACACCATGAGGAGGCTAGATTATGATTTAGTGGGGGTACAAGAACTCAGAATCTGCATAGAGCCATCCACTGGGGTGGTTGCTAGGCATAGAAGGATTTTGTTGACATGTTGCCAAGGAGAAATCATTCAGGATAAATACAGGTACAAACATGTATGTTTTGTCACAGCTTCTAACTTAGCTAAATTCATACAAGAATGCCACCAGAAAGATCAAATTGTATTTGCACCCACCTGTATCCTTCATGTGGTTCAACACCTTTTGGTAGGCTTTGCACTCCTCGCACACAGTCTTTAGATCTTCTAATGACAACAACAACCCCTTATACAGTGCCTTTGGGGTAGATTATGAACAAATTAGTCAGGTGACTAATTTGCATATAAACTATATCATGGGTCACATGACATCATCCATTATCTGCATAGAGCCATGCATTGGGGTGGTTGCTAGGCATAGAACGATTTTGTTGACATGTTGCCAAGCTGATCACCATGATTGGCTGATGAGATCATGTGGCTTACTTCCAAGACCCTTATATTGATGAGACAATCATTATGATTGGCTCATGAGGTGATTGGCTCATGAGATCATGTGACTAGTCATGTGACTAGGCATGTGACTGCAAATCCATATAAATACAAGTAAATCTCTCTTCTCATTACATTTGCAAAAATGGATATCACAGAGCAGGCAAAGAGAGCAAGAGCTGTACATGCACTAACAGGACTGGTGACATGGGCCAGGCAAATAAGGACAGAAGTGGGGGATGACACCATTACTGTGACTACTTTCCAAGCTGGGCCAAGCTTTATGGTTGAAGCTTTGGAGGCTACATGTCTTATCAATGATGGGGAGGCTAAGTGTTGGTATGCTCCAGTGTGTATTCCACAACATGTCTCAAACATCAACACACAGTATGTTCCGGACAGTGATGAAGAAGATGAAGAGGATGATGATGATGATTGCCTGCCACCAGTGGACTCTTTCTACCACAAACTAGTGCAACAGGTAGATCCAACTCCTGCCACTCCAGTAGAGATGAGAAGCCAATCTCAGAAGCGACCAAGAGAAGAATGCATCATTTGCACGGGTTCATTGACAGAACCAGCAGAGATGCGAGGGAAGAGGGTGAAGACAGCGACCATGAACTTCTCCACTGCCAGGCTTTTAAATCACCCAGACTGTGGCCATGTCTTCCACGCCAGCTGTCTAGAGAGATGGCAAGTTGAGAATGACAGATGTCCATTATGTCGGGCAGAATTGCGTGCAGGCGAGAACCTATCAGCACTCTATGACTAGAGCACTTAAACCCACAAAAATGGTCCTTTTCAGGGCCCCCTACTATCCAAAAAGTTTTACATCTCCTCTGTCTCTGGGGAATATCTTACAACAGGGATCATGTACAAGTACATTTTCTCTTTACTTAGCACCCCTTTCTGGTAGTGAGGGCAAGTTTTGCCTGGTACCCCTGACCGGTGGTGAGTGCAAGCTTTGCCTGGTACCCTTGTCTGGTGGTGAGGGCAAATTTTGCCTCGTATTACCTAACGGGGGTGAGGCCAGTGTTTTCCTGGTTCCCCAATTTGGTAGTGAGGGCAAGCTCTGCCTGGTACAGCATAATGGCTGTGAGGGCAGACATTGTGTGGTACCCCTTCCTGGTCGTGATGGCAAGCTTTGCCTGGTACCCCTTCCTGGTCGTGAGGACAAATTTTGCCTTGTACCCCTGTCTGGTGGTGAGGGCAAGCTTTGCCTGGTACCCCTTTCTGGTGGTGAGGGCAAATTTTGCCTTGTACCCCTGTCTGGTGGTGTGAAGGCAGTACCCCTGTCTGGTGGTTAGAGAAACTTTTGCCTGGTACTACCTAGCGGGGATGAGGGCAGTCTTTGCCTGGTACCCCTTAGTGATGGTGAGGGCAATCTCTGCCTGGTACCCCTGGCTGGTTGCCAACCATAGAATAGCTTTGTTGACATGTTTCTAAGAGGAAATAGTAAAGACTAAGAAAGTCAATTGGTACTGTAAATAACCAGGGTCTCAATTAACCATGAGTGATTATGATATCTTGTCACAACGGACAGAAATACAGTTAGTACCCTTCCATTCTAACCGGTCCTACAACTTGTCAGATCCTTGTCCTAAGCCTACCTACCCCCTGTAGGTGACCCATGATCAGGTACATTGTTACCATCCAGAGCCTCAAAGTATTTCTGCTTAGCAACATGTCAACATAATTCATCTGTGCCTAGCAACTATTCTCCTCCCCTGTGTAGGACTGGTGAATTCACAGGTTGGTTGGCGGAGGAGTTTCAGGCACTCAACAGATAGATAGGCAGGTAGTTTGGGGGGTGGAGGGAGTTGGACAGTTGAACTCACCCTGTCCATGGAACGATCCATTGTGACAGCCAATCAGTGATCCATGTTTGGGGTGCATTCTGGGTACCAAGAGGGGTATATAAGGAGCAACTCACCAGTTCTCCACCCTATAGAGTAATCAACAAAGATGGATATCTTGGCTCAAGCAATGGAGGTGTCAGGAATACAAGTGGATGAACAGCCTCTGAAGAGTAGAGTAAGAGCAGGACTACCAACTGTCAGAGCTATGCTGAACGAAAGGAGGAACCTACCTCCGGGATTCAAGGAGAAAAGGCAGCGCGTCTCAAGAAAAAGAAGTCATCACATGTTAACCACAATCAGCTCGACATGTGTTACAAGGAAGTGTTCATCACCAATGGAATCCCCTAAGCAGGCAAAGGGCACTGATCCGACAACACTGAACACTGACAAGATGGCGCATGGATCACATGATGTGAGTGTCGACATGCTGTATGATGTACTATTCCCTTATGATAGTGACTTGACAATTTCAGAACTAGAGGAAAGGCTGAACACCATGACACATGAACTTCAGCTTCTCACAGAGAAGCAAGCCCTGTAACAAACTTCTGAAGACAATTTCATACACTATGGCTGTACATACCCATCACTCACTCTCATTATTTTTAACTATTCATCTTGGTCATATCTCTAATTATATTAAAACCTCCTTCATGTGTAACTGTTTGAATGAGAGGAAATCATCTGTGCAAGTGCATCAGTTTTTTCTGCAAATAAATGAAATGAGAAGAACCTTGCTTGTTGTGACATTGAAAAGATCAGACAAACATTTCGATTCATAGTTTTTATTCGTCATGCAATCACTTATCAAACATCAATGATAGACATCTAGTTGTCAAAACAAGAGCAGCTGTGATTAATAATCCTTTCTTTATATTTTCTTCTCTGCATACTGGGAAGAATGCTTCCATCTGTTCAAAGGACCCGTGTTCCTCCATCCACTTTCCCCACTTGATCATCAGGAAGACATCCATTGTCCCTGCAAAGCTGGTGATATCAACTTGCACACCTTCTTCCTTGTAGATCTTGACCAAATAGGCTCCAACTATGTAGACGACAAGGATACGAGCCCAGCTGCAGGTATTGTCAGTGAATATGTCTTTGGCAGTGGAGAGGAAAGTAGACTCCAGGGACCTTCCAGTCACCATCAATGTTTTCAGGGTGAGCGAGAAGGTTAATTCATGCTTCTGTATGACATCATCCACAGCTGATCTCAGTCTTTTCCTCAGTCTGCATTGTTCACCCAAGATGTACAACACTATATCCTCTGCAGGAGATGCCATTGCTAGCAGTTAGGTGTCTTGCCCTTGTTTGACTCATCTGCTGGCCAACATGTATTTAAAGGGATCTTTATATGCAAAGCAGATCACATGACCTGATTTGCATATAAGCAGTACCAAATCAGCATTCATGTCTAGGTGAGAGAACTTTCCATCACAGCATTGTCACAAAAATGAGTCAGCGAAATTGTCTTCAATTGAAAAGTATTTATTTTCACTTCATCAAATCAAGCATGCTATGGAACTGCAGTGGGTTGTCCAGCCATTCTCCTCTGGCAAAGCTTGCCACCAGTTGATACATGGGACATCTGGCCGAGTTGAAACGTTGTGGCAGGATGGGATCGATCATGTTTATCAGCTGTTGGGGCAGAGGGAGTTTGTCTACAGCATGTCTAAAGTCCTTCCTAAGCAAGCCTTTTATCAATGTCACACAGCTGCTTTGAAGACTAAATCCCTGACCGAACTTGAACTTTTCCAACACGGCCTTGGCCTCTCTCTGTGCAGTGCGGGACCTCTCCTTCTCATCAAAATGGATGCTGTCGATGCACTGTTGCATTTTAGGAGGATGAAGGTATGACCTGTAGTAACAGCACTGATACATGTAGTAGCAGTCACCTACACTCCAAATCCAGTTTGGGTGGTGTTTCTTTTCTAACTGTTTCATCATCTCCTTGCGTCTTTTACATTCACAGTCCATATGTGGAAACTCCTGCATGTACAAAACCAATATCGGGCCTACTTCTCGACTCATCTGTGAAGGAAACTCCTTCTTGTCAGGCCAGGCATACGGAGTCAAGAAAAAAAATTCCAACAGGGCCTTCTCCCAGGGCCCAAATGACACAACCTCTTTCCCTTTTCTTCCCACCTCGCCATATAAGTTTTGGCATGCCTCTATCCATTCCTCCCTCGCAAGATCATCCCAATACGTTTTCACCTGACAGCTGTTGAAGGGTCTTTCTGCTACAAGTTGCCATTCTTTTCTTGGATCCATCTTGGCACTTTGGTTTTCCAGCAAGAGAAGTTAAAGAAGAAGAGGGTGCAAAATGCAATTCATGGAAAATTTTGTTTATAATCACTTTATTGATTCAATGATGTTCTCTAACCGCAGTGGATCGTCTAGCCATCGTCCACTGGCAAAATCTGCCACCATTTTATACATGGGACAATTGGCAGAGTCAAAACATGTTGTAAGAATGGGATCGATCATGTTCATCATCAGTTCAGGCAAAGGAAGTGTGTCAACAGCATGCGAAAACTCCATGTCAGAATTTTTCAACACGAGGCCTTTTATCACACTCACACAACTGCTTTGAAGAGTGAATCCCTGCCCAAACTTTAGCTTTTCCAGCACTGCTTTGGCCTCTCTCTGTGCAGTGCAGGACCTCTCCTTCTCGTCCATGCAAGTGCTCACTAGCAAGTCTTGAATGTCATTAAGACATTGTAGCAACTGACCAGAAATGATCATGTATTCGAATGGATATAACATTGCCCCTGAACTTGTATCTGCTCCTGTTTCGACTTTCCACATTTTCTCAATGATCTCCTGTTGCGTGCGCTGCATATCTGGAAGTTCCTTCAAATACGACATGACTTCTGGGGCGAAGGCTAAACTAAGATCTGAAGGAATTTCACCACAGTCACGCCAAGCATATGGGGCCAAGAAAAAGAACTCCAACAAAGTCTTTTCCCTTGACACCACCTCCGTTCCGATGAAGTCCAGGCACGCCTCTATCCATTTCTCCTTTGACAAGTCCTTCCAGTGTTTCTTCACCTCGCATGCATCATATGGTTCTGTGTCTCCTGCTGCTTGAAATGCAACTTGCTTTTCCTTTCTTTGACTCATTTTGGGACTTTGGGTTTGTTGCAAGCAAGAGACACTTCGATTTAACGGGAGGGTTCATAAATCGGATTTACACGTCCTATCCTGACCACCCATAGAAAGGCCATAAATGATATTGGTCTTGATCTATCCATGTGCATCTGTACATCAGACCATTTAACATCTCTCTGAATGCCTCAGAAGAAACAACTTCTGTGAAATCAAATAAATCTGCATTGTGATCTTTGCTGTCGCGAAGGAGAGCATGAAATTGTGGTGATTCTGCAACTGTTCTGTGCTGTCCAGTTCTCTCTAGGATCCTGTCACCATAAACAACTATCTGAATGAAGCAAAAGTCTTTCCCATCACTCTGTGATGTCGTCCATGGATGACAGATGAAATAGTCTGTGCCGCATGGTAGTATGTGTATGAAGTCTAATATGCAAGTCAATAGTTTCTTCAAGCTTTCGGGCAAGGTCACAGCATCACACAATTGCCATTCTTCCAGATTGTGAGTGCGCAACATGACATCAATCACCTCCCCAGCATACTCCACCTCGATTGGAATGCGTACATCATATGTATTTGTGTAGAAGAAGGAATCATCACTTGAAAACACCTGCCATTCGTCCTCAGTTCTATCCTGCAGGATCTGTAACAGATGATAAAATTCCCTTTCCACAGTTTCTAGTTCATAGTCTTCAGTTGCCATGTCTGTCATATTTGATTCATTGTTTCACTAACATCGGCAAGCTGCCTATCTAAAAATTCAGATTTGCTGTCCCCCCCTCATTGAGAGAAAAGATGGACTGTGCACTGCTACAAACGCAAATGAGGGTCAATTGACTATGATGGTTAAGATTCTGTAGAGGAAAAGAACTCAAATGAGAGAAAGCAGAGTAATATAACATGGTGAAAGTAGAAATTGTATTTCACAGACGACACACAAGCATACGTCAGGTCTTTGAGAACCCCCTTGTAATAGGGGGAGAATGGCAAATGTGTACAAGCAACAGTTGATAAAATCTCTGAGGGTATGGATGAACGAAATAGTCATCACTCTGCAATCTTGCATCCTTCGTCTAGAGAAGCTGGTTCATTCGAGTGATCTCGAGAAGATCCAGGAGCTAGAAAAGAAGATAAACGAACAGGAAAAAGAAATCACCATTCTTCAAGAACGGCTTGAACATGAGAAATAAAACGTAACAAATCATATTGCCTATCATTCCATGATCATATCTGAATTCAATTTCAATGGATGCATCTTGCTTCATACTTATGAGTGCCCTGCTTTGAGATTGAGAGAAATGGATCTTCTGCAAGAACACATTGTCCTAGCCAAGAAGAAAGAGGTACAGCGAAAAACCAAACAAAACAATGTGTGTATCTACTGGAGGGAAAAGCAGAAGTCAGGAGGGATGCATTGCCCATGTGAGGCATGCAAGAAAGAAAAGTGAACACCAATAAAGAGCCAAAATCAAAGTTATCTGTGTCCTCATTAATTGGGCTTTCTAGCTGTACATTAGAATTCTATTTCTCTAAGAAATAACCAAACTTCTTTAAAAAAAAAAAATTTCTTTATTCTGGGGAATACCAATAATCACATATCGAATCATCATATGACTGATCAGGATTATTGTCTGCTTGTACCTCCATCCATTCTCTCACCATTCTGTTGGTCTCCTTATACCTGATCATTCTCTCATCAATTTCCTGATAGAATGTTTTTTTTTGTTTACATACTGCCACGAAAAGCATGCGATATCTTTTCCGTTGTACCACCCAGTCCGGAGCAATTTCAAACACTTTGTCATCTAGTTGCTTCTTGTACATGGGTGTAAACGAATACCTTCTTATGTTCTTGGAGAAGTTCGGATCTTTCAGATATCTGTCCATCCACTCTGCACTGGTGACTGGCCAATATTCATTGGTCTCATCTTCAGTGACATGGGTCTTTTTGTGCTTGACAAATTTTGGCTTGACATTGCCATATATTTCCATAAAATCATCCCTCACCATGCGTGTTATCCATGGATCTGAATAAACCCTGAGATACACAACTCCATTTTCCTCAAAGTCATCATCAGTCAACTCTGGCTGATCCATTGGTTTCATTTCATTTTCCGTGCACAATGTATTATCATCCAGTGTGGTTTCTGCTGAACAATCCATAGTTACTGCATCTGCACCCATGGATTCCTTCTGTGTATCGTGTATCATTTCAGCGTTTCCTTCTGGTGGATGCCCACCCACTACTGGCTCGGATGGCACTGCACATTCCTCTTTCGTATCCAGTACCATCCCATCATCTTTGTACAACATTGCTTCATTCTTCACAACTTGTTCTCTTTCCAACTTTTTCTTTTCCTTGCGATTTTCTCGATATATCTTCTTCTTTTCATACAGTTGTTTTCTAGTTACAGGATCAGCGACCAACCTCCTGTATCGTTCCCTCTGAAATGTGTTGACCTTCTCACGATATTCAGGATCTTTGAACTTCTTCTGTAAGTACCTTTTTTGTGCTGTAGACATTATATTAAAACATCATTCCACCATTGGGTTAATACTTTCTTTGTCCAGTTATGATTCCTGAAATTTTCTTAAGATCAGACCATCAATTGATCTTCCTGGTCTTTTGATATCAGACAATCCAGTCATCCTTTGGAACATTTTATATCACACTATCAATTGATCTTCGATCTTTCAATCAAACGATCAATTGATATTCGTGACTTTTTTTATATCAGGCCATCAATCCATCTTTTTGAATCTTTTAGATCAGACCACCAATTGAACTTCCCGAGCTTTAGATATCAGACCATCTTCTCGAGCTTTCGATATCAGACGATCAATTGATATTCGTGACTTTTTTTATATCAGGCCATCAATCCATCTTTTTGGATCTTTTAGATCAGACCACCAATTCAACTTTCCGAGCTTTAGATATCAGACCATCTTCTGGAGCTTTCGATATCAGACGATCAATTGATATTTGTGACTTTTTTTATATTAGGCAATCAATCCATCTTTTTGGATCTTTTAGATCAGACCACCAATTGAACTTCCCGAGCTTTAGATATCAGACCATCTTCTCGAGCTTTCGATATCAGACGATCAATTGATATTCGTGACTTTTTTTATATTAGGCCATCGATCCATCTTTTTGGATCTTTTAGATCAGACTGTCAATTGAACTTCCCGAGCTTTAGATATCAGACCATCTTCTCGAGCTTTCGATATCAGACGATCAATTGATATTCTTGACTTTTTTTATATCAGGCCATCAATCCATCTTTTTGGATCTTTTAGATCAGACCACCAATTGAACTTCCCGAGCTTTAGATATCAGACCATCTTCTCGAGCTTTCGATATCAGACGATCAATTGATATTCGTGACTTTTTTAATATTAGGCCATCGATCCATTCTTTTGGATCTTTTAGATCAGACCATCAATTCAACCAATTCAACTTTCCGAGCTTTAGATATCAGACCATCTTCTCGAGCTTTCGATATCAGACGATCAATTGATATTCGTGACTTTTTTTATATCAGGCCATCAATCCATCTTTTTGGATCTTTTAGATCAGACCACCAATTCAACTTCCCGAGCTTTAGATATCAGACCATCTTCTCGAGCTTTCGATATCAGACGATCAATTGATATTTGTGACTTTTTTTATATCAGGCCATCAATCCACCTTTTTGGATCTTTTAGATCAGACCACCAATTGAACTTTCCGAGCTTTAGATATCAGACCATCTTCTCGAGCTTTAGATATCAGACGATCAATTGATATTCGTGACTTTTTTTATATTAGGCCATCGATCCATCTTTTTGGATCTTATAGATCAGACCGTCAATTGAACTTCCCGAGCTTTAGATATCAGACCATCTTCTGGAGCTTTCGATATCAGACGATCAATTGATATTCGTGACTTTTTTTATATTAGGCCATCGATCCATCTTTTTGGATCTTTTAGATCAGACCATCAATTGAACTTCCAGAGCTTTAGATATCAGACCATCTTCTTGAGCTTTCGATATCAGACGATCAATTGATATTCGTGACTTTTTTTATATTAGGCCATCGATCCATCTTTTTGGATCTTTTAGATCAGACCATCAATTGAACTTCCAGAGCTTTAGATATCAGACCATCTTCTCGAGCTTTCGATATCAGACGATCAATTGATATTCGTGACTTTTTTTTATATCAGGCCATCAATCCATCTTTTTGGATCTTTTAGATCAGACCACCAATTCAACTTTCCGAGCTTTAGATATCAGACCATCTTCTCGAGCTTTCGATATCAGACGATCAATTGATATTCGTGACTTTTTTTATATCAGGCCATCAATCCATCTTTTTGGATCTTTTAGATCAGACCACCAATTCAACTTTCCGAGCTTTAGATATCAGACCATCTTCTCGAGCTTTCGATATCAGACGATCAATTGATATTCGTGACTTTTTTTATATTAGGCCATCGATCCATCTTTTTGGATCTTATAGATCAGACCGTCAATTGAACTTCCCGAGCTTTAGATATCAGACCATCTTCTCAAGCTTTCGATATCAGACGATCAATTGATATTCGTGACTTTTTTTATATTAGGCCATCGATCCATCTTTTTGGATCTTTTAGATCAGACCACCAATTGAACTTCCAGAGCTTTAGATATCAGACCATCTTCTCGAGCTTTCGATATCAGACGATCAATTGATATTCGTGACTTTTTTTATATCAGGCCATCAATCCATCTTTTTGGATCTTTTAGATCAGACCACCAATTGAACTTCCCGAGCTTTAGATATCAGACCATCTTCTCGAGCTTTCGATATCAGACGATCAATTGATATTCGTGACTTTTTTTATATCAGGCCATCAATCCATCTTTTTGGATCTTTTAGATCAGACCACCAATTCAACTTTCCGAGCTTTAGATATCAGACCATTTTCTGGAGCTTTCGATATCAGACGATCAATTGATATTCGTGACTTTTTTTATATTAGGCCATCGATCCATCTTTTTGGATCTTATAGATCAGACCGTCAATTGAACTTCCCGAGCTTTAGATATCAGACCATCTTCTCGAGCTTTCGATATCAGACGATCAATTGATATTCGTGACTTTTTTTATATCAGGCCATCGATCCATCTTTTTGGATCTTTTAGATCAGACCACCAATTGAACTTCCAGAGCTTTAGATATCAGACCATCTTCTCGAGCTTTCGATATCAGACGATCAATTGATATTCGTGACTTTTTTTATATCAGGCCATCAATCCATCTTTTTGGATCTTTTAGATCAGACCACCAATTCAACTTTCCGAGCTTTAGATATCAGACCATCTTCTGGAGCTTTCGATATCAGACGATCAATTGATATTTGTGACTTTTTTTATATCAGGCCATCAATCCACCTTTTTGGATCTTTTAGATCAGACCACCAATTGAACTTTCCGAGCTTTAGATATCAGACCATCTTCTCGAGCTTTAGATATCAGACGATCAATTGATATTCGTGACTTTTTTTACATAGGCCATCGATCCATCTTTTTGGATCTTATAGATCAGACCGTCAATTGAACTTCCCGAGCTTTAGATATCAGACCATCTTCTGGAGCTTTCGATATCAGACGATCAATTGATATTCGTGACTTTTTTTATATTAGGCCATCGATCCATCTTTTTGGATCTTTTAGATCAGACCATCAATTGAACTTCCAGAGCTTTAGATATCAGACCATCTTCTTGAGCTTTCGATATCAGACGATCAATTGATATTCGTGACTTTTTTTTATATCAGGCCATCAATCCATCTTTTTGGATCTTTTAGATCAGACCACCAATTGAACTTCCCGAGCTTTAGATATCAGACCATCTTCTCGAGCTTTCGATATCAGACGATCAATTGATATTCGTGACTTTTTTTATATTAGGCCATCGATCCATCTTTTTGGATCTTTTAGATCAGACCATCAATTGAACTTCCAGAGCTTTAGATATCAGACCATCTTCTCGAGCTTTCGATATCAGACGATCAATTGATATTCGTGACTTTTTTTTATATCAGGCCATCAATCCATCTTTTTGGATCTTTTAGATCAGACCACCGATTCAACTTTCCGAGCTTTAGATATCAGACCATCTTCTCGAGCTTTCGATATCAGACGATCAATTGATATTCGTGACTTTTTTTATATCAGGCCATCAATCCATCTTTTTGGATCTTTTAGATCAGACCACCAATTCAACTTTCCGAGCTTTAGATATCAGACCATCTTCTCGAGCTTTCGATATCAGACGATCAATTGATATTCGTGACTTTTTTTATATTAGGCCATCGATCCATCTTTTTGGATCTTATAGATCAGACCGTCAATTGAACTTCCCGAGCTTTAGATATCAGACCATCTTCTCAAGCTTTCGATATCAGACGATCAATTGATATTCGTGACTTTTTTTATATTAGGCCATCGATCCATCTTTTTGGATCTTTTAGATCAGACCACCAATTGAACTTCCAGAGCTTTAGATATCAGACCATCTTCTCGAGCTTTCGATATCAGACGATCAATTGATATTCGTGACTTTTTTTATATCAGGCCATCAATCCATCTTTTTGGATCTTTTAGATCAGACCACCAATTGAACTTCCCGAGCTTTAGATATCAGACCATCTTCTCGAGCTTTCGATATCAGACGATCAATTGATATTCGTGACTTTTTTTATATTAGGCCATCGATCCATCTTTTTGGATCTTTTAGATCAGACCATCAATTGAACTTCCAGAGCTTTAGATATCAGACCATCTTCTCGAGCTTTCGATATCAGACGATCAATTGATATTCGTGACTTTTTTTTATATCAGGCCATCAATCCATCTTTTTGGATCTTTTAGATCAGACCACCAATTCAACTTTCCGAGCTTTAGATATCAGACCATCTTCTCGAGCTTTCGATATCAGACGATCAATTGATATTCGTGACTTTTTTTATATCAGGCCATCAATCCATCTTTTTGGATCTTTTAGATCAGACCACCAATTCAACTTTCCGAGCTTTAGATATCAGACCATCTTCTCGAGCTTTCGATATCAGACGATCAATTGATATTCGTGACTTTTTTTATATTAGGCCATCGATCCATCTTTTTGGATCTTATAGATCAGACCGTCAATTGAACTTCCCGAGCTTTAGATATCAGACCATCTTCTCAAGCTTTCGATATCAGACGATCAATTGATATTCGTGACTTTTTTTATATTAGGCCATCGATCCATCTTTTTGGATCTTTTAGATCAGACCACCAATTGAACTTCCAGAGCTTTAGATATCAGACCATCTTCTCGAGCTTTCGATATCAGACGATCAATTGATATTCGTGACTTTTTTTATATCAGGCCATCAATCCATCTTTTTGGATCTTTTAGATCAGACCACCAATTGAACTTCCTGAGCTTTAGATATCAGACCATCTTCTCGAGCTTTCGATATCAGACGATCAATTGATATTCGTGACTTTTTTTATATCAGGCCATCAATCCATCTTTTTGGATCTTTTAGATCAGACCACCAATTCAACTTTCCGAGCTTTAGATATCAGACCATTTTCTGGAGCTTTCGATATCAGACGATCAATTGATATTCGTGACTTTTTTTATATTAGGCCATCGATCCATCTTTTTGGATCTTATAGATCAGACCGTCAATTGAACTTCCCGAGCTTTAGATATCAGACCATCTTCTCAAGCTTTCGATATCAGACGATCAATTGATATTCGTGACTTTTTTTATATTAGGCCATCGATCCATCTTTTTGGATCTTTTAGATCAGACCACCAATTGAACTTCCAGAGCTTTAGATATCAGACCATCTTCTCGAGCTTTCGATATCAGACGATCAATTGATATTCGTGACTTTTTTTATATCAGGCCATCAATCCATCTTTTTGGATCTTTTAGATCAGACCACCAATTGAACTTCCCGAGCTTTAGATATCAGACCATCTTCTCGAGCTTTCGATATCAGACGATCAATTGATATTCGTGACTTTTTTTATATCAGGCCATCAATCCATCTTTTTGGATCTTTTAGATCAGACCACCAATTGAACTTCCTGAGCATTAGATATCAGACCATCTTCTCGAGCTTTCGATAGCAGATGATCAACTGATATTTTTGACTTTTTTTTATACCAGACCATCGATCCATCTTTTTGGAATTTTTAGTTCAGACCATCAATTGAACTTCCACAGCTTTAGATATCAGACCATCTTCTCGAGATTTCGATATCAGACGATCAATTGATATTCGTGACTTTTTTTTATATCAGGCCATCAATCCATCTTTTTGGATCTTTTAGATCAGACCACCAATTGAACTTCCTGAGCTTTAGATATCAGACCATCTTCTCGAGCTTTCGATATCAGACGATCAATTGATATTCGTGACTTTTTTTATATCAGGCCATCAATCCATCTTTTTGGATCTTTTAGATCAGACCACCAATTCAACTTTCCGAGCTTTAGATATCAGACCATCTTCTGGAGCTTTCGATATCAGACGATCAATTGATATTTGTGACTTTTTTTATATCAGGCCATCAATCCATCTTTTTGGATCTTTTAGATCAGACCACCAATTGAACTTTCCGAGCTTTAGATATCAGACCATCTTCTCGAGCTTTCGATATCAGACGATCAATTGATATTCGTGACTTTTTTTATATTAGGCCATCGATCCATCTTTTTGGATCTTATAGATCAGACCGTCAATTGAACTTCCCGAGCTTTAGATATCAGACCATCTTCTGGAGCTTTCGATATCAGAGGATCAATTGATATTCGTGACTTTTTTTATATTAGGCCATCGATCCATCTTTTTGGATCTTTTAGATCAGACCATCAATTAAACTTCCAGAGCTTTAGATATCAGACCATCTTTTCGAGCTTTCGATATCAGACGATCAATTGATATTCGTGACTTTTTTACAGTTACAATTTGAGTTTGAGTGCATTTTCCTTCTGTTGTTTCACCCATCTCACAATGTAATCATCCACTGCAGGGACTCTTCCTATATATGAAGTATATAAATCCGGGTTCTATCTTTACAGGAGTGCTTGTATATATAATGCTCCATGTTTTTTCATAGTAGAGTATGAAATTCTGTTGCTCAATCTTTCTTTGCATGAGTATTTGGAGATTTCAGGGATTAAATGAGCACATCCTCTAATGACTACAAGCATGACATTGAATATGCAGAACTAGTTTTTTTTAAAGTGTTAACTGGCAAGTATACTGCTTTCCATTTTTGATTGCTTTGGGCAATATATATATATTAAATCAGCACACATTTGACAAACAGTTTCATGGAATTACTCTTTATTTCCTAGATACACTGAAGTAATAGTCTCAGTTTGGGTTGAAATATTGCATTACTCTTTTCATGAGACATTGGTTGATATCTGGCATAATATCTTCCATCACCCTTTTCATCAGACATTGGTTGATATCTGACATAACATCTTCCATCATTGTTTTCATGAGAGGTTTCATGAGATCTAACATGAGATGTGCAAAATCCTCCAATTCATTCTGTGTTGATGAACCATGTATCATTTTGCCTTCCGTTGATGTGCTATAATCTGATGTGACTTGTACCATGTGTCCTATTCCAGATTTCTCTTTGATATCCAGAAACATCCCATCATTTCTGTCAGTCATTGCTCCATTCCTCACACCTTGCTGTCTTTCCAACTTTTTCTTTTCCTTGCGTTTCTCGTAGTATATCTTCTTCTTTTCAGACAGTTGTTTTCTAGTTACAGGATCGGCGACCAACCTACTGTATCGTTCCCTCTGAAATGTGTTGACTTTCTCACGATATGCAGGATCTTTGAACTTCTTCTGCAAGTACCTTTTTTGTGCTGTAGACATGCTTGATTTTCTTGTCTTGCATCTCACCCACATGTTAATACATGTGGGAGTAAAATTGAATCTACACTATTGATATTTTGAGTCCTCATTTAGAATATTGTTTCAGTTGTCAGTTTTTATCCTTTTCGAGGGAGAAGCGAATCCCCTCGATGACCATGCTGTTTCCATCTGAGATGTGGACCATCACCCAGTTCATCTTGTCTTCCACCTTGGTTTGTTTTAGTGGAAAGTGTTTGACCTTTGGATGAGGGTGAGCATTATGCAGTGATATTCTGGCTTGCCTTCTCAGTTCATTCTTGCCGTTCTTCGAAACGAACACTCTACATGCATAGCGATTCCTCACACCACACATGAAGAGTGTTCTCCTCAGTTTCCTGAATGCTTCTGGCTTTCTCCTCATCCCACAATCCGACACTTTTAGGTGTGGTGGTCCATGTGCAGATCTCGGAACAATGCTCCCACAGATGTTCAGAACAGTCTGAATGTATACCTTCGCGTGATCAGAGTTATTTGCTGTGTCACAAACCAGACCTTCCAGAACACAAGAGGGGAATTTCACTTCGCAATATCTCTTTCCAAGTGGAACTACGGATGCTTCAGTTGGCAGCCAGGGTTTCAGAGCTTTCAGTCTGCTCTTCGGAATCTTGCAATATGTATGCAAATCCTTGGCTCTACTTGAAATGCAGAAATCAGACAATGCCAACAAGACGTGTTTGCCTCTTGCACAAGCAGCAACTCTGATAGCCGAAGGTTTGTTACAGATGGCTTTCCACTGGAAATCTATCAACACATTGAAGTCACACCCAACGAGAGTGACAGAATCAGCCTTATATGTTGTGGTAGGCACTGTATCACAAGAATTTATCACTACAGGAACAAAGGCAGTGCCGTTCCAACATTCAAATTGATTTGTGGTACTGTTTGCCAGTGACTTTGCACTGACCCATCTATCATGGCATTTAGAATATAAGCAATAACTATCAGGAACAACAAACATTTTTCAATTCATTTTTTTTTCAACTTTAATACAACAACACAAATATATACAATATATCAGACAGCAGTGAGGACCATCGGTGAGCATGGATTGACATTTGCAAGTGGAAACAAATCATCGTACAGCAGACCACTGAAATCTATGTTTGAAAAGTCTATCTCAGGAAGAGTGAAGTCTGTCTCTTCACCTAGATTGTCTATGATCTGATCAAACTTCTTCTCCATGTCGTTCTTCTGGCTCAGTTTCCTTTCCAGCTCTGACATTCTTTGACCCATCTTTTCCTCCAGGCTGTCGAATTTGTCAGTCAAGTCCTTGTTAAGGTTCTGTAGATGGTCAATGTTCGATTGAAGCACTTCCAGTTGTTTCTCAGTCTCTGCTTTCTCCTGTAGCAGGTCGTCCCGCTCCTTGGTGACTGCCTTCAACTGATCCTGAAGCAGTGACACTTTTGCTTTTTCCTTCATCAACCTATCGATGTGTGACTGTTTCTCCTTGATCTGTCTGTTTTTATTGTCCAGTTCCTGTTTGAGGACCTTTGATTGAACATAGAACTTGTTGTACAGAGCTCCAGCCACTTCTGTTCCCATCTTGGGGAGAACGTTATCCAGGTCACACCACACATACCTTCCCATGGGGACAAGCTTCAGGAGATGTGGAATGCCATCAGTGTCCTCTATGGTGGCTTCTGCTTGTGAGATCAAGTTGTAAACCAAACCAGATACCATGGTCGGTCCGAATCTGAGGAAGTTGTTTTCCCTCTTTTCCCAGTCAGGTCTCATCCAGAAGTTGATTGCTGTGTACATGCTCGTTTCAATGTTTACATGTCGAGCAGGTTGCTTCTTGTTATTGATACGTTCAGACTGCTCCACAATGACAGTGCTCTTCTGCAGCTCGATGTTTCCATCAGTGTCCCTAGTTTGAACACCGATTCTCTTGCTGGACTGGCTGTTGGGGAAATGAACAGTGAGGACAGCATCGCCTTTCTTGTTCAGCTGTAGCTGGAAAGTGTCGCTGAGGTGAGCAGTCCTGAGTCGAACCTCCTGAACTTTTTCTTTCTTCACGTTGACCGTTATCACCTTGTTGCATGAGAAACTTAGCTTCAGTCTCGTGCAGACCATGGGTATGATGTGCTCCTTATCACCAAAGAAGACGTGCATTGGAACGACATTTTCTGTGTCTGGTGTGATTTCCTCCACCTCCAGTCCTGCTGCTTGCAGCTCTGTTCTCATGCTTTCAGCTGTTCTGTTGGACGAAAATGTCACAGGCACAAATATCGTTGTAGATATTGCCTTTGTCCTCTGGTTTTTCCTCTTCACATCCTGGCGTACGTGCAATCTCAAGTTCGATCCATTTGTGAACTCACACACATGTTCGTATCTGGGAAGATGATTCTTCGATGGTACTCCAGTTGGAAGCTGAGCCCCTTTCTTACTCCGTGTGGTGTTGTAGGAGATCTGCCCCGTACAGGCAGGATCCAACATGGTCCTCGACGGGCTCTCTTTCGTGAGAAAGCAGGACTTGTTGATGACCGGTTTTCCACATGCTTTGCAGGAGACATGCTCAAGCCAATGTGGATCGTTTGCTTCTATGCCAGGCTGCCACATGTCGTTGTGTGACGCATAGCACGAGGAACAAGCCACGTTCACAGAGTAGAGCATGACGTTGGACCTTGTGAAGTGCATCTTCACAGTGACAGTATCCTTGTCGCTCAGTTGATACAAAGACTTGCCTTCATCCAGAGGAGTTGGATCCAGTTCCACACATCCAAAGCTATACAGCAGTTCCAAGTACTGCAGGTGAATTCTACTCATGATTTCAGTGCATGTGGTCAAGAAGAGAGGGACCAAGGGCTTGCCCAGCTGTTTAGTCTCCTCGAAGAAGTCTACGACGTGGGTGTTCCCTTGTGAAGAAATCACTCTGTGTGTGTCGATGGCTGCAAGAACTGGGAAGTCATTGCTCCGTTTAGACACTGCATTCTCTTCCAGTGTCTCGTTGCTGGCGTGAAACACCTTCAAGATGACATCATTGCATGCTTCAGCATAGGATAGAGCACCATTCAAATGTTCTGCTATGGCCTCTGGTAATCCCAAGACAACAGCACTTACTCCAGAGGTCAGCTGTGGGAATGAAGTGTCTTGCTCTACCTTACTGGTGTTGCATAAGGTTTGGTCCGCTTGAAAGCTATCTGTGAGGGTGGAAACCTCATTTTTGTCTGACAGCCAGCTCTGTGGATAGAGCAAGAACTGTGCCAGAACAAGAGAGGGACATGCCTTCATCTCAGAGACCAACTGGGCTGGGCTAAAGTGTGGTAGGATCCGAGCCCACAAGCCATGTTTGAAGATCAGATGTGTCAAGTTTGTGAATCTGATGAACCTGGTATGGAAAAGAAAATCTCCATCCATGTCATTTCTGAAAATGTAATTTGGATCAGTCTTATCCACTGTGACGATAATCCTGTTCTTCTTCAGTGCTGTAGCTGCTCTTTTGTTCAGCTTCCTCCTCTTGATTACATCCTCAATGGGCTCAACTGTGATTGGCCCTGATGTCTGTAAGATTGGCTGCAATTGTACTTCACAATCCTGAACAATCTCAGATGTTGCTGCTACCAGCTTTCTCTGTTTTGTTTTGGCAGTTTGCTGCTCTTCCATCTTCCTCTTGCCGCTCACCACTTTAAATCTAGGTTTGGTTATGCCTTCCATGATGTAGCTGAGCCAACTGATTGGTCTTCTCCCATCTCCTGCCTTTTATGCCCTGGGCTAAATGCAAATTTCCATGCTAATTTGCATATAAACTGGCTACAGTGACCCTGTCCTAGGACCCTAATTTGCATATAAACTTGTTGTTTTCCCATCAGTGCACATGCACTCACCAGGTACATGTGAACTGAACTGTCACATCCAGTATTTGCATATAAATAGCTGATTGGGTACAACAATGAGTTCCTTACATGCAAATTAACACCTGGTCATGTGATGCTTCATATGGAGACTTGTTGACAAGACTGGTCATCCATTTGCAACACCAAAGCATCACATAGCTTTCAGATAGCTTCAGGTTGTACATTGGAAGAGGGATGATGCTGCAGAAGGAGAACTTCATTGGCAAGTTGATGGTATGATTCCACAAAAAATGTAAATGAAACTCACATACAAACAAAATGATGTCTGGTTCACTGAGTGGTGATTTCCCAAAACCAAGATTGAATTTAGTATATGAGGCAAAAGCAAAAAGCAGGAAGAGAATTTGGATTCTTTAATGAGATATGGCTTTGTCACCTGCAGAGGATATTGTACTATATGTCATGGGCAAACGATGCAAGTTGAACAAAGGACTGAGATCAGCTGTGGATTATGTCATACAGAAGCATGAAATGACTTTGCTGCAGGCTGTGAAAACATTGTTGGTAACTGGGATGTCCCTGGAGGCTACTTTCCTCTCCACTGCCAGAGAAATGTTCACTGACAATACCTGCAGCTGGGCTCGTATCCTCATTCTGTATACATTTGGAGCCTGTTTGGCTAAGATGTACAAGGAAGAATATGTACACGTTGATATCACCAGGTTTGCAGGGACAATGGATGTCTTCCTCATGATAAAGTGGGGAAAGTGGATGGAGGAACATGGATCTTTTGAACAGATGGAAGCATGCTTTCCAGCACCCAAAGAAGATAGAGTCATAAAGGGATTACTGTTCACAGCTGTTATTGCACTGACAGGTGTATGGGTAGTTTCAATCATCAATTATGCATGATGAATAAAAACTGTGAATTGAAATGTGTCTGACCTCACTAAGAATGTGACAATAATCGAAGTTGAGTTATTTTTTCATTTATTGTGGCATTTGACATATACAACGCTGGGCTAGGTTCATACATTTTTTATGGACCTCAATGTTGCAGTGATTGCACTTGACTAGCCGGTGCTTAGTAGAAAGTTTGCTTGTATGAAGATTTTCTTGGCACATAGCACATTTAAGGGTTGATTTCACCTCCTGTCTATCTATCTGTTGTATCATCACTTCTTCAGGGACTACTTCATGCATGTCCAACACGGCCCCAAGAATGTGCAGTTGTCCACCCCTCCTCTTCATTAGGTTCCCTTGTATGTGGCCATTGCTGGAGAGTGAGGCTTCCATTGCCTCTAGCCAGCGCCTTGTTCCTTGTAACACCAGCTTAGTCAGATCCCTTTTGCATTGGTTCATGATGTGAAGTTGAGCCAGTGTTCTGTAGTATATACAATGTGTTAATATGCAAATTTATCAACTCATTTGCATATATACTACTTCGAACTCAATCATTGGATGATTCCATCACATGACTAAATGTTAATTTGCATATAAGATAACTATATATACATGGATTTGGGGGACAGATATTCATCCCGGGAGCAGAGCTGATACCATGAACGTCGACTGCCATACAGCATGGGCTGTCATGCCTACAGCTCCCACAGGCCTTTCAAGTGCAGATGCGATCGTGATATACGACGACGAGGAAGATATCTTGGAGTATCTTGCAGCCTACTACTTGCCAGATATTCTACCCCCAGCGAGAAAGAAGAAGAATCAGTTCATGCAGTTAACCCCAACAAGAAGACATAGCATGGAGACGGCACAAGAAGACAAATGCATCATCTGCCTGGAAAGAGTGAAGGACATTTCTACTTTGGGAGGAAGACTCGTGCAGATAGGCAACGATCGGGTGTCCACAAAACGACTGGTGGTAAAGTCATCATGCCAACACACCTTCCATAAGAACTGTATAGACAGGTGGAAAAGAAGCCAGGCCAGAGGCAATGATATCTGTCCCATATGCAGAGAAACGTTGGGTGAACTCAATGTAATAAGAATAAATTAAGAGAAATATGACAAATGTGTTGTTATTGTGTTATATGCAAATTAGCCATGTGCTCTATACAAGGTGTTTATATGCAAATCAGTCACTACTTTACATGCACCATTGGACAATTTTTGATCACATGACTAATCTGCATGTCCAGCTTACTATTAACACAAGGAGTTGGGGACAGATATTCATTTAGAGCTGACACCATGAACAGTGATGACCAAGCAAATGCCCTCCGTGCTCTGAATCGTTTAGAGTCATGGGTTGCATACACAAAGAGACAAGTGTCTGGAGGACAACTGAACCGTACTACACAGTCTATAGGAGTTGACTTCATGCGTATGGTGGAAGCACATACAAATCAATTGTTGCAGCACATAGAAAATGACAGGGTGCATTCTCCGGCAAGTCCAGACCCAATCATTGATGAGGAGGTGTGTGACACAGATGACGATGATGATCTTCCTTCTCTCCCATCTGGTCTCTCACATGCAGATCCTCCTCCCCCATTTGTACTTTCACATGCAGATGCTATAATCATATCTGATGATGAAGAGGATGTATTGCCAAGATGTGAAATCTGTTACTTGGAGCTTTATCATCAGGCCACCGCGACAATGGTTCCATGTGGGCACACCTTTCACAATGATTGCAATGAGATGTGGCTCACCAGACATGACTACTGCGCATTATGTCGTACGCCAGTTGATAGCATTGATTATGATTGAACTGTTTCAGGACACATATAGGCAATAAAGATGAAAAGAAAACATACATGTTTGTTCACTCTTGTTATTTATCTGTAAATAGTACATGGCACTAGATGGGTTTCTCGTGTGTGCTATGGTAGTTGAGGAAATCTTCCCAATCACACACACACATCTGAGAACAGAACACATCTCCATCGATACATGTGAAAGCACAGTTGCGGCAAGTGTTCTTCTGACAGTTGACACAACAAAACATGTATTTGCCTGATACTTGCTTGGTTGGACATATCCCACAGTCATATAGTATCTCTTTGCCACAATGAGTGTGTTCAGGTACTGATTCACTTTGCCTGTCTAGTTCTTTTGCTATTGGCCCGCATTCTACTTCACCAAGATAATCTAATATGCCTTGAAAAGACAAAACTTCGTCATCTTCGGAAGGGGCCACATGTACATTCTTTTCAACAGTAGCCATTTCTGATTTGTACTTATCACTTATCTCAGATTCTGATGCAGCTAGATATTCTATGATGTCCTGAAGGTCATCAGTTACTTGTAAATCATTCTTGATAGAAGCCATCTCGTTCTATGATGATCAGATACAATTGGGCATTAATACATCATCACATCAGAATCGAATTTTCATTGAGGATGGTTATTACCATAGAGGCCTGAAGGAGGTCATGAAGAAAGATCACGAGCAGATGACAGAACCACAAGGGCAGATAGGAGGCATCACAAACATGACTGACCAGGAGCAGATGACCGAGTTGCAGAGGCAAATGTTGTTGGTTTCTCATCGCCTGACAACAATGAATGATTCTCTGCAGAAAGATAACAGAGCTCATAAGAAAATCATTGTTGATCTCCAAGAGGAAAACTTTCTATTAAGAGAACAGCTGAAGGATTTCCACTGTTCACACATGGAACATTTGGCAGACCAGAGAAGCAGAGCGCTACAGTCTTACAAGCACACGTATGAAGTAGCTCATGATTTCAGCAGAGGTGGTAGCACTGAATGTGACTGCACTGAATCAAATGACCATGAGGAAGGAACTGATGAGGTTGATAACAGAGCAGAAGAAGGTGTATAGGTTGTTTTTGTTCCAACTTACTTTGAAATAAACCATTCCCACACAAACTCGAGACCCTTGTTGTATTGAAACACACAAAGCAATCTTCATTAAATTAGTTTTTATTGATATCCTGTATACATCATATGAAGACTTTTCACCGAATGAGTCTTTTGTATGTCATCTTCTCTTCTTCCACGTGAAGAGACTTCATGAAAAATGATCGTCGTCGCTCCTCTTTTCTTTCTCTCATTTCACTCCAATCAACATTCCCATCTACAGATTCGTCTGGTAGTTGTAGTTGTGCTGTGAGGGATGGATCAAATTCAGACAGTGTACTACAGGTCGGACATAATTTTCTCTCAGAAGAAACCAGACAAGTGTCTGAGTGCCTGTCTTTCACTGGCATGTTTGGTCCCAGTGAAGAACACTTAGAGCACACCAATGTTTTGCTGTCTGCCATTTCAAAACATGACCTCCTTCCTTGACATAGTGTTGTGTGCAAACGATCCGAATGACCTATGCTTAATATGGTATGGTTTCTCGGATTGAAAATGGATAACATGACGCACATAGTTGAGTCGTCCCTGTAGCACCTGTGCTCTAATCGTTCCGAATCCAAGAAATATCCAAAAGAGGAGGGTCTCTTGGTTAATCCCCAATGGGTCAGGAGTTCCATGCAGTGTGCACACACCACCATGCTGCATTTCTTCATGAACTGTCCCATTTTCATAGCTTGATAGACACACTTCACAGATTCAATGGGAAACATCTGATATCGCACATGGAGTGCACACATTCTCATATACATGAGAACAACAAACTTGATGTACTTCTTCATCTGGAGATCCAAGCGTTGTACAAAAGATCTCAAGGCCTTCGGTTGATTACATTGTATAAGACCCTGAAGAACACTGTCTGATTGGTCCCCTGTCACATAATGTAAAGCCAGCAAAGGGAATGTGTGTGACACTTTACGAGACAGAATTAAATGTAGTCTGTTCATGTCTTCGTATTCTTCATGGGATGTTGGATCGATATCCACACTTTGCAGACACCCCAAAATCACCATGTTCTGAAGATCAATGGGCATGATGGTCGGTATGGGAAGAAGGTGTGCCACTTTCATGTTTCCTACTCTAGAATGCAGTTCATTTATTGTTTGCATGGGAGACTCAAGATCCTCCAGCATCTGGACGAGAAATTCATTGCCAGGCATGCATAATGTATCGTATACCATGTGTAGCGTTGCAAGGTTCTTGTTTCCATTCTTTCTTTTCATGTAAGGTTGGATGAGCTTTCCATAGGCTTCCTTGAAGCTGATATGGACGTCCATGGATTCTTTCAGATTCCTTTTATTCCCTAGGAAATCTTTGAGCCATTTAGTGAATCTAGAAGTGCAGTCATTTTCCTCAGCCAAAGGCACGAGCAATGGATTGATGACGTGGAGTACACTTAAAATCACATGCTTGCGTATGATGGCTTCAAAAGAAAAAGTATCGAACGAAGGTAATACACAACAGTCCCAAGAGCACTCCATATGGCCATGAGGAATCAGTTTTCACATTTGCATCTGCACATGAAATTCCCAAATGTTCGTCCGTAAAATTCAAATCCTTTTTCCCAGTTAGTAGCAATGTTGTCTCCCGCCAATCAGCCCTTGGTTCCGATAGAAGTGTCAGTTCTGTTATGGTCAATTTCATGTATTTCGCTGCTGTTTCCACTATGTCTTTGACAAATACCTTTCCGGGTATGCATATGCTGTTTCTGCTCCCACTGAAGATCAATCTCATTGTTATCGAGATATAGTTGTCAACACTGTCACACACTATATACTTGTCTGTCTTGATGTTCATGTTTACAGCATACTTGCTCAATGAGTCCAGGACAATCTTTTCTATTCGGTTTGTTGCTGCAGTTGTAGTCACACCACTTGTTTCATGAGAGAGAGACATCACTTGGTATATCTCATCCGTCTCTAATTTCAATGTGCCAAACAGGACAACTACAATGTCCTCACAGCACTGACTCATTCTTGTCATTCCCCACCACACTATGATTTGATCTCCCACTGTTTCAATGAACTGGTTGAACTTCAGTAAATTTAACATGCTCAAACTGCTGTGTGTGACTTCCTTGTCAGATGCAAAACATACTACCACTAGGTCCCCGTTTTGCAGCTGGTTTGTGGAAACCACTTTCTTCCCGAATCTCTGGCATATATCTCGTATTATAACGTCCATGTCACAATAGTCCATTTCCTTGTGTCCATAAATAAGAACATTGTTATAAGTGCCACACCAACTACATTTGCTTCAACCAGAGCATAAAATGAGAGAGCAGTCTTCTGCCTGAAAAAAGATCCAAGTTGGACTGCCTTCACTTCGGTATATTTCCTGATGTCATGCCATCTCATTTCTTCCCAGTAGGAGCTGCCATTGAAAGCTGTTTGAACATGCAGGAGTGCGGCAGTGCATAATTTCACAGCACTGGGCTTTACATGAACAAGGCAATATAAGAATGGATCACTCAATGGTTGAATCGGATCAGGAGCTAGCATTTCTAGAGAGAGGTCTTTCAAAACATTCACGGCCAGACCTCCATGCTCCTTTATCAATCTGCAAGGCCGTCTATAGCACACCCCATTTGGTGATATCTCAGCACAAGAGAAAAATATTGGTGGAACAGTACAACTGAGATGCAAACTTTCAGTCAGATGATTTGTGTAACTCCCAATATGAAAATGTCCAGACCCTACCCTGTATGATATCACTTTGCCGTCGCTCATAACTTCTGATGAACGAGGGCATGTTTCAAATGATGGCAAGCCACACTCTCCCACACATGCATCATGTTGTGGAGGGAAAAGGTTGTCGGTGTGGTAGTCAAATGATTGAGTATCTTCGGCATGGACTTGAATTTGGAGTCGTTTCTGTTGCAGGAAAAAAGTTTCTTCGTAATGCTGTATCCCATGCCCATGAGGCAAACTGATGCCTAGACCTTTTGAATTCTGGAAAAGGAGATGAGAGCTACTGTCAGAGACAAGGGTTCCATTTGCCTGATAACACTGCAATATTGAATATCCCATTTCGTTCCACTGTAAATGTTTGGAAGAACAACTGATCTGTCCTATCACCCTTTCTATCTGACCACCGAAGGACACTGGTATCTCTGGACGGTGATGTCTATAAGGCTCTGAAAAAGTCGGCCTATGCATGTGTGATCTGAGATGGAAGTCCACAGACAAACAGAGCCTTCCATGTGAGGGAAATACACTGGCATTCACAGGTACTAATTCTGTGTCCAGTGCTTGAGCTGCACCACACATTGTGAGCAACAGTTTGAACATCAATATTAGCATCATCACTGTGTAACAGAAGCATTCAAACGCGGCAATGATTCTATTGTGGCTCTTGCTGCTTTTTATCAATTTCGGAGTTTCTCATGCAGCTATACAAACAAGTTTCGCAAATTACGGTACAGCAGAGGAATTGGCCATCATAGCCGCAAGTGATAGAGCAAAGCCATATTTTTTGAGACCAGACGGCTATGAACCTAATTGTACAGACTATGCTTGCATTGAAACCCTGATGCACACCTCTGGCTTCCTATGTGGATCAAACGTTGTCTCGTTTGTACATGAGCATGTTCAACTTCATCCCGGGATGAAGCTCCTACCTAGCTGTGTTGAGCGACAGACCATCTCCAGAATTTCTGGTCCGACTGAGGATATGGTACTAGCAGATGTATTATCCAGTGGTCTGGCAGCTTTAGATGCAGGGTACATGCCTTGCACACTCATTGTTCTAGACCCAAATGATGTGTCCATTCATAATATTGACATTGATAACAGCGGTTGTATACTGCAAGCAAGTGAACGGTTTTCTACCCTCCCATCATATCTCTCTGCAGCTATAGTCCTCCTCTCCAGCTCCTCTGTGATAAAGAACATCAGGGTCCATGATGTGCAATCAGTGAAAGCAGCCGATTCCATGCTTATCTACATAGGAATGAATTCTGAAGCAGAAGGGACACTCACAAATGTTTCATTGACCATGCTTCACAACAACAGTATATTCCTTGACATGCTGTCTGGAGATGTAGTGTTAGACAACAGTGTGAACGTCAGGTCCTTCCTACCGGATGGCAGCCGAATTCCTCTGACTTTGCACACTGACAGATTCATGGGACCCATGGCTTCTGTAAAACTTCTATCGAAAGCAAACCCTGATGAAACACGATATATAGCATATAAGATGTTGTTTATTGTTTCCTCTGTCATCGTGGCTGCCCTCTTGGTATACATAGTCACAAGTCTCATCCATGTGTCAGATACTCCAGGATCATCAGTGTGATGCCTTCAGCATGAAGTGGTTGTGAATGAAAGCATGAATTACACGTACTGATTTCCTGATTGCATGGACTAAAGCTTTCAAGATATCACTTATCACAGGTTTGAGCAAACTGATGATCACGTACATCCAGACACCCTCAGTATAGATGAATCTTGAGAACGTTTGCCCTCCCACTACTCCAGCACACAAGTCCGTCTGAAAATTGAGAGAGCATTTCTGATGAAGCCAATCAGATCCTGCTGCCTGGGTACCAAAGGAGGGATAAACAAGTCTAAAGGGATAGGATATGAAAATCCTGGTGAGAGTAATTGATTCATACCATACCACCTCGTTGCATAACGGATTCCCAAACATCTTTGCAATAAAGTACCTTATAAGTACACCCAGGTGTTTGAATTCATCACATGTTCCATTAGTCAGGCTAGCAACTGCTTTGAGCTTAGCATATTCTGTGTGGGAAAAAAAATGAATCACTTTGTCAAGAAGGCTAGCAACTTGCCCAGCCACATTTTGAATGGCAAAACATATACCAAAAGTCAGGACTGACATCACATACAGGCCAATAAAAGTGTACCAGAATGCTGGATTCATCAATGTGAACAGTGGTCGAACAACATATACAAATGGGTTCATTTCTTATTTATTTATTTCACTAAAACTCTTCAGCAATACAACCATAATTTAGTCTGTGAGTGGTATTTGATACAAGTTCTGCCTTACACAATGATTGGGGCTGTGTCATGAACTTATCAAATATGGACAAGGGGCTGTCATCTTTGTTGGCAATATCATCGTTGCAGTTTGGGGTAGTAGCATCCATGTACCTCTGAAGGAAATCCATATATTCAGTTGGGTACTTCTCATTTGCCAGTTGCTCCATGTTCACATCCGAGTTACATTTAGAAAGACATGATGTTTCATTCAATGGACCGAAATCTCGCAATATACGATCTGCACTCCACAGAGCTTTCTGCTCTTTTACATTGATTATCTCATCTGTCTGTAAGCAGGAACTGTTGTCACTCAGTCCAATCAACAACCTGCAAGCAACATCATGTATGTTACAAAGGATGACATCCTTTTCTGTTCTATTGTATATGATTGTGTTACAGGAAGGACATTTAATGTCTTCTGCATTGACATCTATTGCCCTCAATTGAATCCAGCGCCTAATGCAGTCCTTGTGGAATAGGTGCATGCCACTACTATGTTCTGTACTAAAATTTGAGCTTGCCTGTTGAATTCTCTTTGATACAAAGTCGGTATATAGATCGCATTTCTTTATGTCTTCGGGAGGCAACCCTTGCTCTTCTAGGAACTGTCTTTCTGCATCTCTATATGGACAATTGAATCCTTCGATAGGCCTGTTGGAAAACTGTTCCTGACATATGGGACAATGGATCTTCCTGAAGTTATTCACTTGGGAGTCATTGATGTTCTCCTCACCCTTCCATTTGCATGCCATGATGTTGTAATACTTGTTCACTTCTTGTATCAGTCTTATATTTTTACACTCGAAATCAGCAGTGTCGATGCAGTTGGAATCTAATACAGTCAGTTTGAGCTCTGTTTCTGGCACATCCCGAATAGCACGAACCATGACATGAGCATCAGTAGATTTCTCTCCATAGACCATCACTGCAGTAGGTTCGATGAATTTCACCGGAGACATAGACCTGTCACCATGCCTTGCCAATCTCACTTTGAACAAAAACTTTAACCTTCCGCTGGCATTTTTGTTGATGTAATGAATCAGTTTACAGAACAACACCCAACATTTCCTTTTCAGGAGAGGTGGATCTCTGTGGTATACATCATACACATCGTTCAGAAGCAGGTGGAAAACATTTTTGACAAGTTCGTAACCACTGTCTGTGAAAAAATACATGGCATTGGCTGTGTTGGCGAATAGTTGTGCTGCAGCAAGAATGAATGTCTGTCTCCTGAAATCCATCCTATCAAGGACTCCTAACAGATATATGCTGAGCTCTCGATAGTCAGCCAAGCTTACTTGCATACTGATAGGCTGAACCAGCTGCAGCTGACATCCATTTTTTGACTTTGATGTGACAGGCAAAGTTGGCGTAGTTTGCATCAAGTCCATCAGAGAGCACTGTGGTTTTTTCCCATCACAGCTCTTGATCTTTTTGTAAATTTCCATGTCAGTGTGTTGTGACATGTCGTCAGGTGCCTTGCGTTTCCTCAATGATGGTGTATCAAACCCATTGTCTTCCATGGCTTTCCTGTATATGTTGACATTGTGCTCAGCAGCCGTTTCATCGTGTGACGTCAACGAGGAGATCACTGCAAGTGCAATGGTCGAACTGCAGCCCTCTGCAGAGCTATCTGCCGGGATACTTTGCACAAGAGATCCGGGTCTGACTGCACCAAAGTTAAGATTACCAGCTCTCTGTAATTCTCTGTTCAGATCGTCTGTGAACACATTAGCTACTCTCCTTGCAGTGGCCTGGGAATTTTGTATTCGTTCGTTCATGTCATTCATTTCTGTCAGAACAGATGCTTGCAACTTCAAAGCAGAAAGCCATCCATGTACATAGTTTACCATGTCCTCAGCTTGAAGCATGCCCTTCTTCAGGAAGGTCAGATGTTCCTTACACAGGGCAACAATGTGACAGTTTTTACTCTGTTCCTCCTCACTACCGTCATAGGCTTCCATGCACTTCTCAAAGTTAGTTGTCAACCTCTGGAGCTCAGTGATGATTTGCCAGTTCTTGAAATGGATCGGCATAAAGTCAGCCAACATCTTGCCCAGATCGTGGCGTTGTCTAAGTCGGTCTCTGTCGAATACATTTAATGCCTCATGTTTTTCTAACCATACATACTCATTTTGCACCTGTGTTTCTTCTCCCCTTTTGTTGGTGAATTCTCTCACTATGTTCATTTCGTTTGAGCTCAGACTGTGAAATTCACATGCATGGTTGGTCTGCTCCCACATAGAACGGAAGCGCCATGGACACATTTCATTTGCTTTCTCGGGATTCCTGAAGCCACATTGATAAGGAAACCCAATGATGGAGCGTTTTGCAAAGTGAGAGTCTCTGAGATCAGATCCGAAATGCCTGAAAAAATCATCTAAATTTCTCCAGAAATACTTGGCAATGTTGCATTCCTTGAAATCGAGAGCAACCGCAGGAAGTGCATGTGAACAATCTTTTGGATCACTGTTATATGCAAAAATCCATGGTACGTCACCTTTGATGCATGTGTTCTCATCATTCTTCCGTGATACACAAAGCAACATCCTGCTCAATTTTTCTATGGAAGTGTTGGAACTTTCACCTGGCAGGTACTTTTCTTTCAGAAACATCATGACACCACTCAAAGACCGCCTCCCTCTGCCAGCTTCTATGTGCTTGTTTATAGTATGGCAGAAGTCTTTCGGTAGAGAAAAGAATGAGTTTGGAACACTGCCCTTTTCTATAGTGTAGGGATAGTCAAATAGTTTGGCTGCCGTTCTGAGCCTTACCAATGCGTTGGCCTCGAGCCAGTTATCATATCCATTCAGACACACCTGCCCATACTGTCTAAGTTCAGCGAGAAGCAGATGAATCTTCCTCTCGCAGGAAGCTGGTGATATAACATACAGTCCTGCTCTCAAGTCATTTGCTTTTTCATCTTCAGCGATCTGTAAGTATCTATTCCAATTCGAATGGTCCTTTGTCTGAAACAGAGGATCTGGTAGGTGCTCATTTTTCAGAGGGGAGGGCATGTCTTTTTCTGTGAATATATTGAACATGAGCATGTCTTTGGTACACTGGTGTAAGACACCTATTATCATTTGCAACAAACTCTTCTTGGCATTCCAAGTTTTACTGTCCGGCTCTATGTGTGATATCACAGAGAACGTCAAGTATGGCAGCAGGTGGAGGGCAAGACCTTTGGTTTTTATGTCTACCATGAGTGACTGTGTCACCTCATCTTCATGTACAACGAGTCCATCTCTTTCCATCTTACGCGCAGCTTGTACTGCTTGAACACAAAGTTCAGAAAGCTCTCTCATGTTCTTAGCAACACAAAATGAACCACCACATCCATCTTTTTTTATTCCTATCGGTCCATTTGGTATGGAGATATATATTTCAGAGAAAGTGCTCTTGACTCTGCTGTCATTCCTATAGAACTTTTCTCTCTTAGCTCTAGTCTCACTAAGACTCATGGTGACAATTAATTTTTCTGATACATTTTATTTCATCATCAATACATTTCAGTTGACACTGGATGCAGTATCATTTAAGTCAATCTTATACTTTTCCTTTTTGGTTTCCCATTTTGAACCATGCATATGCACATTGTGTATGGCTTTGATGTGATACAGGAACATCACTATAGCAGCAAGCATGATAACAGACTCGACGGCGGACCAGGAAAATAATTTACATATCGCATGTTGATCTGCATTCACCATGCAACGTCCAGCAAGTGAGGAAGTCAGCCCAAACATCAAGAAGACTACAAAGGGTAGGATGTGTTCAGCTATTTGGATCCATCCTTTTGGTTCGGATAGCAATCGAAGCATTTTCATTTTCGACTCTCGCTGGCATGTTCTGTAAGATACCCATATGAGCATGACCAGAACGACTGACATTTTCAAGAAGAAGCAAATTTGAAGAGGCAGTAGCACTTCAGACCAGTTGGGGACACTGTTAAGATTTCCCTTTGCATCATGGAAAGCTCTCACAAGCAGGATGATCTGTGTTCCCTCTAGTAAATTGTCCACAGCCTTGAAAATATTATTTGTTAAGTTGGCTGAAAATATTCTGCTCATTCTGAACTTCCACCAGTCCATGGACTGGCTCAATTCCGTGGAAATGGATTCTAACTCGGTCATCATATTTCTAGGCTTCAGATGGTTCATTTCTATTGAATTGTCTTCATCTAAGCACCATTTCTTTTGCAGGGGGGCCGTGTGTCTGTAGTGGTTATATATGGCCAGGATGTGATGGATCATGTGACCTGCCATGGCCGTGCAAATTATTCCCTCTACTGCAGATAGATTCATGTTCTTGCAAAATGTAGTGTTTTCTGCCCTTTCCCCCCAGTTTAAATGGCAACCTCCAATGGATATGGCACACAAGAGAAACATGATATACGTAATCACAGGAACTACATGCTCGAAAACTGGAAGGCAACTGTGGAGTTCTTCATATATAACGAATATGGTGTGTTTCCTTTCCTTCTGCAGAACATTTTCCATTACCATCACAAGGGCAGCCAGTTGAACCAGCAACTTGACAGAGAGTTGGATGTATGTAGGGAGCATGATGACGAAGGTGTTCACATCATCGAAATTGCCATTAGTTTTTCGGATGAATTCAATTATCAGAAGGACTTGCATCACATTAAGCACAAGTGAAATGATGCTGTTCACATGGAGAACAAAGTTCGGAGGGAAGATTCTTCCCATCCTGAACTGCCAATACTTCCAAGTGGAAGTTAGATCACGGTCTATGGCATCACACTGCTTGATGACTACATCACCTGTATGTTCAATGGCATTTCCTACACTTCCAATAAACTTTTTTGCTCCTCGAAATTTGTTCAGTCCTTCTGATTCTTGGATGCTGGAATAGCCCCTGTAAGACTTAGGTATGTACGCCTTCATCACTCTTGTTGTTTATGCTGTGGCTTTCATTAATGAATATAGAACGAAATGAAAGATGACGTCATGAATATCTGGAAGTCTTATGAAATAGGGGATGACACCATTGAGTTTACAAGTCCCTATCTGTCCAAAGGAGATAGAGTATCTGTTTTGTCAGTTTCCCCAGAGAGTTTTCAAAAATGGAAGGACATCCTCAGTGGGATTGAAACCTCCCCTGTGAAGCCTATTCATGACATGGTCGTCGGAGCTACCACAATAGACAAAGGATTACCCAGGCCATTATATGAAATAGAATCGAGAGGCAAGAAATGGTTTGTACAAGGGAATAGAATAGCAGGAATTACACGCATGCTAGCTAAACACCTTTCTGAGCGACGGTATCGCTCAAGAAGATTTAGAACTAGGCACAAACGATACTGTCACAACTGTCTGAGAGTGGGCATTGCTGTCGACAAAGAACTGAAGGATTTTGCTTTGGGTGCAACTTCATTTGAAGATCTTGCTCAGGAAGATTCAAAGAATATCATACATCATTTACATGAGATGGACATCACACTCGTGTCATCTGCTGTATTAGTTAGTAATTGGAACCAGACGACTGGTCAGGAGTCAGTGTCAGGAACAGAGATTGATCTGGTCGGGTTTGATCATGAAAACAGAAGATTGGTTTTGATAGAAATAAAGATCACGTCTTCAAGTTTTCAAGATCTCTACACACAATACAAGAGGTGCAAGAAAGACAAGATCACTGGTTTCATGAAATGTTTATTAGGCAGATACATTGCTCAAGTTGTTTGTACAATGAAGATGTATGAGAAAACTTATGGTTCGAGAGGAAGTCATGGACTCTTGGTCATATGTGAACATCGAAACAATACACCCTATTCCCTGGAATTGAGGAGCGAGGACTATGATGATGATATATTCTGTGGTTGGATGCCTGGATTTTGAAATAAACATGAAATGAATTCACTTGTGTTTTTCTGTTGTAAACCTTCCCTTAACTCCGGTTAGCAGAGGACGGCTCTCAGTGTTGTTGATTCCATATGCATCTGCCATCACCGATATGCCTGCGTCCGTTCTCCTGGAATTCAGCCGTAAAGCTTCGGAGAATCGTGTTTCACTATTGCTATTCTCTTTCAATGGTGATTTGCTTTGCCAACTGTCATTTACATCTGATATAGCTTCTGACCTATCAGATGATCTACCATGAGATGCTCTCGCATCTATATATTGCCTCTCAAGGAACCCGATATTTGATCTTCCGCTGAAAGACGAATAGATCGGTGTAGCATTTATCCTATCCACCACTTTCCCTGCCATCTCCTTTCGTTCTACTGTTGCTCGTTTGTGGATGTTGTCAATTCCATGGGAAACAGTTTCTGTGTCGTACAGAGGAACTTTGTGTCGTGGGAACATTTCCCCATATATGAGGTGTGCCTCACTGTAGTTTCTTGTGGCATAAGGGTTTTCAGTATACCATCCTCCGGGTAGCTTGCCTACGATGTCGATTTCAGTCAGATCAAAACCAGCTGAATTGTAGTTCTCCCGCAGGTGGCGACCATTCAACGGAATGATATGATGTTGATCTAGCAGTGGATGGCATCCAGGCAATGCTTCCACCACAAAAGCTGTGTTCTTCCACCAGTGGGATGGCAGTGTGAACTTGCCATCCCTTGCAATGTGTTGAGTGACATCTAACAGAGTAGAAGTCATACCAGAGTTCAGATTCTTGGACACAGCATTGTGTATGACACGTCCTGAACTGAGTGGATCAACAATGAAGCAATTGCCATTCACCCTTGTAGTTATGTCGATTCCATTGTTTGCTGTGGCATTTGTCACAGTGCTCATGTTGCCAACAGCATACATCATGTTGTCTTTCCCGCCTGCATAAAGACCTACCATTCCAACTGTCATGTTGCATTGTCGTATGACACGGTATTTTCTGTTCAATAGACACTTGTGTCCTATTTCCTCTTCTATGGAAGGTGTGTATCGTATCATGTTCAGGTAAGCAGCAATGACTCGGATGAGAAAAGGTTCATCTGATGTTTTTCTGAGGTGCTCGAATCTATGACTCACAAAGTGATCGAAAAAGTTCTTATGTCTCGAATAGGTCTCATCACGGATGACGTCGACATCGAATTTGAACAGTGGATCGTATGCAGTCACTTCAAATAGTTTGTGATCCTTCTTTGCATTCTCATTATCATAACAGTGCAGAGCTTCGGATAACTGCAAATTACTTGGAAATCCCTGTCTGAAGTAAGGCTGTCGAAATGTCTCCTCACTTTGGGTGTAGAGATTTTTACGACACTGGTTGGCCAACCTGAAGTTGAGAAATTCTGCAGGGTTACTGTCCTTGTGTTGTACCGTGTATATGTGCCTGAACACCAATGGCACTATGCACAGAGAGTAGAATCTGTATGCTGCTTTTGTCTCCCTACTGCAGCTTTCCCCATGATTGACAGCATCATCCAGGTCTTTAATGACATCATACACCGGAATGCTAGATGGACAGTCTGTCAGAATACCATCTGGTGTGTCCACTCTGGGGAAAAGTCCAGTCAATCTACTGGCTACACGGAACATGGCTGACCTGGCTGTGACAATCTTTGATAGACAATCATGAGAGCTACCCTTTTCTTTGGCTTGATGCATTGCACGTGATGCTATAGTGGCAAGTGCATCAAAATACCTTGGGATACCAGCAAACTTACTATACCCCTGACATTCAATGAGGTCTTTCAATAAAAAGTCCACTAAGTCATCTTCGAGTGAAGTACTTGCAAGGCGTATTGTATTCTCAAACTGTGCCTCTATCCTTTCCATCATTATGAAGTCCGTGCCTTTCCAGCTTTGTTCTCCACTCTTTATGAGGTACACTTCTAGTTCATTTAGGTCATCTTCATGCAAGTTCACCTTATTTGCCAACCAGTCTTTGGCTGCTTCCACATCACCCATAGGGGGGTGCCAGTTATCAAAAGAAGGTCTGTTTCCAAAAATTCCTGCACTACGGAAATTACTCCGTTGGTTCTGCATTGGGCAATATCTGACTTTGGGACTTGGAAAATAGTATGTGTAGGGGCTGTTCAGAGGTAGCTTCTTCCCTATCAGGTTCAGGAGGCCAACAGAGTTTGTTTTCCTCTCGAGGAATTCTAAAAGTCCAGGCACACCCCTCAACATCTCATCGTATTTGTATCGGTCGTACGTTTCAGGGAGCAGACCACCACCGGATCGGAGGCATTCATCCATTGTAAATGTGCCATCTCTTCCCTTCTGAAGGTCAGTCACTCGAATGGACGATCTCACTACAGGCTTGAAATCAGACACTTTGACATTGTTCAGACCAGAGAGATAGCCCAGTTCGTTGAACGTCCAAAAACTTTCCCCATGCTCGAACATGTTGTATGTGCTATTCGATTCTCTGTTCAGATGTGGAACTTGCAGTATTGGCAAAGTCACTCCATTCACATTCACGGCTGAAGTGGTCAGAGACAGCTGCTTGCTCACTCCATGGTAAGGCACTATGTTTCCAGGGACAAATGTGCCTTTATCATCTGAGAAGGATATCGTATACAGGACATCAGAATGGGGTGTCTTATATCCATGAAAATCTGCTATGAAATCGGCTATTTCAGGGGTAGTGACAACACAGTTAGGTCTTTGACCTGATTTGCTTTCCAACATCAAGGATGTATATGCGTCTTGTAGTGCACCCTGTGGACTGATAGCATTCAGTGTCCAACTACAAAACTCCCTTGATTCTCGCTGTATTTCAGAATAAACAAAGTCCTTGATCGTCTCTGTCATGTCACAGAGCCTCGAGATGTTAGGATAATCATTCCTCAGTCTTGCCATTGTCAGTGTAGGACAGTTAGATAGAGCGTGTGTTATCTGATCCTGCATTGTTTGGTTTATGCTCTTCTCAACCTGTTCCTTTCTATACATATATTCTGCCAATCTAGCTTCTGGTGTGCAGAGCAAGTTTGCCTCAGGTTCAATAGCTATTTTCATTCCAAACATATCAACACTGAATGAAACATCCCAACTGTCTGCTGGAAGACAGGAAGCAGTAGACCGGGCAGTGATTGGCCCTGCAGTGAAAGTAGGATAGTTTATAAACTTGCAGGTAAATTTCTGTTTCCCCTCGAAAAGAACTATAGGGGCAACAACACAGAAGTTGTTCTCTGTGCTTGTGAAACCAGTCCTTGAATTTATTCCTCCCATGAATAAATGGAGCCCTAGGTAAGCATCACATATTGGTCCCACGTCCTGTCCTCTTATGCTGTTGCCTAAGCTGTGAAATATTTCATCTTTACTCTCCTGCCCATACAGGTAGCTTTGAAGTATTGGATGCAGGGGTCTGTCAGAACTAAATGAAGAAATTCCATTACGTACATGGTCATGGGAAAGGTTCAATGGATCTCTGAATCTGTTTGAGTTCATGGTTTTACATATGAGTATATCTCAGCATGGGTAATAATATGTTTTTTTCTCTGTTTTATTTTCATGTCAATATACATCTCATCATATCCCCACATTGTGCATGTCCTTTCAAATGTGGTTGTGCACATTCGAAGTCGAGGCATTGTGCAAGAATGATCGGCGGCCTCAGGGAAGTAGCAAAATCAATAGCCGCCTTTGCAATTTGAAGAGTAGCCAGGAAGCCTTTTTCTGTTGTGATCAAGGGACTGTCATCAAAGTCTGTAATTGTCTCATTGCAACACCTCATGAATTCGGACTTCAATATTGCATCGTCCTTTTCACATGCATTGAGCACTTTACCCATGAGATTGAACAATGCAGGCAACTGTTCATATTTCACAGAGGAGTTCCATCCTCCACTGCTCATGTTTGCTATTTCCAGGTGGCATCTGTAGGCATCCACATCATGATGAAACCTGGAATATCGCATGAGCTCCCAGTTTTCACGAACAGGGTATGTTGCAAACTTAGAAAGGGAAGGTCGAGCATTTCGAACTTGTTGCCATACCTCAGCCTGATGTCTTACATCTTTTTCTGTTGGAAATCTGACTGCAACATAGTCAAAACGATTTATTGGCTCACTTCCCGTATGTAATATGTTGGCTGGTTGACCTGGAGTGAAACTGATATCCCAGCCATAGCCAGATGCAGTGTGTGCCACACCAACCCCCTTTTCCACCTGATTCACCCCAACATTGTATCTCTTGATTTCACTCAACAGGAAGGTATCCAGTTTGTCACCCAATGACTTGGGATTGAAGTTGACCCTATATCCAGAGGCATCTGGCATCACTTCCAGCTTTTCATAGTGACACGATTCCTCCTCCTTTACAGTGCTTTGAAGCAGGACGACCTGCCCAGCTTCAGCAACATTATCTTTAGGATCTATACATGGATATAATGAAATGAGAGATGAGGATTCACCAGCATTGTTGTTGTGAAGATAAGTACTAGATATTTCAACTCTCTGAGATGGACCATAAAAAGGAACAGACATTTCTTTTCAATTTTGTACTTTATTGGATGAACACACGCTAGTATTATAGATCGAACAAGGGAGGTTTCCTGACAATACCATTCAATGATGCATCTACTGTTTGTGATGTTTCTTCCTTAGGTGCTGTGCTCTTTTCTGTTTTCACTTCACTGCCTTGGTTTTTCATGTAGTGGAGCAAGTCTCTTATGTTCTGGTTTAGTTCGACAAAGTTTTTCTCCTTCTCTTCTTTCTTTTTTTCCCTCTGCAATAAATACTCCTCCTGTAGCTGGTTGTACTTCCTCCTTTCATCCTCCTGCTTTTTTGTACGCTCCGAGGCGAACTTCAAGAAGTCATCTTGCCATTTCATAGGAATCTTAGATTCAAGAGATGATTCATCCAACTTCCTTTTCTTGCTTGTTGGCTCACACGTAGACTGATTACTGCCATCAACAGTTTGTTGGGCACTGAGCGTGCTTGTGTCGAGACCTCTTTCATTCATGTATGCTGCAAAACTCATGTCGTCTACACACTGAGTAGATCCATTGTTAATAGTCACACTTTGCCTTTTGATATTATCATATTGAGACTTTGCGAGTTCCATTGCTCTTTTGTTGAGCTTCTGATTCCTGTTGTCTAACGCTAAGGCTTCCTTTCTCTGCATTTCATGGCGCAATATATCAAATGCTGCATCTACAGTTTCCATCAGTTCTGATCTCTTCACCTTACCCTCCAGTTCTGGGAACTGTGCATCAAACCTTCTTAGTACTTCATCAGCCATTTTCTTTGATTCAGTGTCGTTCGAATAGCACTCATGACACAAAGTCATTAGTTCTCTTAGTGCTTCAACATCAGTTTTTCCACCATGTATTATGCCTCTTTTCCTTAACATCTCGAGATCACTCCTTCTCTTCTGGGCTATTTCACTGCCGCTCTGATTTTCTAACGACAACCTGGTGCTTATCATGTCAGTCATCCACTTTGCCATGAGATCTAGGGCTTCCTGAGATGCTTCATATTGTTTGCACACGGTATCGAGCGAGGTCTGAGTCTCAGTCAACGTCTCCTTTATGGCCTGAAACTCCTTCTCTGGTAGGCCAGCCATAGATTCTTGGAATCCATTCTCTGCTGTTTCTTCTTCAGCCATGATTTGGTCATATAGAAGAGAACTTGCTTCGATACGTTTATACTCAGGAAACCCAAAGTTTGATGCCTTTTCTGCAACACGCACACCTCTCAGGAACATACCGACACAACCATTTCTGGCACCACAATAGCAGAGCGATATTTCAACAGCCACTGACATATCTCTTTTTAATGTTGAAAGGCTAGCAGATGTTTCTGACAGCATCATCAGATTGACTGACGACTTCAAGAAGGACTGATTGTCTATGTGTGCAAGAAATGCAACTGCAAACTCATGCCCATTGATTTCATTGAAGTCGTGATCATGCCATGCAGCTACTACCTTGCCAAGTGACATTGCATTCTTGTTGTGGTTATATTTCACTGGCACACCAGTCAACTTGATATTACATGCATCATTCAGATGTATATCATATGGACTGTCACTGTTCATGGTTGACTTTGGGTCACAAAGCAAATAGCCCATCCAATAGACTTCATCCTTTTGTATGATATTCTCAAGAAAGCTTGCCGTGGGTTGGTGTATATTCTCATGAGAGCAAACGAGGCAAAGAAGTTCAGACATTGTCATCATTTTCATTATTCGTTCGTCAATGGACAAGAAAGAAACTTATCAAGATTTTTTCGTAACCAGATTTTCTGTATGGAATCCATTATATTTTTCACAAATGGTCTGAGTTGGTGAATTTCTTCCTTTCCCTTTGAATCACTCCATTGCAGAACCAAGCTCGACTCACAAAGATCGAGATCAACTTTCACACTCTGACAGCGAAACAGCATGATATGCGAGGCAAACCAAGGAACATGTTTGATGTCTGAGAAGGTAAACGTAGCACAGTTGTCTCCTGTTCCTGTATGAACATGCTCTATGCCACCTCTGTGGTATAAATCACGGACAAGGGCATCAACAATGTAACTGTCCACACCTGTCTCTTTTATTGTCTGCATTACATCGACTGGATATTCCGAAGTCATGCCAGTCTTACTGTTACAAAGTGAACAATCTCTTTCACATACTGCTCTCTTCTCCTCCACCATCAAACAAAAGGGGCCCAAGAACTTGTGTAGAATATATAAGTTCACGAGGCTCACTTCTGATGTGCTGATGAAGATCGAGTCCAATTTAATTCTCTTAGATGTCTCATGCATGTCATCGTCCCCGTCATGTGCACGCTTTCTCTTCATGTTTCTTGTTTGCGTTTCTCATTCGTCAGTAATGCTAATGCTACCGGGAAAACCTTTGGAGAGGCCCGTATGATGGAGGGATATCTACGTGCATAAGCAAACCAAATGGCAACCCATTGTAGTCTTTCATCTAACCGTTCATAGAAATAAGTGTTTCCATATCTTGTTGCAACAGAATGCCATGTGAAAGTCCAAGAGCAAGTACCATGGTGAACTTCAACATGATCAGACTTGGGAGGCTTCTTCACCCAATGCAGTCCACACAGCGAGCGAAAATGTACAACGACTTTCCATTCTTTTTCGTTACTGACATCGACAGGTTTGTAAAGCGTATCAATCAATGGACTTTTCTTCTTCAGTCTCGAGAGAAAAGAACCAAATTGACAGATACATTGAGTTATAGTTGGATGGACGGGTAACATAGCGATATTCATCAGTATATATTCGTGTAGTACACATGTATCGAGAAGATGCTGATGCAATGACAATATTGCATCTGTCAAGGATTTCATCTGAAGCTGGCACTCATACACTGCTTTCACATCTTTGTATAATTCATTCACACTCAAATAATTTGTCTTCACGAAGAGGTCCAGGGTACCTTCCTCATCGTAGAACAAAGTCTTGTATCCTTGTTTGTCAAATAAATCTGTGATTTCCACATCCAATGCGTGTCTAGTTTTCAAAACAAGAAATCCCAACCGTACAGAGGATGCGGTATGGGACAACACATTTGGTCTTCTCGATAGTACATCCAACACATCTGACTTGGATCTGAGTTTGTGAGTTAACGTGGAAATCCAAGCATTTGCTTTTATTGTATATTGTGTTTCAAACATTCTTCGCTCTTTGTGCTACATTGTGATGTGGTCCCTGCACTGCTACTTCTTTCTGAAAATTCAATTCTCATTTCCACTGACACAGTGCTCTGTATGTATTGTACCACGGACATACAATGAAGCATCAGGGTGTTCATTCGGAGGGACATCTTCATAACCAAGTATCCAGTTGAATGGTGGAGTGAGCATATGGCGCACTCTCATTGAACCTTCCATCTCTCCAACCTCAGATGTTGCACCACCAACCAGACTATATGTGTCGTCCCGTATGTCTCGATATAGGCGTTGGAACCAGTAGACACTGGAGTTGTGAGCAAAGAGAAACTCTCCTGCGCATTCCAAATCTTCAGTGTTTCTTGCAGATTTAGAACAAGGTCTCAGATTGAGGAACCGTTTCTTCCCATCGCTTCTGTATATAGGTAACCCATGGAAGTCCACCACATCAAAGCACATAGGATTCTTTACATCATTCGAACATGGGACCATTCTGTCTCCATTTGGTAGTAGATGCTGTTTTGGTGGTACAGATGCACTCACACTGAGAAGGAACACATTTATTGCTGTTAATGCCACAGATGAAAAGATGAGGAACATCAAGGACCCACCACCGTGATCTCCGACGAAGACCTCAGTGTGCTGAATGGTATCATTCTCTGCAACTGTAGATGGTTTTCCACTAGGAACTGTGGAGGAAGGAATGGTGTTTTTTCGGTAAAATTTCTCAGACTTGGGATCGAGAGGTACCTCCTCCAATTGCATTCCCGGACATTTGTCGGAGTTAGAAGACATTTCAGTGGGCTCATTACTCTTTTTGTCTGCCATTCCTGTACGAAGTATGTATGAGAATCTGTGAACAGATAATAACTATCGGCATTAGTATGTTGCATGTTACCTTGGTCAAAAACCAGCTTCAGGAAAATTCCAAAGTTAAGTAACCAGATGAAATACAGCAGTGACACAGATGATCTTGGCATTTCATATTGATGCACATGACATGCATGTCAATATATGAAAAGTTGATATGCAAACAAATATATTTGATGTGCTATTCAAACTAGAGGACCAGATATTCTTGTTTAATTACTGGTATCACATAGACCATGCACATTCGGAAGATGTCTTCCTGTCCACAGAAAGCTTACAAGACATAGAACGTGAATTGTACAAGCAGCTTCTACAGCTCAGTCCAGAGGAAAACTACTTGTCTGCCTCCCTGTTGATGCGCGGCATCTGCAATTGTTTGGCCCTGATGAAGAGAAGAGAGGGATGTACATCTGAATTGAACACTATACATGATATGAACAATAACATCGAAAATGAGATATTGCGAGAATGGACTGAAGCTAATTCTGTTGAAATTCTTCTTAAACTGAAAAAAAATATATCATTCTTGATCCAGTATGGAAGACATCAGGTATTACACTCAGGATGCCTCAAGCATGACAATAGTTGTCATCGATGTAAGTACAAGGCAGCATCTGATCTCATTCGAGACGTCAACGAAGGCAACCATTCAAGGCAGCCATGTCATCACTACATGATGCCTATTCTCATAGATACGACATCTACGGTGAACGAGAAAGTACAAGAACCAAGTATGTCAGAGATTTATACCCCATCTATGGATATTTCTATAGGGTTCGAGAAGAAAAAAGTGGCAGTGCAGAACTCAAGAGATGTACTATGTCAACTGCTAAAGAAGGAACATGAGATTCAACAAGAGATCAATGAAATACATACACCATACGCTTTGTCATTGGGCTGTTATGCTGATACGTCTATCATACTGCTGTATCTTCTAAGGAGGATGAAAACAGTGTTGTACTTTTCCCCTGCAGAAGGATCAGTCTCTCTATCTTCTTACATGGCTGGTAGAGTGACATATGACAGTAGCATGAGCAAGTTGAAAAGTGCTCTGAGTTCAGTGGTTGCTACGAAGCAGGACATAAGATCTTCGCTAGAAAGCTTTGACTATCTCATTGTTGATCCATGCACATGCTTTGGGCAAGAAAGTAAATTCCTGAGATGTAGCATCATAGCAAAGCATTTCCATTTAGCTCATGATGTAAGTCCAGACACTATATTTGAGTCAAGACAGGCCATGCAAGTGAAATCATTGTTTGATTCGGACTGGAGCACATCGACAGATCGACTTGCCTACTGTGTCATACTCACATCCATATTTAACACCTGGCTCAACGTACAAGAAGTTTCGTCCATACATCAACTCAAATGGGAAAGAGCAGAACGTTCACCCATAGACTTAATCGGAACAAATATATATGCTTTGTATGATAACGAACAATTAGGGTTGAACATATCCAGTGATCTAAGATTGCATGGCACATATGACAGTGTCCTGTCCATGCTGTTGGCATATTTGTTACACCTGCATGATTCTGGTATATGCTACAATTCATATGGCATTCAAGATGTTTTATTTGGTCATTAAGATTGCATTTTACAGAGATGCATTAAGCTTTCTGGGAACATAAGTTGATATCTCACCACATAGAATGAGCTATACTCCATCATTCACGAAGAGAAAAAGAGACGAGGCAGAAGATGAAATCCACAGATCAATGATCTCTCCCTTGGAATTGTCATACTACACTACAGGATGGATACGGACTATTTCCTTGTTTGCAGAATCTAAGAGCGATCTGAACAACAGCAAAACAAAACAGGTACTAACAACAAATCTGGTCATAGGAAATCCACACAAGCAAACATGATTCTCATTGTCTTAGTCGTTTCATTCCTGTACCTTCTCGGTGGTGCAAGTGCATCTGAAGAACAAACTATCATCACGAGAATTAAAGTGATAGAAGACCTAAACCTGGTGTGTCTGGAATTGACTATCAGGGGTATCCCCATCAAGAAGGATTTCTTCCGTACTAGTTTTAGGTTGAATCTGAAATATTTTGACAGCAGAAGGGATCTCAGAAGGGCAGTCACGATGGAAATGAATTCAGCTAATGGGACTTGCAATGCAATGGTAAAGTACAATGCAAGCACAGATGCTCACATAACTCACGTTTGTGAAGGATTGCAAAGTCCCTTCATCGCTTACTATGGGCTGAGTGGACAACTGAATATGAAAAATAGGAATAACAGATATAATTTATTCCTGAAGCGTGGGCTTTCGCTTATTTCCCAGACTGAAATGATACACCGAAGACAGCACACAAGCTATCCTGATACCTGTCAGTCTCTGAAATGTAGGTCTTGTTCCAGGTCATGTACGGCCTTGCACCATGATGTGAACGAGGCCATTTGCAACGAGAGAGTTGTAAAATTGCATCACGACCAAACAATGATCAAGCCTTTATCAGTCATTGACTTTTCAACTTCAAAAGCATCTTGCATTCACTTCAAAACAAACCTGATGAGATCGTGTGTACTACACCCAAAGGCTTTGATCGAAAATGTGTGGTACCGTGGTGATGATTTCTGCATGGTGACATTAGATGATGCAGGCACAGGATATTGGTGTCTAGATGTGGATGCACAGAAATTGAAGGATACACCTGTGATCAAAGTCACTGTGAGTGCTGACTGTGAAAGTGGGTCACAGGTCAAGACAACAAGATATATTGATCTGAGATCCTTGGAGTTCTCCACAGAAAACAGGGTTCTAAGTAACCATTCGTCGAAAGTGTACTGTTTGAATTTAATACACAACAGAAATAAGAGGACAAGTGACACAAAGAATTCTACAATCTTTAGTTTATGATCCAGATAATATCAAACTATTTCTTAGAATCAAAGAGCATCAGCAACGAAAAATTTACTAACAATAAATCTACCCATAGGAAATCCAAAGAAGCAAACATGATGCTCGTTGTGTTGATCATTGCATTGTTGCACCTTCTAAGGGGCGCCAGTGCATCTAAAGAACAAACTATAGTCACAGATGTTAAAGTGATAGAAGACCTAAACCTGGTGTGTCTGGAATTAACTGTCAGGGGTATTCCAATCAAGGAGGATTTCTTCCATACTGGTTATAGGTTGAATCTGAAATATTTTGACAGCAGAAGGGATCTCAGAAAGGCAGTCACGATGGAAATGATTTCGGCTAACGGGACTTGCAACGCAATGGTAAGGTACAATGCAAGGGTGAATGCTCATGTCATCTATGTGTGTGAAAAGTTACATACTCCCTTCATGGCCTACAATGGGCTAAGTGGACAACTGAATATGAAAAACCTGAATAATAAGTACTATTTAGTGCTGAAGCATGGGGTGTCACTTATTTCAGATTGGAAGACAGAATTAACACAGAGAAGACAACACACAAGCTATCCTGATACCTGTCAGTCTCTGAAATGTGGGTCTTGTTCCAGGTCGTGTACTGGCTTGCATCATGATGTAGACGAGGCCATTTGCAACAACAGGCTTGTGGAACTGCATCAAGGTCAAAAAATAATCGAGCCTTTATCAGTCATCGACTTTTCAACATCGAAAGTATCTTGCATTCACTTCAAAACAACCCTGATGAGTTCATGTGTTCTATATGCAAAGGCTTTGATCGAAAATGTGTGGTACCATGGCGATCTTTTCTGCAAGGTGACCCTGGATGATGCAGGCACAGGGTAATGGTGTCTAGATGTGGATGCACAGAAATTGAAGAATACACCTGTGATCAAAGTCACTGTGAGAGCTTACTGTGAAAGTGGGTCACAGGTAAAGACAACAAAATATATGGATCTGAGATCCCTGGAGTTTTCATTAGAAAACAGAGTTCTACGTAACCATTCGTCGAAAGTCCACTGTTCAAATTTAATAAACAACAGCAAAGAGAGGAAAATGGAAGCAAAAAAATCAACACTCTATGTGGAACCTGTTACTGTCCTCTTAGCATTGGGAACATGTTTATTTTCATCATATATGATAGGCATGACTGTGTATCTCGTACAAAATTTCATGTTATGAAACAACAAGGAGTACTGTCCTTTTCTCTCAATAAAGACGATTCATCCGGGTAATTCCCTTGTTCAGATTGTTCTTCTTCCTCCAATGCTAAATTGATCAACAATTTCTCTTGTACAACTGCTTCAGAAGTGATAGCTGGTAGTCGATGTAGTTCATATGTCAACGGAGCATTCTCAACTTTCCTGTCCACCAAAGACTGTATTCTCTTGAATGTAGATATAGCATGCCGAGCAGAGTGTTCATACATACTAAATTTCTGGACGCGTGTCATAGTGAAAGAACAGGGTAGAATTCGCTTCATCGGAAGGATCTGCCTTAGACCATATATCACAGTTTCTGTACAACATGGCAGCAGCTGTGCGAGACCAGTTTTTACGTCCTCTTGGTTCTCATTGGGATTTGCTACCAGGATATTCACTAACATAACTAGTCTGTTGAAATCACTTTTCTCATTCGAATCTGATAGCCTATAGAAAATAAACTTTTCCATTTGACCTGGTAGCGTCAGCTTCTTCAATTGAGACACTAGATCATCAATTCCAGATTTCAGGGATTTCACATTGTCATGGTGACTAAGGAGTGGTTGCTTGTTCACAGCCAAGTCAATCATTTCCAGTATAAAATGTTCTGTCATCTGCATCCACTGTTCTGTCACTAGCAATGTTACAAAAGCTTGTAGGAGCACACAACCAAAATCAGGTAAAATAAGCAAGTCTTCCATGTGTGCAGCATGACTACGCACATGCACTGGCCATACCAGAGCTGGAACAGAGATGACATCCCTATCTCTTCCTGTGATACCTCTAAAAGCCACGTTCAGTGAAAATGCCAATTGCTCCAGCTCGTCCTGCTTCAATTTAGTCCTGTGTTGGTTCAGACTTGAGAACATTGCTTGTATCGCTCTCATAAATAGTTCAAAGAAGGGATTGCTACTTTCATAGGTTGTTCTATCAAAGCACCAGCGGAAATGCAGTTTGGAGAGATGGAAATATTCATGCCATCTGGCATGCCTCACTATTTTGTACAGAAACTGAGCGAGTGCAACGTGTTTCGCTGGATCCTCAAGCATTTTGAACAACAGATCATACTCGTTGCATTCACTTAGGCACACAGATGCCTTACAGAAACCTTGGTGCTCTGATAGGTCACTCTGAGGTAGACCAAGATCCAGAACAGCACAGTCTGTGAAAATCAAAGACATTTTGTTTTACTTTCAGTGGATTTCTTTGGGTAATGGTTTCCATGGTTGTTCCGTCTTTGGGAACATTGCTCTAAATAAAGTTATTCAAACACTATCTGAACGGTATGAAGCATTCAAATACCTGGGGCATTCCAGTTGTAACATGCAATGATGTTTCTCCCAAATTGATGCAGGGAAGTATATCCAACCAGTTTGCCATTTTACACTCTTAGATGTCTCCCCTTCACAAGCAGTACCTAGCCTAGACAGTCTACATGGCAAAGAATCTGCTGAGTCATGATGTAGCAATGGTCGGAAAATCTCTGGTTCATTCATGCAGACATGGTTCCAACTCGAACAGAGTAAATCAGTGTAACTCAACTGGAAAGGGTGGGCATGTTCCTTGTTTCGTTCTCCTACCAGACAACAGATGACATTCTCAGACTTGAAATCTTGCCATATGAGAAAACATACATCTGACATAGATGGAAATGACTCAGCCAGGCAACCCACATCAAATACTTCTGAGGAAAGTTGTAGCAATTCCAATGACTCTCTCTTTAACATGCCGAAGGAAATTGTACCATCTCCTGACACTGCTAGGCACGGCCAGCACCTATATAGGAAACATAGCAATTTTCTTTTTGTCCTGGACTGAAGAAAGAAATTCTTATGATCTAAGGGAGTTCTACTGCCTGTGTACAAAGCATTGTATACGAGAAGACATGCAACCAGTTTGTTTAAGGCACAGCCAGTCTTGTTGCGAGGCACAGACATTGTGTGGGAAATGGTGGGTCCTGAACATTCACCAGCAGAGATATTTGCAGTCACTAGGTCTAACAGAAGATCCCATCTGGCATACATGGAAAGTGGAAGTTCTATTCGGTTGACTATATTAAGAGAAACATTCCAGTCTGCTTCCCATGTGGTACAGAATGATTGAGTGCTAGAAAGAAATCCATGATATTCAAAGCTCTTCTTGTTGATTCTTTCAGTCAGGGCAAAAGCTGAAATTGGAGACATGGGAATATGGGTACCCATGTTCAATGGTAATGTATCAGTACAGTACATTTTTGCCCAATATCCAAAATTCAAATAGAGATTATTGTTCATTCTATGTATGGGTGTCTGGATTTCGTTTGTTCCAACTCTACATCCCATTTTGTCTATTTCTATTGTTGCCTGCCCTCCGTAGATTGGTTTCAATTGAATGACATCCGCATGTTTGGATCCAGTTACCAAAGCATGTCTGCATAGTTTTATTGTTTTATGCTTCACAGTTCCATAGAAGAGAATCTCATTCGAGTGATTAGCTATGGAGAATAAGATATACCCATTATGATCTACAAAGCAATCTGGTAAGTGTGCAATGACATAGAATTCATTCTTCCTCTCTGCACAGTGAATCAAGTCAAATGAAAAGGTTTTCCCATCAGCTATTCCCTCTGTATTTTCCACTCTGAGCAGAAATCGTAAATTGCTGTGTATTTCTCTGTGTCCACATAGGGTGACCTTCAAACCTAGCCCATATAGATAATCTCGTCTGGAATAAACTGACATGACACTAGATGGAATATTTCACATTTGCAACTGTTTATTGGCTTAATAGAACAACAGATGTTTCATTTTCTCTCAACATCTCCAGAAATGTTTGCAGTTCATCGTATATATCCTTCCACACATTCATAGCTCTTGTGTGATGCTTTGTCTGATACACTGTATGGCAGAACCATTGCAGTGCATCTTCCAGTTGCATATGAGCAACGCATGCATTGTATCCAGCTACAGAATCAACCAGTTGCTGTATCACCCATCCACTAGTTTGACTTCCATCCACTCGCAAGGGTATTTCTATGAGACCTGCAACATCTCCAGTCATCAAATTAACTATTTCAAGTGTATGTGGCATCACGATCAGTTGCTTACTTCTCACTCCAACATCACTGACTTCACATGCTTAGAAGACATCAAATTGAATTTACATATGCCAGTCAGGAATATTTATTGCACATGTCCCTCTGTTTGAATGCAATGTCCATTAACCAACTAAACTCTGATTTGACACAGTCATGTATCCCATGCCAATATCACTTCACAGTTCAAACGCCGAATTTAACTCGCGCACGTATGCAGACATCATACAGCACGATATTCAAGCAGAGATCCAAGAGGGAAGAAGAAATGAAGATGAAGTGACTCTGAATGAAGATGTGAAAGATTTCAATTTTGGCATGTATGATGATGGGAAAAAATATAGAGCTTTGATCGTGGAAACAAAAACAAATGAATACTTTGTTGTAGGTGAACTGCAGGAGGAAGAAATATGGAAGAAACCACAGAAGGAAAACTGTCCCATGGAAAGTGTTTCGCGTTGGACCCAGAGTAAAGTTTTCTCGGGGAGTCTACTTCAAATTGACTCTTTTGGCGACTGTTCCATGTCCATTTATGAAACAGTTAGAAAATATTGCATGGTAGCAGGTTTTGAAAGTATTGTATCATGCAATGTCTATGAGAAAATGAGAGCACATGATAAGATCAGACAAAACTTTAAAGTTCCAGAACACCTGGAAAATATCATGGCATTTGTTGCAACTTCTGCTATGTATATCAGAATTCTGAATTATTATGTTGAGATCATTCGTGACTTATCCGTCAAAAAAGATACAGGATATCAACAGGATGCCGTGTATCTGTCTTGCGCACTGATCAAGATATTAGAAGATGCATTTTATCAATCTAAATGTGTCCGAGAACCACTTAAAAAGACGGATTCTTTAAAGGAAATAGAATGGTCCACAGGGAAGGATGAAGTGACACTGGCTATACGAATCTGTGAGGAAGTGAAAGCTTTGCAGATGATGAACAGAATTGAAAAGGATGAGTCTAGTTCACTACATGCCATTTGCTTGCATTGGGTTGCACACCGTTTTGACAAGGATAATGATCTCAATCCTTTTGAAAAACCAAGCTTCTTCGCTGAACTTCATCGAATAGGGAAACATTTCCTGGAAACTGGCAATATCAAAGAAGTCTTTCTTGATGAGGACTTGTCAGTGATTGATATTCCATATTCTATTGTAGTACACAAAAAGAATGAGAAGACTTCATCCAACTTGTTTCACAACATGATGGAAAGTGTTTCCAGGGAGGAACTGTTTGTCCTACTCGAAGTGTTGTTGATGGATTTCTCTCTAAGAAGTTGTGCAATTCGTACACTGTCTGCTCTGATTTTCCTTCATGAAATAAAGGGTCTTCCCTTCTCAGCACTACGGGGCTTGAACTATTCTCATTTCATGATAAGGACCCACTCCCTGAGAATACGTGATGCAAATCCAGATGGTTTTCTACCAGGTGACAACCTGTCACTTGATGGATATAAGGAACCAACAAAGTGTTGGCTAGAGAAAACTTGGCCAGAAACTGCACCCTCCCTTGATCCGCAAGATGCACAATCAGTGGTCACTGCAGTGACTCTGTGTCCAGAACTGGCTAAATTGCGACTATCCAGTCACTATGATAAAGCTCGAGAGATTTTTAGAAAAGATCATGAGAAAGAGTTGGCTCTCAGTGACGCCAGTTTCATCACAGAAAACATCTTATCAAAAACACTGACAGAGTTGCGAACTTACTCTGATGCATGCAAGAAGAAAACGTGTCGTAGTCTCATTGCAGCCTATGCCTACGAAGCAGTGGGAGGGCCATTCACTGCAATCAAAGATTGCTATGTGTCAAGCATGCGAAATTCCAGAGCAGTTGACAGTCTCTTACAGAACGGACTGCCCTTTCCACCACATGACCTATCTTCTATGATCGATGACTACCATAATGCCATCAACTGCGAATGGGAGTCTCCAGACAATGTTAAGCCCTTCATTAAGGAGAAAAAATGGACATATGCAGCTGCTGCATCACTTCTCATGAAGGAAATATGTTTTGTATACAAAGGAATTGGCAGCTTTCCAAGAGACAGAGATGAAGCTAAACAGCCGCAGCAGTGCATGTTTAACTGGTTACATGAAAAATGTCCCATGGTTCCCCCAGAAAATGTACAGCTTTTATCAAAGAACACACCACACTCAGAGGAAGCTACAATAGATTACCATTTGTACAGGCACAACCCTGTTCCAGTACACAATACTTTTCAGACGAGAAGTTTCCCCCCAGTAGAATCGTTAGATGAAATACGGAAGACATCATTTGCTTCACTGTCTCCGTACTACTGAATTGAATTCTATACCCATTGCTGGGTCTTGGTGGCAGGTGAGCTTGAAATTGTCAAAGTAACAATGCTGAATCTACAATATCTTCATAGATCCAAAAAGTCAAAGTTGAGTGGGACATATGGAAACATTTCTATATTCAAGACCAGACAGAATGCCATAGTTTCCAAGTATGCCAACAAAAGTACTGGAGACACATACTACAACGAGCTCTGCCTTGGGAAGGAAACTGCAGTGTTATGGCATTTGAAGCAACAGAGAAAGAAGTTAGGACCAGCAAGATTTCCACTTCTTTACTCCACTGACCATCAACATAGTTTGTTCTCGGACCCACAAGTGGATATCACAACAGGTATTCACCAAGAGTACACTGGTCCGTCATTGCTGGCATGTCATGAACTGGGATTTCTGGTGGATCCAAGAAAAGTACTATCAGACCTTATGAAAGCATGCAGCTATTTGAAAAATGCTGGAGTGTTACACTTGGACATCAAACCGAACAATGCCACCCTGGATCTTGACAAAGGACTTGTAAAACTGATTGATTTTGGCTGTTCTCAGATGACAGAAGCTGCATGCACTGCAAACAGTGGTATACAGCCTACCGACAAGTACTTATCAACCGGAGAGCGTGTGTGCATAATAGACAGTACCGACCGGAGCAACTTCGACTTCTCACACGCATTCGACATACAAGGTCAGGTTCCCATTGTACTGGACAGTTTTCCTTTCCAACCAGCCAAAGCACACAAACTGCAACAGACTGTGTTCAATGTTGGCTACAGAGATCCCACACTACTTTGTGCAGAGGCACTATCTGTTCCAAGAGGACTGGATCATGATGCCAGGCTTGATGTATTTGCATCTGCCATGACAGTGCTTCATGGAATGAATGGCAAACCGGCCATTTTGTGTGACAAAGACGAATGTGCAGTGCAAAATGTACAAGCCATGTTGGCATTTCTGTCAATGGTGAGAGGTTCACTCAGTCGTGGCGAAGCAGAAGTGCTGCGATCTACTTTGATGGATGCCTCCAATAGGTCATTGAGGGGAATTACCGGAAACTCCAAGAACTATGCTCTCCTGCAGCACTTCGTTCAATACTCACAGAACCTGTCACTTGGAAACAAAACAGTGTTGAGATATGTCTTTGGTGTTTCTTTCACTGAGGCATTGATTGGAATCACCCACCCAGTTCAAGTACTACGAGATACTACTGAAGAATGCCTGGCGAAGTTAGCGGAACCAGAGCAGCTAGCAAGGCCTGTCTTTTCTTCATCGTTTTGCATGAGGGAAAGGATTTCATTTGCATCAGGGAAATGGACACAGGAATCATGCATATTTCGAGGCCTACTATTCGATCATGTAATAGTTTCAGTTGTGGTGGAGGGCAAGAAGATGTTGTGGAACAGCATTCTTCCTGTGTTCCAGAGGTTGTCCCGAAAAGAGAAGTTGGCCGTTGCTTTCAGAGCTGCTCAAATTCTACACAATCGATGCTGCAGTTGTGACAGGAAGAACCATGATGTCCTGTGGTACTTGGCATTAGACAGAGAAAATCGATTAGATGTGAAAGTGAATGGAATTGAGGACTACTTGAAGGAAATATTGGCGAAGTAGCCGATGTGAGTGAAAATGCCTTGGACATATCAGTTGAACTATTTCTTCAACGAGGTTCTATGGAATGAAATTATTTCCAGAGATGAAAAGCCAAGCTTACCAGATGAAGTAATTATAGATTCAACACATAGTGCAAATCAACATGACAACAGTGCTTCAATGAACTTGCAGATGACCATATCAGAATATGGTTTTGAGAATGTGAATTCAGGTAGACACACATCAACAGATTCAGAAGAAACAAACAGCATGCATGATGTCATGTCAGGAGGAACATTACAGATGAGAGAAGATTCACAAGTGGATACATCAGACCAACCCAGCAGAACACCAGGGGAAACTGTAACCGTGACAAGCTATGGTATACCAGATAGACAGAATGAAGCATCTGATCTTGGGTCTGACTTAAGACACACAAACATGTCAGCAAATCCAGACGAAACAAACAGCACGCATGATGTCATGTCAGGAGGACGATTACAGATGAGAGAAGATTCACAAGGTGATACATCAGACCAACACAGCAGAACACCAGGGGAAACTGTAACCGTGACAAGCTATGGAATACCAGGTATACCGTATGATGCATCTGATGTTGGGTCTGACTTAGGACACACAAACATGTCAACAAATCCAGAAGAAACAAACAGCATGCATGATGTCATGTCAGGAGGAAGATTACAGATGAGAGAAGATTCACAAGGTGATACATCAGACCAACCCAGCAGAACACCAGGGGAAACTGTAACTGTGACAAGCTATGGTATACTAGGTAGACCGTATGATGCATCTGATGTTGAGTCTGATTTCTCTGTTGTGACTGATATGCAAGATGCTCAAAATCCCTACACCCAAGAAGAGGGGCCCACATATAACATTGACATGAGGCTTCTTCCAGGCAGGCCACCACTGGAAAGGCAATATTCAAATGTTAGCAATTGCTCTGACTACGAGGTGCTGCACTGAGGGTTCTTATTTGTCGATTGACTATTTATGTATTTCTTCATGTATAATAAAGAAATGAAGACAAATATATGGAAGTCCTTCTTTTTTGGGATGCATCTACTGTTTGGTATTGTATCTTCGAGTAGTTTTCTCGTGGGATTAACATTTCTACATCTTTGTGAACCTGGGTTTCCTGTCAGTTGGTGGCTGGTAGTACACGGTGCACTCTGTTGTGTATATTGTATTGTTGTGCTGATGGCATGTGTCACTATACCAGTGAGACAAAAACAATACGATGAAGAGTATGCAGTTCTCAGAATGAAAATAGATGATAGGTTAAACACATTGAGCTCATCACCCATGCATGACACAAGAGAAAGCCTATTAGATGACGATGATGATACAATGGACATTCATATGAAAAAAAGACACTCAAAGACTGATGTTGCGAGTGCAGCTTTTGGAATGCTTTACATCGTGTCATTGGCAGTAGGGACATTTTTGGTTGTAACTGTTGACTCATATTGCACAAGCGTGAAAATATTTAGCATTTGTTATATTGTTTTCAGTGCAATATTTATTGGAATAGCAGCTATCCGTGTGTGTGCATGAATGCTATATTGCAAGCACTGTCTGGAGAAATACAGTTGTAGCATATATACATGGTTTCATTTAATTTTACTGTGATACTGCTGTTATCATCTGAAAGAAACAACCAGTCTATCAGGCCTGCACAGTCGATGGCTAGCCCAAAACTATGTGAAGTCAAAATTCCCGGAAAATGATTAGGAAGTTTCACTGTCAGAGCAGATGATTCCATTTTCACTCTGAATCCATGAGTGTCCTGACTTGTATACAACATACATGTTGTATCATGAGCCATACCAAATTCTAATACTACTTGCTCAATCTTATTTCTCACTTTTGAGCTGTACACCATCGAATAACTTTGAATCAGATGGGGACTGCCTGTCCTTTTGAAGATTTTGTATTCCGATCCAGACCATTTAGTTTGATCAAGAAAGTCTGGGGTGAATGTACATTCGCTTGAGTTTCCACTTCGGATGTCGCCAGAGCATTCAGTCTTCATGTAGCAGTTGGATTTCACAGACAGATTCATCTGGAGTACCATTGTCCAAAGTCCAAAGGATGCCACCATACCTGCACATGCCCGAAAAAAGGATATCTGCCTCATTTATGTTGTGTTATTGACTACATGGTAGTAATATATTGGTAAGATGGCAAGGTACACAAGAATAGATCATAACTATCTCTCCCAGTTGAGGTCTATTCAGTTCTGGGCATGGGCAGTACTCGGATTTCCCACTCATAACATTCAAGTCATCGTAGTCAACTGTATGTGCTCTATGATAGGTGCAGTTAGTTTTGTCATATTCAAGTTCTACTTCCTCGAGAGGTATCATCTGTATGGTTGTAGGGATAACTACATGACAGGATTCCCAGCCATCTGTCCAATTCATCGAAGACCGACTGGTGCAGACCTTGACTCTGTACTCTGCCTGCTAGTCGGATTATTTTTTGTTGTGCTAAATCGTCTGATGACCATATACAACATGCACCACCATTGGAGATGTTCCTTAGCACAGGAAATCAAGCAGAATGTACAACAGCGGATGGGCAAACATAAATATCCTACTTCCCAATCCACAAAAGTCAGCCAAATTATTTGCCAGTTAGAAAGAGTACCTTTTCAGTGCAGAAGTAGTGGCTGTCCGTACCATGAATGTACATCTATTTCACGAATAAATATGAGACGGTTTTGGAGGTATGTTTCATCTCAGATCTTCTCTGAACTCTTCCTCTGTTGGCATTTCAGAAAGTGGAAGTCTGTGATTGTGATTGCCTTCCTGTTGACTGCCACCGTCCTCCTCCCAATAGCACTATTCTTTGGACAGGAAGACAGTCTGAAATTAGCGATGGGAATTTGTCTGTTGGTTTTCTACTCCATGCCCATATGCAGTCTGTTCATGATGTTGCTGTGCATCCCTTTACTGATGAACCATATCAATACAGTTTCAAGCATGACTCTTCTGATATTTGTATGCTGGTGCACTTTATTTCTGACATGTTTCATCATATGTAGGAAAACAGAGTTCAAAGATGAGATGTCTTTGGTCAGAACCAGATACAAATACATGCTGTCTTCTACCTCCTCACATCAGCAGCCAGTGGAGAATGATGTCTTCATATGTATGGCTTTGCATGGCTATGGTAAGTTTTGACAGACAAATAATTTCCATCATATTTTTCATAAACCATACGTTTATTATTGATTTAATATATGTGCTCCTGTATTCTGTTTCAGATGGACTCATCAAAAGAAATCAAAGCTTTACAAGACTGCTCCATGATTTTACAAGCAGAGCCAGTTCATATAGCAAACAATTCCACATCTGATCACAAAACATGGGTTGACTGCTGCGCAAACTGTAGCTTGGCATTCTATAGATGCATGAAGTGCACTTGTGACTTCACACAATTTTGTTGTTGTTTGTTTTGTTTGGTCTTAGTTTTGGTTTTATTGTTTGTCGTATTGGCACTATTCAAATGTGATAGCAAAGGTTTCAGTGCCTGCATGGAAAACATATTTTCTTGATTTCAATTTCACAGTTGACACATATGTTTTGTTTTGCACACTGCATCGAGCATACACTAGGAGTCATGCAGTTTCACGACAATAGCCTGAAACCTATGGTGAAAAGGCAAAGGCAGGAGAAAAAAGTAGCAAGCACATGTCTCAAGCCAAGTAAGAAGGAACCGACTCGACAGAAAAAGGCCCTGTCTTTGGAGAATGCCAAATGTAGCACCGGAGCATTACAAATTGATGGTTCTTTGTTTGGTGACTTTGAGCAGTCCTTGTCCAGACCAGTGAGAGACAATGAGCTGCATGAGGCTGCTTCAGAATATGTGAGAAGCATTGTCATAGAGGATATGAAAAAACTTCCAGAAAACAGGGCAAGTTGGTATGAAAGTGTGAGACGTTTACTTCTCCAGTCAGAACCAAATGAGATTCTGTCACTTCCTGACAGAATCACAAGCATGTCTATGATTGAGGGTTTTGAAGTTAGGCCAGTGACATATGAGAGACCACACATCTGGTTGTGTCTACAGTGGCTCATTGATGGAGCAGAAAACCCATTCTTGTCTAGAGAATGTGCATCAAACCCTTGCATGGGAAAGTACATTTGTCATGCTGGAAGTGGGGAGAAGAAAGAATGTTTCAAGCTCCCTGAAATGGTACCCCTGAGGACTATCAATGCGTACAGGGAACACATTGCCATGGGATATTCAGCACACGAGTGGAAAGATTTCTTGGTTCAGAAGCGGAAATCTCACTTCAAATGTATTCTTCAATATCCGATTGGCATCGATTTGTGGGCAGCACCATCATGTGTATTGTGCCGCATGCAAAGAATGACTTCATTTGCACTCAATCCCCTGAACACCAGAAAGAGTGTACCACTAGGAGAATACCAACAGTTTTTCATGTATCAGTTTCAGGGAATGTTACCTCAATTTATGTTTCAGAGCCACGAGTTGAACATAGAAATTGAAGTAGAGGAGAGTCATGTACTTCTCCCTCCAATGGCTGTTCCTTTCACCAGCAACATAATACAATCAGTGAGGGCTGTAAATGACTGGACAGGCATTGACCTAAATGCATTGTATGAAGACAATAAATGATTAAAAAAACACTGCAATCTGGCTTTAGTGTCAATTTTATTCATCACAGGTACACAGTATTTTTCTTTTGTATACCACATAGAATATCTTTCAACATTCCACCATTCAACTGGAATTTGTCTTGCTTGCCTTTCAATACGATGTTCATATCGCGAGTCCTCAAGTCACAGCTTCTACATGCAGAAGGGGTAACAAATACCGTGTTTCCCTCAGTGAATGTGGTGGGAACGAATACCACATTTCTCACCGAGGCTAGCATGATGAGAAGCACACATATGTCTTTTAACTCTTTCCAACTCTCGTAAGAGTCTCTACCTCTGCCAAGAGAAGTCGATATAATCACCACTGAGAGCTGAAATGGTACAGTAGTTGAGTAGTTGAGACCTATCTCTATGGCTTCAGTAATTATACCATGAGAGGCCCTTGTTAGTTCTTGAAGCAATGGTCTCCTATCTCTATCCTCAACAATTTGCTTTGTTTCGGGACAAAACCGGGTTCCATACGAACATAGCTCCTTGATTTGGTGAAGTAGGACATCACGTGTTCCAGGTTTGGGGTCTTGGAATATCCTCAGTAGAATGTCGATAGAAGGCTTGCCTTTTGGGGGCAGGTAGTCAGAGAGACGTGGAAGTAATATCTCATACGTCAACTCTGGCTGGCTCAAAACTGTCCTCTTCCGTCCACTGAGATGAATTTTGTCTAGCTGAGGTACCGAGTTTTGTGTGTTTTTCCCTGACGTGACATCCTCTTTTTCTGCAAGGAAACAAAAAGAACAATGAATGTGGCATATTTTATTTGTTGATGAACTATTGGCATAAAGATATCAGTTGACCTACCTTGCACAATCAAATCAGAGGCAGTCCCAATGACTTCAACAATGGCATCATTAAACATCTGCATGTCATACTGGAGACATTTCTTCTGTTTCAGTTCCCACCGCAACATATGTTTGAGCGATTCATATTCACTGTTTCCAGGCATTGAGTCTGCTATCGCAAACAAAAGCCATGGGTCAAAGCCCTGGAAAGCAAGTTTCATATTACTCTTCCACAATTCTATTACTTCTCCAGTCAAGGAACTCATCGGAGTTATGTAAACAAAATATACTCACCCTTGTTAGTACTTCCATTGCCACCATCTGTTGCACCACCCATACTGTCAGTGTCCTCTTCTTGGTCATCAGATTCATCATCGGAAGATGTAAGGTACATGTTACCGGTTGCAGAATTGACGCACCTCAATTGCTCCTGAAGACAATTCTTTTCATCTTGTAGCTGATTTTTAGTCCTTCTAATGGAAAGCAATTCATTGTTTTTCTTTGTCAGCTTCTGCTCCATATCGAATATATCTCCCTCAAGCTCGTTTATCATTTTCCTCTGGTGAGACAGGTCCATCTCTGCCTTTTTCAGTTCCATTTTCATATTGTCATTCTGACGATTCATCTCAGATGTATTCTTTTTTTGGTTTTTATGAAAGGTATTAATTTTATGTTCTAATTCAATTGCCACATTCTGACATGCTCTTTGATTCTGCTTGGAGAGCTGCAAATCAGATTCAGCTTTTGCCAGCTTGTCGCAGACTAAAGCATAACTCTCTTCTCTTTCTGCTAATGTTTGTCTCAGGCCTGTCAGCTGATTCTCTGACTCTAGTGCACGGGCACGCAAGGTATTCATCTGGATCTTGTCGTCCGATCGAGAGCCATTAGAGTCCATGTAGCATTGAATGCTTTTCTTGACATTGTTGCAATATGTATCTAAAGCTGTATTGCGATCACATAAAGACATGTCAGACTTTTCCATGATACAAGTGAAATGCCGAGAGAGCATCCTCAACACCAGCACTGCTGCTGTTCTAGCATCTGCATTTTTCAGCTTTTCTTCGTCTACTTGCTGGGATTTCTTGTTTTCATGCAGCATGTCGGTATCTGGTGCGAGAAAATGGCCAAACCTGTTGTGAAGAGCGTCAGTCAGCTCTTTCATATTGGGAGTGGATTGTAAGTGATCGATCCTCCTCAGTGCCTCTGTCAGTTTCAGTTGGAGCGCATCTATTTCGGATTCCAACTCGGATACCTTTCTCTGTTCCAATTCATCAGTTGAACCTTTCACACTTGCTCTGCTCTGAAGTTGTGCTATTTCTCTCTTTTGCCTCTCAAGTTCTCTAAGTAACTGTTTTATCTCATTCGTTCTCTCAATCACATCATGAGATAACCTGGCTGTCTCTATAGAGAAATCTTCTGCATTCTGTGTCAATGTTCGGATTTGTTCTCTGTCTTTCTGTTGCAATGTCACATGCTTATTTTTCAATTGTGCCAGTTCTTCTATTTCTGCTTCTTTTATTTTCAACTGCTCTGCCAGTTCTTCTATTTCTGTATCTAGTCTGCTTTCATTTTCTTTCATCTTGGTATATTGCATGTTCAGTTCCCGTGTCTCCGCCGACAACCTCTCATTTTCCTTGTCTCTTTCAGACAACAAGCAATCTTTGTCATTTGTACATTGGACCATGGAAGCCATTTTTTCCTTCAACTTAGAAATATCTTTATCTCTTTCCCTTATTGCTCCAGACAGTTCTGTAAGCCTTTGTTCAGATTCCCCTTTGTCTCTGTTCAGATGACTCTGTTGCTGAAGGTTGTGCTTTGTATCCTCCACTCCATAGCTCATTGAATCTGCTGGTTTATTTAGCTTGAGGATATGCTCTCTCTTCTCTGAAGCTTGTTCTGTTGCTTTGGACAACAGATTCTCCAGATTTAACTTTTCCCGTTCGATTTGGGACAATTGACTTATGACCTTTTCATTCTGATCACGTCCATTCCTCTCCATGTCAGTCATTTTTTTCTTCAGTCCTTCGATCATCTCCTTGTCACTTTGGTTCTGTTGGCACAGTTCAGCCATTTTGCTTTCATACTGTCCTTTTAGTGAGTTCCACTGTTGCTCGTTTGTGCTCAGCATCTGAACCTGCTGCTGTAAACCAGTTATGTAGTCATCCTGTTGCTTAATCTGGCTCTCTACACTAGTCTTTTGGTCTATGAAAAGACCATACTCTGTTCTGAGTTGTTCTGCTTGCTGTTGTAATCTGTGCTTTTCATCAGTCAGTACTTGAACTTCACTTGTTGCATTCTTCAATGTTTCCTCCAGATTCATTATCTTCTTGACATGGTCTTCTGATCTAGTCTGTATCTTTACTGCATTTTCCCTCAGAAGCATGTTGTTCCGTTCCATTTGGTCTGAATGTTGTCTAACCTCATCTATTTTAGCTGATAACGCTTCAGTTGTAGCATCTATTTTGGAATTCAACTCCTTTTCCCTTCCTTCGAAATGGGTACGTACAGCATTGGTTTCTTCGACAGCTGCAGCCACTTGTTGCACAAGATTGTTTTGTTCTCTATCAGACGTCTCACCTGTGTTAGCAACTGGTGTAGGAATAGAATCAAAGTACTTAGCTAAGATGAAAGCACTATCTACGGAGCTTTGATTAACATCTAAACGTCCTCTTGCAGCTTTTTGCAAATCAGAGCTTTGCTCAACATCTAATGGCCCTTCTTCAGCTCTTTGCAAATCAGAGCATTGATCAACATCTAATGGCCCTTCTGCAGCTCTTTGCAAATCCTCTAGAACACTTGGATTGACAGTGTTCAAGAGATGATTCTGGCTGTCTTGTCTCTGTTTTTGGGTTCCCAAATCTTCATTTCCTAGCTTTAATTTCCTCTTAACTCTCTCAGATTTTCTTTTGTCAGCTGGAGAAGCTTTCACGTTGTGATTCTTGGGATTAGGAGTGTTCATCTCATTCTCTTCGTGGGTCAATAAACTGGATGGAGAGAGTACACCACCTTTTTTGGGTGTTGTCATCAGGCAAGTAGGCAAATTGTCTCTGTCAAAACCATAGTCTTCTATCCCACTTGGAAATAATACTCCATGGATGATGTCATTCTCCCCATTCTTCATGTTGGTTGTTGCTGGATGGTGTGTTGGTGTGTCAGGTGCATACGCTTCTTCATCCGATTGTCTAGACCTCTTTGCTGCCTGAATCTTGTCAGGTGTGGAATAATGCTCAGAATCTTTTCCATCCATGATCCCATCATTCTCTCCATCATTCATGTTGGTTGTTGCTGGATGGTGTGTTGGTGTTTCAGGTGCATACGCTTCTTCATCCGATTGCCTAAACCTCTTCTTCATCTTGTCAGATGTGGAAAAATGCTTTGAATCCTTTCCATCTATGATCTCATCATTTTCTCCATCCTTCATGTTAGTTGTTGCTGGCTGGCGTGTTGGTGTTTCAGATGCATACTCTTCTTCATCCAATTGTCTAGACCTCTTATTTGCCTGCATGTTGTCAGATGTGAAAAAATCCTCCGAATCTATGGTCTCATCATTTTCTCCATCCTTCATGTTGGTTGTTGCTGGATGGTGTGTTGGTGTTTCAGGTACATAGTCTTCTTCATCCGATTGTCTAGACCTCTTTTTTCCCTGCATCTTGTCTGAATCAAGAAAATGCTCCATTTCTTTTTTCTTTCCAGATGAAGAGGTGCTAGGTGCTGATATATCGTAGTTGTCATGAGCCACTTGCTCAGTCCTGTAATCAGGTGGATCAATTCTGGGTTTTGCACTCGCTTCTGATTGAAGTCTTTTAGTTCTCGTCCGTTTACTCACTCTTAGCCTAGGCTCCTTCGGCAAAGGTTTTCCATGCAGTGCAAGAAGGTCACGTACCGTCTGAGGTCCTTTTGGGACCACTCGTCCCACCTCCGCTTTGAGTGGCCGCTCGTCATCTTCTTCCCCCACTATACCCGAGTCCAGTATTGCTTGTTGCAGGATGTCCACTTTACTTGGCTCAGCTGTTCTCCTCTGAACAGATGGAGCACCCATGCAGGATGCAGGATATGACATCTCACTTCCTGCTGCCTCCCGCAGATCACCCTCATCAAGATTTCCACCTGTGGCTAGTTGATCGATAAATGCATTTTTACATAATGCAACTGCAACATTCCGTTTACCCATACCGAATTCTTCAAATGTCTCTTGTAGCTTTCTTTCCATCTTTTTTACCTCGTCACTTCCAAGAGTCACATCATCACATCTAGATGGCAGCAGACTTTCTCCTCCAGATCTGATTTCATCCAATATTTCCATTTGTGGTGCAGACAACAGGGTATGGACAGAAAACGTGTTTTCCTGTTTCCACACTCCACAGGCAAGATATGCAAGGAAAATGAAATGGCACTCTGGCATTGAATAGTCGAACCTAGTTTCTTGCTGGATCCCATCGAACTGGAATTCTGACTGTGATGCAGAGGATAGGAATCCTGCATCTTCGTGATAGTTGGCATCAAGAGGATATACAAGGAAGGCTGAATTAATAGTCCTTTCACACTTTTGCGTGCCGAGACCTTTCAGATAATGCACTGTTGACTTCATCAGTGTAGTCCAGTTGACATTAAAGGGGAGCTTGGCAACATTAGATTTCAAGTGCTCATAGCTCTTCCCGTAGATGCCACAATCGTTCACAGCAAAGAACAACTGGGACCAATCTTGTGCTGACATGTCAAACACTTTTCTGTCCTTTATCAAATTGTTCATTGCCTCTTTTAAAGTATGACGCATCTCTGATGAATGGAACAAAGGACTCGAACTGAAATAGTACAAGGTAGTAGCTCTTAGTGACCCAAAGAATTCATTTTCTGGCCATCTCTCACTCATTTTCGACAACCAGCGAATGAAATCAGTCAGAAGAAAAGTAAGAACCTGATCCATACATTCAGTTGTTTCCCTGTGTTCATCCAATATGTGGTCATTCAATGGTTCTTGGGCGATGGGAATGATTTTATGACACAGTGAGCTGTTCTCATAGGAAACAGACATGCAACCAAGTACTTCCCCTTCTTTGGCGTGCCATATAGGATAGGCAAACAGACTGGCTCCAGCTGCCAAGGCCAGGGGAATAGATTTTTTAATTCCGGCCAAATGTAGAGTGTTGACATTGAGAAGAGAAGCCCCTGCAAACAGGGAAAGCATGAGAAGCTCTCCCTGCATGAAATTTCTCTCCATTACCTCATTTTGGTTGCTTTTTAATTTCATCCACAGTGACAGGTTTCGTTGATATAGTTTCATGAATCCAGCAGATGGCTCACTTACTTTCAGGTGGCTTTCCACTAGTCTTTCTGTTTCATGTGTCATTACTATCATGACATCATTGCGTTCATGATCCTCATGACATATAGAAGATATGAGACGGAGTATTTTAATCACATCTTTCTTATCAGTTATCGATTTGAGTTCTCTCTTGATATTCACTCTTCCTAGGTTGACAGACCTTCGGGAACTGTCCAACGTGTGACAAAAGCTTCCTGGGGTGCTACTTTCTTGCATTTTATGATATTACAATATGAAACATTAATGAACTCAACTGCATGATTTTGTTTTCAAGATTTATTAGATATGTTACACTTCACTGTTCTCTTATTCAAGAGATATTGAACAATTTTCAGACATCCTGCAAACTTCTTTAATTCTATTCCGAAATGCTTGCAGAATTTCACTCTGCTTGGGAGTGGAGAGAGCCACCTGGCATATCTCAATAAAAAGAGAGATTTTCCTTCATCATAGATTCCATGTGTGATCTTCTGCAACAAGTAATATGTCACTGACTGTCCACAGCCGTGTAGCAATCGCAAATCCTTCTTTTTGTCACAGTTGCTAAACAATGTCAGGGTCAGCATTTTTACATCTCTTTCAAGCAACAGTTGTTCCATGACACAGCTTCCTGGTGGAATCTTCACCTGCCGTCTCTCCTCGTTCCTGTTATGCAGTAATCGCTTTTCTCTGTTACATATGTTGGATATTACCTGCAGCATATCATTCTCAAAATGTCTATTCAATTGCTCTCCTCTTACTTCTAGCCTGGAGGTCTTGGCATTTTCAATACCGTACGAGTGTGGAATGACTTGCTCGATCAGTGCTTCTCTCTCATATGGTGAATCAGCAAAAACACATCTGTTTTCATAGTTCATTTTGCACGATCCTGGTTGACAGCAATGAACAGAGAGATGCTTTGGACATATGAAGTACCTGTCGAGAAGCACCTCATGTGTGCAGTCTTCTATCCATCATTTCCGGAGATCTTCATTCTCTATACGCACAAAAGGCAAATGGACGATGAACCTACGTTTACAATAGGCTATTCTGGCCTCCAGTATCCTTTTGTTGCATTGTATGCGACTCAGTCTTTCCTTCTCTATTCTCAATATCTCTATGTCCTCTTCCATTGAATATCAAAAATATGTATCTTTTTTTTTACTGCACTGCCACTGTGTCCCATGAAATTGAATTTCAGCCTATTCATATTTGAAACTGTTCATAATTTCAGAGTAACCGGGGCTACGATCCAACATTCTGTGTGCTGGAGGAGTGTGGATACATGAAACAGACTGCAGTTGCCAGTGCTATGACATATGCAACCAATCATGGAGTTTCACTGCTTTTACTTTGTAGCACAGTGGAGTCAGACCATTGGCTATCAAAATTCAAAGATATCCGTGAGGGAGACAAACCTGGAATTTGTCTCATTCAGGTCAAGTATCTGTGTGACAGCTGTGCATCTAAGGGTGAAACAGGCATCTGTGTGCATGGTAAACTGAAAATTCCAGAGCACATTGACACATCTGGAGAGGTGGATCAGGATCCAGTGCGCCAAGCAATGGACTTTGTTTCTCCTGGATCATATCAATTGGAAGTATGTGGCTCGAATTTCCATACTTCTAGAGTGGAGGCTCTTGCCTTCGATGCAAGATCAATAGAGAAGTTGCACCAGAACATGATTGAAATAAACTGCACGGAAATTGATACTATATACCTAGCTCTAGATCCAGTTCAAGCTGGAAGTGGCATATCAGGCATTGGTCTGGCTGTTGTAGGCCGTCAGGAAGATTCATACATTGTAAGTATAGTGCTTCTTGCATGTTTACTTTGAACCAAGTGTTCAAACGCATTGAATGGCATAGGCGTTCTCTGCTTTTCACTTGGGCCACCCTCAGTTTTCATAGTTATCACCATGACTGGAACACTGGTCATACGAGCACTGCTGATAGTGCTTCTTATATCTGATAAAATATTTGAAGCATTCCTTTCCACAGAAACAAGAGCATGAGGTGAATTTATCCCTGTACACATGGACATTACTTTCTCTTGTATGTAATCAATCATCCAATGGAAATCCTCTGACGTATTCACTTTGTATGTATGGGCATCAAAGAAGCAAATGTTCACAGCCTGATACATTTGCAGCACATCCATCAAGAGCTCATTGTTTGCATTGTCTTGTCTGAGTACACCAACAAGTTCTTTTGCTTCCTTCAATGGTCCCTCCAAAGCACAGATGTCTACTGTGTGTTCCAGTCTATCCTTGTCCTCATTTGTATCATAACCTGTAGCATACTTGATATATTCTTTTCGGACATGTGCATCCCCAAACAGCATAATGTTACAGGCTACGTTATTCCTGCCCAATAGCCTATATATGGTCTTAGGGATGAGAGGAGCATGTTTGGCTCTCTCATATAATATCTGTGTTTCAATAGCAAGCTTTCTCTCATAGAACTGCATGAATCGTTCATACAAAAAATTACTGTCTGCATGGGTCAGATGGAAGGACTTCACGAGCAATTCCATTTTATATTCCTTCCTTTTTACTCCCCTTTCTCTTTTGATCTAGACGGTTCAGCAATCAAAATTGATTTTTGACTTCTCACTTTTCAGATACTAGGATTAGACCAATTCGTGACAGAAGAACAGCATTTGGGCCATCTAAACGAGATACACAAGGATCTGGTATTGGCAAATCTGAACTTCCTCTGTCACATCTATCCTGCTCTCTGGAAGAAACCTGTCAATATATTTGTAGAGGCCAACCTGTCTCAAGACCTTGCAGCATACCTAGAACGGTCCATAAAGCTACACTACGGGAACATGTGCAGCTCCACAGGCCAAGGTTTCATCCCGAAGTTTATCAAACAACACGATTCGCATGGTAGAATTCTTCCTGGTGTGCTGACACAACATAAGGCCAACTTGGTGTCTTACTTCAAGAGGGTGTTAGATGAGGGAAAATTATACTTGGCCAAGCAAATCAGTTCCATATCCAAGGTGGTTGAAGCCAAGTACAAATTGGTTGGACTTGCCGAACCCCATAGGCTCACTGCAATTGAAACAACAGAATTGATGATTGATCAACTCAAAAACTTCAGATGCATACGGAAAGGGAAAAAAGTCATATATTCTGGAAAGCAGTCCTCAAAAGACAGCAAACTGATGGATGACATGGTGATGGCCCTCATCATATGTGTTGCATGGGTCAGACTACCCGAAAATATGTATGTTGTCATGTGAATAAAAAGACACAAATGTTACTCATTTATTTTTTATTTCAATTCCATTACAAACATTCATTCAGCAACCATGTTCTGCAAAAGTTCATAAAGTTCATGTGGTACGGAGAGCAGCTCACACGCATCTTGGAAAGATGAGACATACTTTCCTTCTATCATCATTTTTATCTTGTTGGCTAGGAAGTTGAGCTCCGTTGTGGTTTCTTTTCGGCCATCAGGAGAAAGAAACAGGGTGCATTTCTGATTTGACCTCTTGCCATACAGCAGAGATGCTTTACCAACGACCACAGGCAGTGTTCTATCTGAAACAACCTTGTTCCATCTTGAGATGCCAACTGAAAACATTGGATTTACATTTTCGTAAGAGGTGAGATTCACTGGGACTAACATCAGTGATCCATACTCATCCTCATCTTCACCCAGAGCATGTCTCTCATTGTCATGAAGTTGTAGCATTGAGAGAGCATTGGTGAATGGAATGTGGTTGAAGTTCCTACCATGGATGCTCGTTATGGCTGAAGCTTTGTCCATGTTCACTTCAAGACTTTTCATGAGCTGCATGTTTGTAGCTCTACTCGAAAATGTAGAGGGAATCGTAACATGCTCCTGTACCTTCAGATAGCAGCCATTGTTTGTTGAGCATTTGAGTGGGCACTTGTGCATCTTTGCAGTGCTTTCATCTTGATAGAAGTAAGACAATACAGTTTCCGCCAAGTCTTCTAAAGTAGGTTCCTTTGTGTACAAGGCACTTTCAGGATGCTGATGGCACTTGACGACTGTCTGGCAGATATACGCGAACATGATGAGATTTTTCTTTATTCCTGAAAGCGTTGCGACTGTTGAATGTGGCGGTCCATCCTGTAGGACAAATTTGACAGAGGAACTCTTTGGATCAGACACTCCAGCATAGTTGTCATACCACTTTGGTTTCTTGAAGTCATGATTTCTGCTCTGGCTCTGTTCCCATCTGTTCAAGATCTGTTTCTTGTTTTGCTCATACTCTTCGATATCTAGGTAGAAATCTCCAGTGACACCGAAGAAACCTGATTGCTGCTGTCCATAGAAGTACACTGTGTTGCAACCACTGACATTCAAATCTTGTATCACTTCCTGAAGCTGTCCTCCTGCCAGGAGAGGGCGATGCTCCATTTTGAAGACAGCAGAAGTTCGGACATTTGCACATTGACCAATTTTGACATCTACATTTTTCACATAGAGGCAGGACATGGGTGATTGTAGAAACTCCTTGTCAACTATATCAACTAAATGACGACTGATCGGTACAGTCTGTAGCTTTCGGTATCTGTTTGAAAATGGTATATCAACCAGGTCTTGCAGAATATGACAGGCCAGCTGAGAGTTCATGAATTTATATAAAAGACCTTGTGGACCTGTAGATATTTCTGGCAATTCTTGGCATAATAGATGTCTTGCTAGCTTGGATGGTTTCATTCCCTTCTCTTTTGCAAGCCTCCCAAATGAAGTTTCCTCCACATCATCAAAGTTGAAGACCTTTCTTAGTAGATTGGCATCGATGAATGATTCTGGCAACTCTAATAGTGACCATATCTGAGATATGATGTCTTTCACCACCGTCTGTGTATCCTCTGCCCTCTCTAAGAGGGATATGTTTCGAACATGTAAGACAACCTCTTTCTGTCCATCAAATATCTTGAAGAAGGGCCTTCCAGACACAGTTGTGCAGTCTTCATGAGTAACGGGCAGCACTGACGATAGCATTTTCCTTGGCACCAGGCATGCTCAAGTCCAGGACATAGGATGAGCGGTTGTCTGTAAAATACAATTTTGAAGTAGCTATTCTGGCAAGAAACACTGCGCCACATTGTTTTTCACTATGCATCTGCCAGGGCACCAAGGCCCAGTGTATTCAGATCTTGCTGCCTTGAAACGTTTAGCTAGTTCTTTTTCACCTTCACATTCACCGTCTGGAAAGTGTTTCTTGAGAAAACCTAATCTCTCTTCCCTACTGGTCCAAGTCAGGACATCTTCTATGTTTGTTATTTGCCTATTTTGTCCATAGAAAGGAAGTCTATGAAGTGCAACCCTTTTGTTTCCTATGCGCGGTAGACAAGGCAGGAAGATAAGATCTCGCTTTGTGTCAAAATACCACTGTCCTTGAAATATACGCATGGCATCAAATAATTGAAGAATGTCAGAACAACCCTTTTGTTTACCATACATAAGGTTGCTGTGTTCAAAATACGGAGTGAGATTTCTCAGGTCCCTTACATCTATGTAGAGTGTTCTATTCAAAGTACACCCATCTCTTTCCACTGCATAATACTCAATTGGGATATGAGTCAAGGCATGGAAGTGAGCAGGGGAACTCTCTATTCCATAAGGCGAGGTACATGGAGTATGAGGTAATGCTTCTTCATAGCTTCCTACATGTATTCGATATCTCTTTTTCTTTGCTTCTGTGATAATCTCATTTGGTAGTACATGAAAGATACCCAGTGGAAAAAAAGGAACATCTTTGTTCTTGAACCTGAACATGGGCTTAGAAAAGGACCATACCACTACAGACTTCAGCTCCCTGTCTAGAAGGAGCTGGCTGTGTCTGATTTCATTCTCTACATCTTTCTTGTCTAGCTTCCCTAGCTGACTGCCCACTGTCTCAAAATTAGAAATATACTTGGAATGTAAAGAAATGTATGAATTATCGTACATGAACCACCCTAATACTTCATTGTTCCCTTGGATGAAATTGTGTGGCATTATTGCCAGCAGTGCCATATCCACCTTTCCGTACTTTTGTGTCAGGTGTTCCAATATAGGAGTGACACTCACCCTGCTTTCTGACCGAACCCCAATGTCTTTCAGTGGTATTCGTGCTCGGAATACGGGGGATAAATCGGACCTGCCTGTGCTTGTCATGCTTTAACATGAACTCTAGAATTTCTCTCATCCTCATCTGTCTGTGAAAGTATCGATAATAGTACAACAAACTCTGTGCTTTTGTTCTTTTATTTCTTGGCCATACAAGGGGTTTCACAGGGTTTATGGAAATGATATTTAAAAGCTACGATGGGAGGAGATTCCATTGCCTCACTGCTGACGAAAGCGTGGAACTTCAGGAATGTTGGTCTCTTGTTCTTCTTCCATGGTACAGGACCAGGAGCATCCTTCTCTGACAAGAAAGATCTGAGACCCTGTTCCACTTCTGCCACCTGTTGTACACGTTCCTTAAAAAAGGACACTGCAGACGATCCCAACGTTGCCTGCAAGTGTGCGATGAAAAAACGTAGCATTGAAATGTGTTGCATAAGATCATATGGTTTGGAAGACTGCATAGAGTCTGACTGTTTCAACACCAGCCAGATGTTCAGGGGATAACTGACAGACATGGATTGCATTTCTTCGTTGATGTTCACTTTCACTGGATTTTTCACAAGGTAGTAGACACCAGTCCTCTCATCTTCTTCTGCCAAGAGAGTCTGTGTTGCACTCTGGATGTTGTCCACATAGGAAGTGGTCCAGATACAGGAACTCGAGCAGTTATGGTCCATACTATACACTGGGCGATGTGTCAAATTCTCGACTGCCTTCTGAAATAGCAACTTCTGGTCAAAGGTTTTGACGATTTTCAGATGTGGGACGTCCATTGTGATAGTCATCTCATATCCACGCTAATGTCTGACTGTTTTGTGATGCCGTAAAATCCAATTGCCAAATCTGAATCATTGTTTAAGGACAATATCATGACAAGTGAACTTGTACTAAATAGAAAGAAAACAAGCTGTACTTACATTGTGACCACCAGCAACAAAATAGATGAAGGATGATTTTTTCCTCTCGTCTTTGAATTCTACTTTTATACTGTGAAGTCCATTTCGTATCTTGAATGATACTAGTCCACTGTCAAGCAATATCTGAAGATAGGTTAAAATGTCATCTTTGTACAGAAGCACTGCGTTTATTTGATGAGCCAATAGCACAATCACTGAGCCTTCTTCACAAACAGCATTTACTGCAACAAATAGTTTACTTGACTTTGATTTCCCATTTCTCCTAGGTGCGACCACCACCACAAATTTTTTACAGTAAGAATCAAACAGAGTATGGATTTCTTCCTCGGTTTTTGTCTCAAGATCTATGCTACCGATAGCACCAATCGTTTCCAAGATAGAGGGGACATATTTGAACAGTTCTTGATTTAAAAGTCGAACAGCCCTTGAGCAGATGCAAGCACGAATTGTTTCCAGTTGAAATGGCTCGAGTCTCATTTTTAACTTTTCTGTAATGATCCAAACACTTTTCATCATGAGTCGAATGGCTCTCATTCCTTTCGCTTCCAGGAGGTTGGCAGTGTCGTACATGGAGTGCCAAGCATTCTTCCCTTTTGTCCGGCAAACCTCCAGTTCATCACAGACCATATGAAAGTCTGAGGTGCAATCATATTCCAGTTTCACCTCATTTCTCTGCCACTTCCTGATGGCATGCACAAAAGGATTGCGATACGCAGACGGCCAGGTTTTGACACCATGTAGGTCAAAGCTGACTGAATAAGATCCCCATTTGTCTGATAGAGCATAGTTATCTAATGACCTATCACCATCCAGATCAACGATTGGTGTCTGAAATATTTCTTGGAATATTGCTTCTTCCAGAGATTCCATCATGACTATGTGGTGAAGTGCGTTGCTAATAAACTGAGAATTCACATGCTCAAAAAATTGATGATTTCTCATTGGTATATATTACCATTCTCTCTGTGCAAAGAAAAATGGAAGAAATTAAAAAACTTCTAAAGCCTTTTGAACTTCAAGCCAAACAGCCGAAACAAAAGAGGAAAATAACGCTAGGTGATGAGGACAAAACTGACTACTCTCTAAACTTGTTGAGTGTTCCACAAGAAGCTGAAACTGTTCATGACAGCTTGAACAATCCTAGCTTCCAACAGGGTACAGATCCACTTCCTGGCTTTGACAGAGAAGTGACTTGCCCATTATGCAAAATCAAATGTGATAGGGGTTTGGTGTCTCTGCGTGAAAAGCCTGATGGGGCTTCATTTGCCGAATTTCTGGATGTTGCCCATGTGATGTTCAACCAACAAGAAGGTCGACCAGCATTAGATATTGCTGGGGAAATCTTGGAAAACCTGATGCATTTTGCCAGAAGGCATCCTCAGAAGCTGAAATCCATCAGAACAGTAACAAAAGAGGATGTCCATAGACATTTCAAGTATAATCACGAAAGAAAAACAGTGACAAAAATAAAAGAGGAAGTCATGCAGGTGCTCCTCTCCATGTTGGATGTTGCAGTGACATCTGCTTGCCAAAGGCAGCCATCAGGTAAGCTGTCATTGTGCAAACAGGATGCTAATATGTTACTGCACATCATAGACCGAATACACAGGATGCATGGCCTGAAAGATGATACCAAGTGAAAAGAAAATGGACCATGGCCAACATGTAATTGTCTATTAACAAGAGGAAAGTTGCAGATGGTGATTAAAGGGGTCATGGGAAAGGAGATAGAAACGCAGCTCGTCAGCAATATCTGTAAGGCATTTTCAGATATTTCACCTCACATGGACAAGGATGATGTCAGGCAAATTGGATACATCCTACACATGTGGAGGAAATGTTTATCATGCAACAGCTCAACCAGAAGAATACATAAGACACTGAGACATTTTCTAGACGAGCTCATGTCTACCGAAGATAAATCAGCTAAGCAGTTCGCAGTGTATGCCACAAATATTCTGAGGAAACTTAAGTAGCTGGAGCAACAGGAATTGAATTTCTAGAGCCTACTCGAATATTTCCTCAAAGAACTGGTTGGGAGAAAGGGATTTGAAAATATGAGTGGTCAGACAGTTTTGTGTAGCAATTCAAACAAAGATTTCTTTGTAGTTTACACTTGTGTGAATCAAGTGTCCAGCTATAACACATACTACTGTGACAACACTCATCCCCTGGAGGAGGCACACAGTGTTCATCTCAGACCAGCAGAAAGTAGGAACTCATTTGTGGAAAATATGACAAAAAGAATCCGACCTTTGCTCTCATCGAGTTCTCACCTTGCTTTCCCCTCTACATCTTCCAACAACATGACAAGTAAAGGCTCTGTGTCGGAGGAGTTTTATTACAAATCATGCCAGAGCGCATTTGTCACATCATCGTTCCAGAGATATCAACATATCAGTGCTCCTTCCAAGACAAACAACAGAAACTATACCATGCTGTTACATGGAATCGAAAACAGATGGACACTGTTTCAACAACTTCATGATGCTGATTCAATTCGCTTCTCCAAGGACAGTTCATTTCCTCCACTTAAATCAGCCTCCACCTATATGAGGCAGGGCCGGGAAATTCTCTGCCAGAACCAACTGTATCGTAATTCATTTTCAGTAAACACTCAGCGACAAACCAAAGACTCTCTCATTCACACAACTCCTGAGTTTTTAGCCCCCCTACTGGAAAATGCAGTGATTGATTATTCGCTGAATCATCTGTGCTGTGAATGGGAAGTGAAACTCGGAAAAAACATTTCTGCACTTGAAAAATGTCAGCTTATCCTTCAACTTGAACTCATAAGACAAGACCATATAGAAGGTTCAAGATCTTTTCAACAAGCCTGTGAGTGCATTTGTATGAAAGAGGATGACAATTCTTGGTCAAGAAACCTTTATGGTATACGAAGGAAGAAGAGATGCAATCCAGAATTGTGTTGTATGTGGCAAGTGCTACCAGATTGGCTGAAGGTGATGGTTGTAAAGAGATGGGTGAAAGAAAGAAAAGATGCATGTGTCAGGGACTTTCCTGTCGATGTGACTGATTCATGCTCACCTGATATAGGGCCTGATGAAGTCATTAACTTAGCTCACCATATCATAGCTAAATGGCAGGAGGAACAGAAGAACTGAAAGCTGCAATTCAGAGCATCGTTTCTTTTGCCACAGTAGATTCTTTAGCTATGGATCCTTGGATGCAGAAATTGGTCATGCAATCCGAAAACTCGGTGGAAAGTTACACCGAAGACCCTAGAATACATGAACTTTTGCATCAGAACCAAACAGCCAGGAAATCAAGAGTCACAGTTCTCGAGCATGAACTCAGAGCGATTCAAGCCAAGAGAGAATGTGCATTGAAGAAGCACAGGAACCTAACCAAGGAACTACACAACTGGTTGACTGCGCGTGGTGTTTTGGTCAAAGACCTTGATACACAATAAACTAATATTCACATGAACTCTCATCTGTGTCATCTGTGCTTACATATATCATATGGTAGAATGACCTGGGTAATTTTTTTTTTGTCGCTTTTATTGATACAAAACTGAACAGGAACTATAAAGCTAGTTGTTTTGAGGGGGTATCTCGATCAGTTATCTTGTCCGATTTGTTGGATTGTCTCTTCTCTGACTCTTGTGTTTCTCCCACATAGCCAGACAACAAAAACCTGTTCAAGGAATTTGCTGATGTAGCTTTGTCTACTTGATTCCCAAGGGTGAGAGCTGTGCTTATATTAGATGCCCTTGCAATAGAGAGCTGACTGTTGATATACTCTTTCGTCTTGTCAAACTGTGCCATCTGTCCTAATACAGACTGTAAAGTATTATCAAACTTGACAGAATTGGAAATCTTGAATGCGTTCAGAGAGTTAAACTGCTTGCAATACTTTGCATGTATTTCTATACATTCTGTCTCACTAAGTGTCCGGTTTACCAAATGTTCTATGTTATTGAATAAACCATACAATTCCTTGCAACGTTCATATTCAGCGAGTTTCACCTGAATGTCACTTTTGGTCATGAACGTGTCCTTTTCCATCTCCTTTAATTCCAAGAAGGTCATTCTTAGTTTGGTTAGAGTAGACCAAGTCCAATCTATTTTCTTATGCAGAACCTGTTTCTCAGAAGCAACATCTCTTGCCACAGTTTCAAGATCATTCAGCGCCTTCTTGATAGCAATTATGTTCTGTAACAAACAGCAGTAATTGCGTAAGAAGTCATTTATCCTCTTCATTGCCCTAGTATACTGAGAGACAAAAGAGTAGTGGGGATGCCCAAACAAATGATGCACTATCGATCCCATTAGCAGAAAGCCTTGTCTGAAAATAGATTTGTGTTCCAGCCCAAGAAGATTTTCAGTGTCTGACATATTATTAGCTGCATTTTATGAATCGGGATTAGTATACAGAAATGGAAGAGAGCGATGTCGAACGAGATTCATTCTGGCAAAGCTACAAGGAGCTTCATAGCAGGTGGGAAGCAGAGTGTAAGAAGAATGACAAGCAAGCTAGGGACATCTGCAAGCACAAAACAACAGTGAGCGAAGCAAAGAAACAGATTGCCATACTTCAGGAAAGATGTGACGTGGCAGAACAAGCCCTATCTGATTTGGGGTATTACATGAAGAGTGAAAGTGTAGATGCAGAGAAGCGAAACATTGACAGGTGTAATATTCTTAAAGACTTGAGACAAATTCAGGACAAACTGGAGGAAGAGAGATCCAGACATGATCAAGCACAATCTGCAATGAAAGAAAAAGTTAAAAAATTTGAAGAAATCATAGACGATCTCCGTCAACAACTTGATTGCAAGATATCTGAAGCAACCAGCTTGGAGCAAGAGAGGGCTATACTAAGAGAAGAAAACAATGAGATGAGTGACATGCTGAAGATGGACGGTGGGAAACTGCAAACAAGTGCTTGTATGAGAAATGCATATGATATCCTACTCAGAACATTTATCTCCTTATTCCCACAGAGTCTATCAGAAAACCAATGGCAGTTTTGTGACAAGAAAACAGGTCAATGTACGCCTGCCTTTCACTTGCTCATATCTCTGAGTCATGAGGACCTGACAACCAATGTCCAAGACATGCTCCTTATTGTTCAAAGCCCAGACGACATGGTAGAAAGGTCACAAAGTTTATGCTTGCAACAAACTCTCTGTCGATACATGCGCACCATTCAGTGGATAAATGCCGGATTGTTCACAGACATCCAAGAGGCCATATTCAAACAGAGCGAGCTGACACGTCACAAGATATTGTATGAAAACAGAGAACTAGTAAGTGCAAGACAAGCATTTGGGTGCCAGTTATTGAGGTGTCTCTCCACAAGCACGAGCCAGAAATCATCGAAGAAAGAGAAAGAAGATATCATTAAACAAAAAGAGAGGAAGACAATTTGCCTAGGTTATGACAAGTAAATAAAACTTCCCCAAAGTGCATTTCAGTTGTTTATTTTTTCATAAGAATCTGTGAAAATGACAAACTGTGGGGAACATTGAGATAGCAGCACATCGAACTGAGAGTATTGTCTGGTATCCACTTGACAAGGATCGTGGACATTATGAGGACCTACAGAAAGTTTTCCCACTGGTTTGATGATAGTCTTAGTCAGTTTGCCGCTTCTGGACAGATGGCACCTTCCTTTGGTCTCAAGTAAAATATCTTCAGTGACCATCTCTTTGGTCTTATCTGTTAGCAACATGCGTATCCATGGGTAATTGAACTTGTAGTCCCCAGGAACCAGTGATTTCATCTCTACTATGAGATACAGGAACCCACTTGAAAGAACACTTCCCTGTTGCAGATGCTGGTCTCCATCTTCAATGTCGATGTTCAGCTGTCCAGTTGTCTGCAATGTTACTATGCCCTCATAGGCTTTCCCATTAGAGAATGGCACTGTTTTTCCCGTACTGTTGCTACTGAGAATGCCTCTCGGGAAGAAAGTGTCATAGAACATTTCAGGTGACTGGATCTGTACCATTAGAGCTGCCACACTCTTAGCATGATGTTGACCGACAACCTTCTCCTTCAGTTTAATGTAACTCTCATTCCTCATGGAGGATAGGTACTGAGACTGCAAAATGTGATTTGTTTCTTCCATGTGGTGCTTCAGCTGTCTGAATGACACCAGAGTAGCCAATGGATCAACAGAAAGGTTACCAAACCGGAGACTGTATTCTTCATGCACACGGTTCATCAGACGCATTTCACTTTCCAGTTCATTACAACTATATGCAATGCCGTCATCCAATGGAATTTCCTTCCTCTCGTCATATATCTCCATCTGAATGATAGACTTGAGTGGATCTCCATCTGGATGTCTTTCTCCTAGGGAGTAAGGAATCCTTTTCAGTCCCATATACTGGAAAAGGAGATGGTTAGCTTCTATGGGGCCACAATTGTCATCATATAATGAAGTGACCGTGTTCAGGACGAGGTCAAACTTTCCAGCCACTTCTATTGTGGGATCTCTGCCGAATGCAGGCACTGAAAGATTAGGTAGTTTCACTATTTGAGATGGATTTCCCAACAGTTCATTCCCTCGAGCCATGTATGGCAAGCTAATTTCACTTGTGAGCTCTTCCCTCATGTACATATCACGAGATCTTTTGATGTCGGGTCTGTACATGTCACTGGACATTGTTTTATCGACCATACAAAAGTTTAAGTCGTAGTCTAATATTTCCTCCAGATGTCTCTTGATGCCCTTTTGTTTTGAACCACAGAACGCATTCTGTAACATGGCAAGATTAGCAAGAGACATCTTCATGATATATGTCTGATAAAGTCTTTAATAGAAAGAAATCCGTTTAGTGCATTTCATGTTTGCTATGCCTTCATATTTCTTTAAAACACTTTCCAGTTGTTCTTCTGATTCATACGAAATGAAACTATGGGATCTTGCCATGGCCTGATAGTTCAGATCATTCAGCAATAGCATAGGTGGATCTGTGGATGCCATGCACATTGAATTTTTCCACCCTATACCATGGGAGAACTTGAGTTCCACTAAAATTTTCATGGAGGTTTCAGGTGGTACGAGCACATTTACAATTGGAGAAGCAAACTCCTTTTCAGGAATGTAGTACAGATAATTGTTTTGTTCAAGCTCTTGAAAAAACATGACAACATTTTTCACTGCATTCATAGGTATCACCTTCAAAAGTTCACAAGGGGAACATTTCGATATCTTAACAGGCAGATGTAGTGGGAAATGCTCCTGGTTGGGACCTGGTTCAAGGTTAAGCCCATACTTGAAAAGCTTTTCATATATTGGGTTGCTGAAATATTCCAGTAGTTTCAAAGTCGAATCGTTTTGAAGCAAGGCATAGATGAAGGCAACAAGTGGTCCTTTGCTCCCGTTTTCCTCGTTCGGTGAAATCATGATGCATTCAATCCCCCCTTCTCTTCGCATTTCATCCATGTAAAACCTCTCAATATGGTCAGCATATTTCTCGCTTATCTTACGGTTGTTTATGAACTCTCTTTTAAGTTCCATATAATTTGATTGAATGGTAGAAAATGCAAATTCCTCTATGTTCCTCCTTAGAACTTGAGGCAGTTTTGATGAATCCCACCCTTCTGTCAAATTAGTGTAACCGTGATATCCTTGACTTGTATCTATATCAGACTTCATGTAGTCTCTGGAAGTGATGATGCAAGGCAGTAATTGAATGTTGTTCCAGTTGACTATCCAAGGCAAAACATGGTTGTCTGAAGTCAGTCTTACACTGAGATTATCTATACTTATAAATGTACCCTTGTGTTCGAGGAGCTTGCATAATTCAATAGGAACCCACATTTCTTTGCTGTGAGGAATGATTTCCTTCACCACCGTAATTACATGAGAAACTTTTTCATCAAAGTGAATGGGCATGTCTGTCCCAGAACCGGACCAGCTACGATAATACAAACAATGAACAACACCAATACTGTGTTCTGAGTCCTTTTATTTTTCTATATGCATTCTGTTCATATAGACATGATTGGAAACGGCCGAATAACCACACTTTTTGGCCAGTTCTTCATTAGACAACGTCACCCAACTGACTTGTGGCCTAGTGTCTGTTAGGAGAGAAAGGGAATACAGTCTGCGTTTCATGCTCTCCCTGAAGGCTGCCCTGAGGCCAGGTTGGCAAATGAGCTTAGCCTGAGCATTGGTCGCTTTCTTACATCTGTTAGTGGGACATCTCTTTGCATACCATTCAAAGTTCTCATCAGTCCTTGTGGAATCATATTCAATCAGATAAACATGTTCCTGGAGGCGAATAGGAAATATATTATCATATGTCTCAACAACATGATGCATGAGACGTCCGCAAACAGACGGTTGCTGCAGGTCTCTGACATGGAACCGAACACATTCAGTGTAATCATCACTTCTGCAGTTCAGTTCGTCCAAGAGAGCTTCTATTTGAAGCCAAGTGACAAAGGACACACAAGGAAAGAACAGTGTCTTGGGGTAGCCTCTCATGACGTCACAGCCATGCAACAAGGTCTCAGATCCAACTCTTGGAAAAGATTCCACATAGTCATTTCCACCCATAGTCAGATGCAAGAGCATTTCTAACTGCTTGTTCTTTTGTTGAGCCACTGCTGGTTTCACTCGGAATGCAATTTCTCTGTCGAAAAGCTGAAGTGTTTTGTTGCAAAACTCCTGTCCCATGTGGCACATCAACAGCAAATTTGGATCTGCGAGAGACAAAAGTGTCACCAGCATATCAGTGTCCTTTGAGATGACACAAGCTCTCCTGTTTGACTGCTTCATGAAAGACCATACCATGGGAATGATGCTGTCTGCCTCTACATATCTCACCTCTTGCAGTTTCAGTGCACGGAAGTGGGGATGGTTTAGCTTGCCGCACAGTTTCCTGCAGCTCTGTCTTGAGGTCCATCCTCTTGCAGGACCTGCTACTAAATATATTGATGTTTCCTGAGTGACAGGGTTTCTTGAGTCTTTCAACAGAGTAGCTAGTTCTTTTAGTATGAGAATCTGGTTCTTACGTTTGCACATGAACCTAGCCATGCTTCCTTTGTACAGACGACCAGGTTCTATTTCTTGAGTACGAGTTCTCTCTTGCATGCTGTTCTGTGGTACAGTTGTCCCTGCAGAATTTAGCAGAACTTTCCTCTGCAGCATTTCACTGAAAGTAAAGCGAGATCTTTTCCTGTGAGCAGATGATTTTGCAGTGACTGCATCCCCATCCATGCAGAGAAACACAAACTTTAGCACATCCTGCATGCCATATTCCTTTGCAGCTTCCCTCCATCTTTCTATGTGATCGAATACTTTGTTTCCGACAACACAGACCATCTCTTCCATAGAAAATGTCTGCACTCTATTTGTCACTATCCCAGTCTCGTTGTCAATGTCTATTTCACCGATCAAGTCAAACGTCTGGTTGCAGATCATATCATCTAGTGACTCGTATTTGTACACTTTTTCCTCGTTCACCGCAAAGGCTTTCCGGTTGTTTGAAATGTAAAACAGCTGTGTCATGTCCAATATCAGCATTTCTGTTTGTCTGAATGCTTCTTCTCTCGGTATAGGTTCTAGCCACTCTACATGGTGCTGTGGTCTTTTCTTGAGATACGTCTTGATTGAATTCTGAAGAAGCTGTCTTCCCAAAAGTGTGCAAAGTCCCATGTTGAATGGCCTGGTGAGGTGGGATATGATAAGTGGTCACCTACTACTGACTGCAGTGCCTAAAATTGAGTTCTCATTCCATTGTTAATTGATTTTTATCTGCAAGATTTATAAGATAGTCATGATATTCTGGCTCGAACAATGTCTGAAGGCCATCATATTCCTCTCCGGGATCCAAGCCATCATCATCCAGTGGCTCCTTCCCCATCAGCCTGAAGCCTTCTGCGTTGACATCCCCCATGTGTGGCTGACCTGTCACATAGCTTCCAGATTCATTTGTGCTCATGTCATCCCACACCGTGACTCTCTTCCGGGTCTTTCTTTTCCTGTTAACAGTTTCCTCTTCTCTTGTCACAATTTGTTGCTGCTTCATCATGATGTTAGCAATACCATCCAAATGTTCAGTGTATGTTCTCAGCTGACTTGGGGATAGATCAAACAACTGTTCAATGTTCTTCCTGATCTTAATGTGGATTGCATTCTCTGCACTAGTGCCAAGTCTAAGATGCAGTGGCCTACAACATTTCGAATGCTGTTTTCCCAAAATTAATTCACATAGATGGCTATGCAATATGTTTCGGTTTTTAATGAACAATGGTTCTGATCTTTCCCCTTTCAGTTCACTGGGAAAATAGAACATGTCTTTGAATTGGACTCCACCAAGGGAAAGCCAGAAGGTTCTCTTGTAGTCATTTCGTCTTGTGCTTACCCAACATCCAGAGGTAGTGTTTACTGTAATACGAGAAATGATTCCAGACACATCCTTCTCCACATTCTGAACAGACATCTGTGTTCTCCGTGCTATTTCACTCAAGCAAAAATAGTCTCGTATGCTGTCCACATAATCTATTCCTAGATCTCTGTACATGAGCTCATTCAATCTGTTCTGGCTGCCTGAGTTATCTTCGTCAATCAGTCTTCTTTGAATGTTGATCTCTCTTTTGTATAGCAATTTGTCTTTGCCTTTGTCTGTAATGTGTGTGATGTATTTGATGGGATCCATGATAACATATCTTGGTGCATCTTTGAAACTTCTCAGGACACCGATATAGTTGGATTGGTGGTATGTCTCATAGGTTTGTTGAGTCACAGACGTATCCATGGTTTCATCAAAGAATTTCCCAATCAGAGGCCACTCAAATTTTATCTCTAAGTAGAACAAGCTCTGACACAATTTGTTCTGGTCTCTGTCTTTTTCGTTCATGCAATAGATATATGGGACAGTAGACAATCCCATTCCATTGGGATTTCCAGCCATGCTTGATATGACATCTTTCCAATGTTCTGGATTACAACCTAATCGAGCATAACGACCATAGAGAAGAGTTGGTATGGACAGTACACTGACTTCCATTGTTTCATGGAAAATACCTGGATATCCTCATTTCTTACATGCTGATATTAATACCAAGACATTATTGCATGTCACAACTCATATTAAGTAATGTTTCTACAAGAAGAAAGATATCGAGCTTTGGCCACATTTGTGTCATGTTGTGTTCCATTTTGCATTGAAATACTGGTCGGAGGTGTGATGCACTCCCCGATGCCTTGGCAATGTATGGTGATTGCATGGCTCTATACAAGCCTGGCTTTCAAGGCAACAGTTGCAAAACGATACTTTCCAGTGGAATTCACAGCATTTGGAGCATGCTGTCATGCATCACTATATGTGCTTACTGCATATACATGGCTTTCTTTCTTCAACCAGCTCTACACCTCTACCATATCATGCATGTTGCCATCTACTGAATATGTGGGAGCTGGAATGCTGATTGCATGTCAGAGAGGGGGTCTGGTGCGTGACTGTGAAAAGAGCATCAATTTTCTTAACAAAATCACTGTGGCACAGGCAAGATGTCCAACACAAATGCTGGGATATTCATTAGGAAACACATACATGGTTTTGGTCTATGTGTTCCGTTTCATACCTTGTGGTATATTTTCGATGTGGAACCTATACACATGGAACCAGAGCCGTTTTGACAGTACTGAATACATGTCGCCATCTGAGGTTAAAGTCAGTTCTCGTGACATGCCTCAAGTGAAACCTTTGATGTTTAGTGCATGTACTGTGATATTGTGCTGTATCCTGGAAATCGCTAGTTCGCACATACATCCCATGAGCTCATTTGAAGTAGTCCTCCCATATGTCTTTGGTTTATCACTCTATTATACACTAGCCACCAAGAGGATGAATGAAACTTCAAAAGACTTTATTTTCATCGTAAAAAATATGGTTTTCATCACTGGCATCGTTTACACTGTTGCAGACTTTGTGATGAATAGCACAGGAATATTATACCGATGTATTGGAAATGATGCAATAGAGAATGAACTCAAGCACACATGTAAAGATGTAGGTGATTTTTCTGCAATATCCAAGTGTTATAACATGATAAGCAGTTTGGATGACACATATTTTCACAGGGAAGCCTGCCCCGGACTCAATACATCTACATTTGTCATGTATACATCAAATATTGTGAAAGTAATTGTTCTTGCCATTGGAGTTCCATGCATGTACGCTGCCAAAAGTAAAAGGGGTTGACCTCTATGTTGCTCTCAAAGCTTTCAGTCTCTCTTCTAAGTCTTGTACAGTCACATCCTGACTAAGTAAAAGGTCCCCAAGACAACTAGATGTGTCCCTGTCCTTGACCAGTCCTTGTAACCAGCTCGAGAATCCGCTCTCTTCGTCATCGTTGTCTTCTGCATCTTCTACGTCTGAATTACATTCCATTTCACTGTACAAGTCCCTCATATTGTCTCGTTTCAACTTCATTCTGAGGGCCTTTTTATTGAGTTTTTCTGTAGAGGTTCTAGCATGGTGCTGAAGTTTTTCTCTGCAGTATTGTTCCATAAAGTGGTTTTGTTGCATAGCTTGCAGGAAATAGTTGTTATTTCTTAGCATATTCCGATTCAAGATGTCTCGAGAACTCCTGTGTTGCTTCAGTTGGCGTTTTAGGTTTTTCAACTGCAAAAATATGGATCTCAGTAATTCGACACTGTCAACTTCAGAACATTGCTGATCAGCTATCAAACACTTTGCCTTTTCAGTCAAACCATTCAATTTCTCAAGTAGAATGTTTTCCTGAACAGAAATTTGGACCAGTGAGATCCCTTTCACCCTTTTATTTGTGTCAATAGCATTCCGGAGTGCATCTTCAAAGCGACCTTTCTGATCTGCTATCCTCAGGAAAAGTCCTGCTATTCTGTATTTCAGGGTGGACATGATGTGCTTTGTCCAATGTGAAGAAAGACATCAGCAATATTATCATTGAATAACAAGTCCTATAATTAGGAGAGCAATGCATGTTAGAGTCAAGTGCTGTCAACTGGTTTTGTGCATATCCATTGTTGGGCTGAGTGTGATAACAATGCTGTTCATCGTGTTTCAGAACTTCAATGATGAGGAGGAGCAAAGCTGGATACCATCTAGATTTTTCAGAGATGAGAGTGTCTATGAGAAGAAATTGGAGCTGGCACTTTTGATCTATGTCACCACTTTCATTTCTCAATCAAAGTCTGTCCTCTGGTATTATCTCAGACGATTCCTGATGAAAAGAAAACTGTGTACACCATTGACACTGGGAATTATTCATGTTGCATTATCCATGACTTGCATTTCATTGTTCGATTTCCGAATCATTCATGTGCAAGGAACATCAAAACTCATGAGAAGTAGTATTTTGTTTGCTGATCTGACAAGTCTCCTTCTAATGGAGTCCATGGAAAGTAAATGAACATATTTACTATGATTTCGATGAGTGATCAAACATGTGGACTACACCAGAGGAATACACAAGCACCATATTGCCACACCTCTACAGTGCGGCAATGAAAAAACTACAGGAACATTACAATGACGATGAGAGGCTTGTGCTGGTATACCCAAGTAAATATTGTACTGAGCTCAGGGAGATTGCAGAAGAGGATGCTAACTTTCAAGCCTTGATCACAGCGATCACGGCTAAGATGGATGTGAATAGCATGTACCTGACAGGACTCAGTCGTTCGAACATCCCTCAACATATTTCAACTATGCTACAAGAAGAATTCTGTAGGTCTGGCCTGATGGGTCGACTGCAACGTTTCATCCGTGATGTGGTTGCCATAAGCGAGACATATGGTTGGTTTGTATATGACACAGGTACAGATGGTGTTCCACATGTGCCTTCTGACTATCTCTTAGTGTTGCTTCCTCGTTTGCAGAAATGGGTTGCGATTTCCACCGATCCTGACCACAATGAATTGAGTCTAGGATTCATCAGACATCCAGGAAGGCTCTTACAGCCACAGAGTACTACTTCTGTCATGCTTCAAGCATATGAGAGAATGAAAAAACTCAGGATGTTTCATATGGAAGCAGTGCAATTTGCTTCGAAGCCACGATTTCTTGCCAGTTTCTATGACAGAACCAAGGATGCCCAAGATGGAAAAGATGCTCCATTTCTCGACAAGAAGTTGGTGAACCAAGCAAAGACAAACAGCGTCCTGGAGCAGATGGTCTCGCACCATGTTGCCACGACATCCTCACGTCTTCCACAGCAGGAATATGCTAGTCTGACATGCCAACTAGATGGCTTCGTGTCTGGCATCAGTAGAGACAAGTTGAAGGCCAAAGATGAAGTGACCAGGCTGAGATCAGAAATATCGATCAAGGACCAATGTATTCAGTCCTTGCTAAAAGACCAAGGAAAAGATCAAACCCATCTTACACCTTGTTCTACATACCTCACTGAAGGCTCCAAAGTGGACAGTGCACAACTTATGATTCACCCGATAGACATTTGCCAGCTTGAGAGGGAATATGACAAACAATGGATTGCAGTTGGCACAGGTGCCTCAACTACTGGAGACAAAAAGAGAAATGAAGCTGAAAATAACATGAATTATAACGACTTCTTGAATTCAAAGCGGGAGTTCTATCGTCGTATCATAACATATGAAATACTTCATGCTTGGAGTGAAACTTCAGGTATTTCTTTGGCAGGCCAATAAAAGTAGACAAGCCCAATCATTGTTGTCATTTGAATAAATTTTATTTCACTTTTTCCTACAAAAGACAGGTTCGAACAGCATGACATTTTCATTTGATGTCATGTATGTATGGAATATGCTAAATCTAGTCTTGTCTTGTATAGTCACCTCACCCTTGTAAGACATGAATTTCATAGCTGGCACTACTTCATCCACGAGTTCTTTCATCTGTGACATCCTTTCCACTAGTTCTGTTGAGATCTTATCTGGGAAGGCCTCACAAAGTGGTTCAATCATGTACTGGAAACCAAACACTAATTGATATATCAACGTTTTGTTGTATCTGACCAAGTAGAGCAGCTCAACGAGTGAGAGGAGCTGTTTGAACATGTGATTGACGATGACTTGTAGGCTTGGCTCAGGCCCATTCCAGAGAAAGGGATCATATGTCCGGGATCCATACTTTGTCTCCCATGCAGAAAGAATGTCTTCTGGCTTCAGTGTCAGGAGCCTTTCTTCTTTTTGTAGATCTCCTCCAACTATGGCTCTGATGTCTGCCAGTATCTGCTCGTCAGCCTGAGTCGGTGTGTTCTGCTTTTTGTCTGTGCTGGACAGTGGACATGATATCACTGTGCTATCCATTCCATCTGTGAAAGTCATTTCAGTTGGAAGGAGATGTTTGATGGTCTCTTGTGTTTCATTGTTCATGTCAGCCATACCATCTATGAAAAATCGGTGGTAACTATTCAGTTTCCCCAACAGCTGGATCCTCTCATTTATCATTTCAGTGAAAATTGCAACAGTGCAAGACGTAGGGAAATTAGTGTGGAACTGACCCTTAAGGAACCTATTGATTCTGGTCATCCTGTCAATTCGATGATCCTCCACCCTACAGAACGCTATGAATAAACCGAACCATGGTTGATTACTGTCATTTTCCACAAACAACGAAGCTGCATCGATTCGAGTTGTGTCATACACCAAGAGATCCCCAGGTGAAATGGCATGGTTTCCTTTTATTTTCTGATCTGTCAGTGGTAGGAGTGCCATCAGGCCTTCCCCGATGTATGATTGTTTCTCTCCTACCTCAACATACTGTGCCACTTCAAAGGTGTTTAAGATATTTTGAGTGTGGAGCAGCTGACAAAATATGTGTCGTATTGTTGGCTCTATGTGTAGTTTTAGGCAAGATGTTGGTAAGTGATGCATTCTTGCCATGCCAATGTCTAGTAGAGATGGGGTTTGAATTTCCCTTTTCATATCACATAGAGCTCTCTGGAGACTATCCATGTCTTGAATTTCCAGGTCCTCTATTCCCCATGCTGATTTTCTCACTCTCTTCAAAAATTGCTCGCTCATGCTTTGAAAAGGGCATTTCATTTCATGGTAATAAACCTGTGCTTGTTGTGTAATATATTGTATACACAATACTGAGAAACAGCAAATTCATATCCGGAAGGTGACCATTTCCGTCAGATATGGGAAAGAAAAAGTCGTGAAAAGTGTGCAGTTCAAAAGATTCTTGTGTAGTGGTCTCAGTCTTGTTTGAGGGATACATGGGGGAATTTGTAGAGCTATTAGATTCTTGTGATACAGGGTATGATGCTGTGGTTACTCTTCCATTTTCGTTCAGCCTGGTTGTGCTGCCATATAACTCCACATGGTCTGGAGTTGTTACGGGTATCTGTGACATGTTTGTGTTATTTTCCCCTGCACAAGAATATCTGCCGTTACCCACAAGTAAGTCATGACATATCTCTCTGCAGTCTGTGCAACCGTCCACACAGGGAACTGGGGGTGCATAGACCACTGTTGTATTCAGTTCCACCGGTAGGACAATGTCTTCCGTTGCCTGAAATATGGCAAAAGACCATTTCTTTGTTGTTCTCGCTCTGAATAGCTTCAGTTCCAGTGGTCCCTGCAGAGAAACAACTCGAACAGGATCACTGCAGTTCACCTTAGCACACACTGTCATCTGAGAAACCAATGTAGATGACACACAATGGGAAGAATTGGCATATATAGTTTCTGATCCTGAGTTTTTACACTGTATCACAAACTTGAAACTATATGGCCTGAGAAGTCTTGCATGAGTCCAAAATGTCCTATTCTCATATGAGACAGGGACCACAGAATCAAAAGACAGGCACACCATGCTCCTGTTATGTATATGCGTTGCACCTTTGTATCTGAAACTCACCGGGAACGTCTTGTTGAAGATTATTGTGTCTCTGTCCATGCTGTATGACTTTCCATTGCACAATAAATGTTGGGGGTTAGAGACCAAGTCATTGCAACTCCTATAGCAACCCCTGGGACATTTTTCAGAGTAAAGTTTACACACATCCATGCCAGCAAATGGCAACCTGTATCCCATAGAATACTGTGTACTTGAAAAATCTGTGATTCTGTGGGATGTTGTGCCATCGGAGAATGATATATCCATGTTGGTATCATGTTTAATTGCTCCATAGTTGTGACAAACTATGGTTTCATGTTCACCATCAGAATGCATCGATGTACTGATTTCACACAATGAAGGATTCCATGTTCTAGTCAGAGCAGGCCCTTGATTGTGATTGGACTTCTCAAGCTTGTATGTCAGGTGCAAGCACGTCACATTTGCATTAGGTATGTGAACAACCTTCTTCACTACCACCCTACCATACTCAGTCAAAGCTCTCTGCTCCATGTGTACGATTTGCTGTTTCGTTAATTTGTCTGCACCCATATGACGCTTCATCGGTATGCCTTTGCAAGAATACATTCCTTTTGCATTATACACAGAATGGCATGATTCCTCACATGGTGTGCACACCTTGTCATGACATGCAAATGGGTCAAGTGAATGATGAAAATAGCTGTAGACACTATGGTCTAGGTTTCCAGTGAAACGCTTGTTGTAGATCCTTTTACTGTTTTGATGTCTCACTTTCACTGAAGTGAACATAAAGGTGAACTTGTATAGCAACGGATCAAATGGCAGTCTGACACAAATGATTGTATCCAGGGTACATGCTGATCTTGTCATGTTAAAAATCTTGTCGTTTTTGGACGTGTCTTCATAGATCATGTATACCTGGTCTGAAATATAAGTCTCATCTTGGGTCAACAATGGTTTGTTGTACCTGATACATGTTGTCCAGTGAGGTGGAAGTAATCTCACTTCTTTTATGTCTATATTGTGTTCCTCATCGAAGGTCGCTGATCTGATTTTTCTCATTGGGATGTCCCGCTTCTGCCCTATGGTTGCTGATGTTGCTGCAAATATCAGTAACAGTGCTAGAAGAAGAAACATGCTAGCCATTTTTAATCGGGACTCTGCTTAATCTGATTCTAATGATGAACATAATTTAAAATCTCAAGTTCAAAATCCAATTTTGAACAGCTCATTCTGTGTATGGTGCATGCTGAAGATCCATGTAGAAAGATTTCGTCAAAATGCCAAACTTTATTGAATCGAAAGGGCTGCTAATCCAGGACCTGGAGACATATGGTTTTGTCATAGGGAAGTTGGATGACTCAGCAATTCAACAGCTCTCATGTGCCAAGGAACACCTTCTACAGGAAATCAACAGACCACCTTATTCCACTCCAGTCAGTGGCTATTCTACCATTGAGCACATGCCTCCATCTTGTCTACATGTACAGACCCTTCCATGCATCACAGATGTCTTCAGAGAGTACTACCGCACGAGAAATGTAGTCTTTACATATGATGTTCCACTACATGTACCGCCACAGGAAGAACAGAGATACAGAGGATTAGGCAGACTGAACTATCCCGTTGTCGCTCTCATTGTCTTGAACAAGCAAAAGATAGGTATACAGGATACAGAAGTTGATATCGGAAATGTTGTGTTCTGGAAGGTGGACACAGTTAACAAATATTGCTTCACATTCAATAAGAGTCAGTCTGATTGGTTTGGTCTTTTCACTGGATTCTGGCCAGAAAGGAATGATCGCTATGGTGTTGAAATGAGGCAGTGGTTGTTTGAGACTGGACAGTTCGGACTGTTCCATGAAGGAGTTGTCACAGATGGAAAAAGAGGAGAAGAAGTTACATCCTCACGCGCCCACATGTTGAGTGATCAGGAGATGATGGGTACACTGATAGGCACAAACAACAACATTCCATTCACACGTGCATACGCATTTCACTTCCCTGGAAAGCTCCTAAACATTTCAACAACAGAAATACTTGGAAAGAAAAAAGCAGATCCCTTTGGTCAGATGCTATATGGAACGATAGAAAATGTCAAGAAGCAACTGTTTCCTCAAGTTATCCCAACAGTAGCGCAGCCAAAAGCACCTGCAAAACCTCCAAGGGAAAAAAAGGTCTTGACTGAAATCACGGGAAATAAGAGCATGACTTTATCTGGACCATTACAAGGGAAAACACCTCTCCAAGCTGCGGGTAAATCTAAATCCAAGCCAATAGTAGACAAAGCATTGAAACCTCCCAGATGCAGGAAGACAACAACAAAAAACAAAGCGGGAAGAAATGTTCAATTCAAAGAGGAGGTTGATGTGTCTTTCTTTGACGACATGAAGGAGGATGAGGAAAAGCCTTCCAGGAGTTTGCCAAAAGTCCCATCTATGGAAAAGAAGAAGAGGAACAGAAAACAGAAGTGTATGAAACCCGTTGAGGTTGTGGGAACCGTGTCCAGTCCTCCAGTCTGCCCCTCTGTAGATCTGAATCCTGATATCAATGATACCCTGCCTCCAGCAAAGCTGTTGAAAAAATCTGAGGTGGAGAACCAGATCAATCTGATGCACACTGCTATGATTAGGATGATAAAGAAAACAAAACCAGAAGAACCTTCATTCATGGATGTTGTAACAAATATTGGACTGACAAATTGCATTGAATATCCAAAGGCAGACTGCATCACAACAATTGATCTCACCATGAAAGATGACACAGAAAGAGAAAAAGATGTCATGAGGAAGGAGAAAACAGAAGATATTGTGGTGTTGATTGATTCAGATGAGACTGCTATGGACACGGATGACAATGATGTCATTTGCCTAGATGATGATGACATTCAAGAGGTGACACCAGCACACAACATCAGCCCTCCAGTGCAATGTGATGTGAACCCTCAGTCAACATATGAGATGGACTCTGTTTCAAGAAGACAACTCATGGAGGACCTTGATTTATCAAGTGACTCAGACGACGATCGAGATATGTATATGGCAACAACACCTGTTCCCAATGCAATGCAAAATGACCAAATAAACAGAGTAATGGAACAATTACGCAAAGGGTATAGCTATTCCAGTGATGAAGAATCACTAGCTGAAAGGACACCATTGAGGAGTTTGATAGACAATGCAAGAAATGATGCTCCTTTCAGGACTGTGAACTATAAAGCACACCATGGAAATGTGTATTGTTGCAAGTCTGACATTCCTGTTCAAACTCTGTCAAAACATGTGCTTTACCTATCAACAGATGATGCAGTGAATGATTTTGTTCGTAAAAGCTGGAACACTGAAAATATCTTCAGGGTTTATTTCTTCATGGGTAATGATGTTTCAACTAAATACGAAATCAGAGGGGAAAAAGCAAGGTCACCAATTGAATGTCTGAAAGCATTGCGCACTCTGTTCTGTAACAGGCATGGGTTCCTTTCAAAAAAAACAAGAAACAAGAAACTGCTGCCTGACAGCAGCTTTTCACTCAACAGAGAAGCAACAGAACTGGAGAAGGACCATCAATACAGAGTGGACAGACACCCTGGTAAGGCAGGAGTTTGTTGTCCCATATGCTACCCAGTCTTCAGCATCGAGGAAACAATCCATAGAGACAGAAAAGACAGATTCGACAAGTTGATGTTGACAGAATATGCTGGCAGAGTGTTGAATCTTGCAGAAGATCCAGGCATGTCAGATGGGAGCAAAGAAAACAAAGGACGATACCAAAAAGCTTTGACTAAATTGACTCAGGTATTAAGAACAATCAGCGCCGACTGTAGAAAAAAGGAAACGCCTATTCATTTGAGTGTCCTCACATCGTCTGAGATCCTCAATTCACATAAAAGCACTGCCACCATGATCAAAGATGCAATGAAGAAATATGTCGACGACAAACACATGTCTGAGACAGAACTAGATGCGAAGATATGGGACATTCTTCTCTCAACGGAGGAGATGCAGAAGATTCACATGATGAAGAAGGACAAGTACTATAAATACCTGTACAATTCCACACAGCCACATGACCTCTTCTTGAAGGTGCTTCTTTACAAGCACAATGAATTCAAAGATATTTTCTCTCAGTTGCAATGTTCTATTGAATAACCAGCTGCCGCTCCTGTATGATAAGGACTGCTAAATGAAAAATGTTTTACAATGTTCTTTTGAATAAAGATTTCATGATCACAACTCATGTTCTTTGTTTATTTATACTCGTGTGTCTACTCTTGTCTCTCGACACTGTGTTTTCCATACAATCAGTCCAAAGAGTAAAGTAACAATGAGAGTGAATGTTGCATATTCAATGATAACTACAATGTTCACACTTTGGTTTTGATCTGCAACAGGAATAAACGGAATTTCTGATGAGATGTCATTCTTTTCTGTCATGGTCTGGTTGTCTAGAATTGTTTGACCCTCACATATATATTGACTTCCATTTGCTTCTTTGCAAAGTTCTATACAAATTCCCTGGCAATGTCCACATTGATCTTCTTTCATGCTAACAGCTTGCCTCCTCACAGTAACATTCAGGTATCCAAGATCAAACGTCTTTTTTTCTGAGTTCATTCTTATTGTATGTGTTATGTCATGTTCGTCCTTGGATCTCAGAGACCAACTGGTATTTGTAGCTATCAGATGAAATGGTCCTTTCACATGTCCCTCAGCACAATATGCCCTTGCACAGAGTGGTGTTTGTGTATTGTCAGGCCTCACGACATATGTCCTCATCTCACAGCTCTTTTCGGGATCGTAGAAAGAGACTGTTCTCTGTCTTCGATTGCATCTATATGTCATCCTGTATCTGTCTGTCCTACCTATATCAACCTCATCATAAGAATGCCTTCCCCGGTTGATGCAAGAAATGCTTGTGATGTTGACACACAGCAGATTTCGATCTGTGAAATGGACTGCATCTGTAGCTTCAAACTTTAAAGGAAAATTAGAGCTTTCTTTCCCATAGTTCACTTGACCATCCAGCACATCAGAAAACCTTTCCTTACAAAGAATTCCCGAATAGTACCCACCAATGCCTATGTGTCTGCACATCTGCATGCAGTCACCAGTACATGTCAAATTATAAAACTGACAAAAGTCGTTTGTTGCAACAAGGCTACCTATTGTATGGCCAGGTTCTATAACTACCGTATTCGACCTAATAAGCGCCCACCCCCTAATAAGCGCCCCCCCCCCCCCTTTTTTGGGGCATTTTTTTACTGGAACAATGGCTCAAATTTCACGATTTTATAGACAATTAAACTCTTAAGTACTAAAACGCCATGAAAATAATTTTACAAGCGCCCTGGGCGCTTATTACGTCGAATACGGTATTTCTCTTTCTGTCAGATTTGATGACCTCAGACGTATGGTTCCCTGAAGAACTGCAGATTTCAGTGTGGATTGCATTTCATGCAATGTATAGAATGTTTTGTTGATATGTGTACAAACAGAGTCGGTCAATGAGCCATCGACCAAAATCTGTGGATTACACATATCAGAAGTAAAGTTCCTGCTAACAACGTTGTCTGGGAAATGTATGCTGAGCTGACTGGCATCTATACTAAAGTTCTGAGTGGCACACGACCCACTACAGACACCCTTGAACTCAGTGTCCAAACACAAAATTCCGCTGTCACTCTCATATCGCATATTTCTCACAGTGCTTCCCGACACTATATCATATGTCATCAATGCAACTACTATGTTCAACATTGTCATTTCCATCATACATCTCTTGTCGATAATACAAGCTGCAAATAATTCATTGGCAGCAACATCATGTGGGTACGCCAGTCCGCTGAAATCGCTGGCGGCAAAAGGTAGTTCTACGCTGTACGCAAGGTGGCACCAACAGACCGCAGCGCCATCTAGTGTTTCATCCTGAAACCAAGAGCAGTACCGCTAGACCAATCAGATGACTCGTCTCATGGTTTCGGACGTGACGTGACTCTAGACCAATCAGCGCAAGCGTACCAACGAAGCTATGACATCAGCCTTTTGCGTCGCACGAGTTCTTCTAGAGAAGACATCCAGACAAAGTAAGGCATTTTAAATCGCTATCATTCGATGGTTATTTCTTGTCATCGAAGATATTTCAGATGGAAACTGATGTAAGACATACTATATGTGTTGGATGTGTCCTAATTTCTGGTAGATGATGCTTCTTCTCACTGTGAAATGAGTAATTACCAACCTCTGAATTAGAACCAACGTGTCATCCGCCATCTTGTTCTACCCGTTCGCCTCAGACTATGATGAAAACACAGACAGTAACTATGATTCGAGTAATATGTTTATCTGTAGGAACAAGTGTCAATTATGCTATGTCGCGTTACTCGTGCTGACATTCCAATCTGATAGCTTCAGGCATGTGGTTTCTATTCATTCAGGCACACAGTGTCCACACGAAATCAGTGTACCAACCGACTCATCATGGTCCTGGCCGGCGAAGCAGGTGGGTAACGGTTTCTTTCGTTTGTGGTCGATTTCAGTCGTGAAGGGGCTTCCCCACTATAGATGGGCCATGTCCCAAAGGAAGTATGTGTATGCATCATATTGCTGGGAATAATTCCCCCATCTATCAAAACCGACAGACATTGTATCGAAATAAGCCTATTGCTTTCTACCATTTAGCCCAGTATTGAAATCTCTTTTTTTATTTCAGTTCCTCACTGAGTGACCGTGTCTGAATCCAGTGATCCCTGACCGATAGAAACCGAGTGACCGTGTTTGAATCCAGTGATCCCTGACAGATAGAAACCGAAACCAGTTCCTCACCGAGCACGCCACACTGGACAGCATCATGGGTGAGTAGATTTCCATTCAATTGATTCTGTGATGATGTATTTCCTGATATTATGCTGTAGCTAAATGATTTGCTATTGTCTTCCTGTACAGGAGGAAAAGATCGACGAGAAATTAATGTTTCAACCATGTATGTTCACTCTCCCCTGGCACTCCAAGCAAAAGAAGAACGATTGCTCCACTGTAAAATTAGGAAGAAAAATGTGTCTTAATTATGTACTAGCGGTTTCAACTATACATCTGTCAAAATTAAGAGTAGCATTCAGCATATCGTCGAATTGTATGTGAAGAGAGAGAAGGGTCGGGTATCCTATGGAAATATGCATGTTTGATATTTTAAACTTTGTCATGGTGGAATAATCTTTTTTTTATATATATGTGTCTTAATTGTGTACAAACAGTTTCAACTATACAATATGGAGAGTAGCATTCAAAATATCGTAGAGTTGTTTCTGAAGAGAGAGACGGGTCGGGTATCATATGGAAATATGCATGTTTGATATTCTAAACTTTGTCATGATGGAATAATTTGTTTTGTTTTTAAATAGTGATCTTCGTTCACAAATCTAAAGAGTTCAGAAACCTCCCATGAACTAATCCTTCCCATTTGAATGCACATCAATTATCATACAGTCAATGCTGCTTTGATATTGATTGTTTGGTCAGTCGACACATGAATCCCTCCCACAACACAGTAACTCTCGAGCTAGATAATTTTAATGTTATAATCACTGTGTAGGAAAACATCACTTGAAACGTGTGTGACACAGTATTAAACTTCTGTTGACAGGTATCATTTGATAAGATCGACACTTCCTCAAGAACATGCAATCTGAACCATAATGGATGTAGAGTGGAAAATTGTGACCCCCTTGATCTGTCTGATGATACTATATCTTTCATATTTGGTGTATGCTGTGCTGTCAATGTGTCGTCAAACTGGTGTTTGAAATATTGTATGAGAAGAAGGAAAAGGGCATCCTATGAAAAAATGCACGATACAATTTGTCGACATCTGCGTCAGATTCAGACATTTGAGCATCGTAATGAATTTTGGACAGTTCTAGGTCAAAACCTCTGATTCATACAATCTCCATTTACTTCAATATCCTACAGGCTTTGACATAGTCCCTCGATCGCTCAACCAACACTTCTCAAGAACTGCTGAACTATGCCTGAAGTAGATTTGACACATCTGATCCTCGTGATCTGTGTAAACATTATGGTCATTGCATATGTGGCGTATACTTTAATAATAATTTATTTTGGGTGTCACTTGAAGCATACATGAACACAGCCAGAGAAAGACACGCTCAACACTTCATCAAGAACACTATAATGGACGTAGAGTGCAAAATTATGATCCTCTTGATCTTTCTGATAATACTTTATCTTGCATATTTGGTGTATGTTGTGCTGTTAATTCAGCAGTTGTGTCCTGGCGTTTGAAAGATTCTATGAGAAGAGGGGTAGGGGCATCCTATGGAAATATGCATGATACAATATGTTGACATATTTGAATTTTGAGGATCATGATAGACATTGAACAGTTATAGGTCAAACCCCTGAGTCATACAACTTCCATTCATTTCAATATCCTACAGGCTTTGTCCATCCACCAGTCAAGCAACACTTCCCAAGAACATCTGAACTATGCCTGAAGTAGATTTGGAAACTGTGATCCTCTCGGTCTGTATGCTAATCATAGTCATTGCATATGTGGCATACAATATTATAATCATGTATTTTGCGTGTCACTTGAAACATACATGAACACGACCAGAAAGAGAGATGAAGATGACACGCAGGTTTCTTCCTTTACTATGGCTTGCAGTGGTGTTCTATCTGTCAATGACAAGAAGAAAAAGTTTGATTAAAACTTATTTTCTTGGTGACAAGAAGTGTCAGATGAGGATTTGCAGTTGTACAAGCATTCAACCTGAATTTGTGGTTGTCTACAAGCGGATATGGTTGGCAAACAATCTGACACTTTGTGTATTTAGTGCCCGAAGGAGGAGTGATATTTCGGTACCGTAGAAACAGATTGTAATTGGCCCTGAATACATGTATGGGATAGAAAATAAACCCCTGGACACCCACAACTACAACAAACGACTGTCCCTGTATTCAGATTAATTGATAGCCTTGCTTGGAGCTGAAGAACCACTGAAAGAGACGTGTCTGTCCAAGTTGATACATGTTCTTCTTTCTCTGAAAATGTGTCAGACAAGTCCAATGTGGCTACCTCGGGTTTCGTAGACTTGTCTATTCAAGTTTGGACAGGACTTCTTGATACATGTCAGGACTTGTTTTCTTTTTTCTCTGAACAGGTTTCAGACAAGTCCATGCCTGTTCACTAGCATTCTCAAAGAGATTTGTCTGTTCAAGTTTGGGCAGCACATGAGTTCTTGATACATGTTATGACTTGTTTCCTTTTTTCTCTGAACACGTTTCAGACAAGTCCAAGCCTGTCCACTAGCCTACACTAGTATATAACAGCAACGTAATCACAGAGTTTCATCAGTTGCTGTCTAACAGGCACTATGGCAACTTCCTTTCCAGATCTCCTCAGGCCTTATTGCATGCAGGCTAGCAGGAATAGTGGAAGCCTCTTGTATGAAGCAGTCTGCACAAACAACACAGACCTGTTGACTGAGATATTGAACTCGGGAAGAGCATGTCATCTGGATTTCATGCATGCATACTTTGAGTCGCAATTGTTTCCAAGTACTGTAGCCAAACGGCCAAGGATCTTCAATGACGAATGGACAGCCTTACATCTCGCTGTGTACCAAGGCAAGTCAGAGATGGTGAAGTTGTTGCTGGAAACACATAATGCAAGAGTGAACGGGCACACGATACTCTTCTTCTTGAGCCCCCTGATGATTGCCATTGGGAAGGGGCACCACAACATCATGAAGCTGCTGCTTGCACATGGTGCAGATGCAAATGACAACACGGGGAGGCAAGTACCTCTGTCTGTTTATCATGAAAAATCAGTTTATAATGTTATTTAGTTAATAAAATTTATACATTTACATCTCTGTCTTTCTTAACAGATTCTCAACTCCTTTGATGATTGCCATAAAAAAACAAGACACTATTGCATGTGAAATTCTGATGTCAGCCATCCGTCCTCCTGATGTGAACTTTTATCATAAGAATATGGAGTACTCTTATTTGGCCCAAGCTTGTCTAGACAACTCGACTGACATTGTCGGATTTCTTGTACGTGCAGGATGTAACGTAGAATTCATGGCCAGAAATGTTGCAAATGTTTATCCACTGTACATAGCTGTGAGGCAAGGTGACTGTGCCACGGCTAAGATTCTTCTTGATGCAGGGGCTGACATACACACGGAATACAGGACAACCAATAGCAGTAGCTTATTTTTCTTTGCCATTCTGAAAGGTAACACAGAAATCTTAGAGATGTTCCTCGAACGCGATAGGTCTTTGGCACACAAGAAATGTGGGTCGAGAGCGTTTGCATGTAACCCCGTCACCGTTGCCGCTTCTATTGCTAGATTAGATATGATGAAAATTCTTGTGAGCCATGGAGGCAAAATAGACTGTTGGGATGAGATTCTCTGCCCTCTACACGTTGCTGCGTACATAGGGGACGTCAGAATCATAGGGTACTTGCTCGAAACAGGTGCCAAAGCAAACAACAGATTTGTTCATTCCAGTCAATTGTGGTACATCACAAAGGAACTGACAGGATGGCAGACTCCCCTTTCCATGGCATGTGCCATGGGTAAAGTAGAGGCAGTGATGCTCCTTCTGGGCATGGGGAATGCATCCCCAACATGTGAACACAATTTGTGCTTGAAAAATTATGCATTCATGGAAGCTATCAACGAAAATCCCATCGTGATGAATCTGCTCTTGTTGAAGGGTGTCCCCTTTGCCATTAGATGTAAATGTCATGGCTCCTCCAGTCTGCTAGACAAGGCTATCTGCAGGGGCCACTACAACATGGCTGCACTGCTCATTGCACACGGTGCAGCCCCTGACTGGTCCTGCCACGAAGGCACTCACCACGATCTGATTCCCACATTTTCTAACGAACTGGTCAGTGCTATGTACTCAGCGGGCATGGCAAACAAATATAATGTTACATGCCCTCCATCCTGCCGTGCTGTGCTACAGAGGCTGCATTGGCAGTTGAAAGGGAAGGGCGTCAAAAATCCAGACACTCTCCAACTAGCTTCTATTCAGGCACTCAGGTTCCAGTTACAGAGCAAATGTATTCTAGATCCTACTTCAACCACACTCTGGCATCTGATCGATTGCATAGTGATGCCAGCTTCCTTGAAATCAATGTTGAAGCTAAAGCAATGCATCAAATGGTAGCTATTCCAGAAACACTTGATTCCAGACACCTGAGAGAGAGAATTTACCCTAATCTTCTCCTTGTTTCTCTGACAGGTTAGACAGGGAAGTTTTCACTCCTCTCATGCTGGCCATCAATAAAGAAGACATAGAAGCTTGCCAAATTCTCTTGTCCTCGAGCCCTCGTTTGGAGGTCAACTTTTTTCATCCGAAGATGATCCACTCCTATCTGGCGAGAGCATGTTACAGGAACTGTGCTGATATAGTGAGACTGCTTGTTTCTGCAGGGGCAGATGTCGACTTCATAAGGATGCCAACTCCATCTTCATATCCCCTGTGGTTGGCTTTGATAAATAGTAATCTCGAAATATTCCAGATATTGCTTGTGTCAGGGGCAAACACGATGAACAAATACAAAACAGCCAAAGGGGGTACCTTACTCTACGGTGCAATGTACCATGAAAAAATGGCGATCGTAGAGTGTCTTCTCACGTGGGACCCCTCACAGGCCAACAGCTCGTGCTGTTCTGCCGATAATCAGTGTTGTCCAGCCACTGTTGCTGCATTTCTGGGTAACCTGGAACTGTTGAAACTCATCCAGAAACATGGAGGAGATATCCTTGACCCTAACTTCACGTTCACACCCCTCCATGCTGCTGCATTCATGGGTAGGAAGGAAATAGTCCAATATATTTTGGAGATGGGAGTGAACCCAAATCAAATTCTGCTCTATGCACAATCGATTTCTGTGTTGGACTCGTTCATTTGGGGTTGGCAATCACCACTTTCCATGGCATGTTCACGGGGAAACATAGACTGTGCTCTCACCTTGATCGAAGTGGGCGATGCATCACCCCAAATAAATCACAACCTTTGTTTGAAATGTCCAGTGTTCCTGAAACGTGTGAATGATGATCCCATCTTGATGCATGAGATGTTACTGAGGGGACTATCACTCGCAGGGGAATGCATTTGTCATGACAACAGAACAAGACTTGTAGACCAAGCCATCAGCATGGGCTTGTACAAACTTGCGACACTGCTGGTTGTTCACGGGTCCATGCCTGATTGGAAGGGTGAAGGGATACCTCTTTTGATCAGTCAGTTTCCAGACAATATGATAGCAGCGCTGATCATGGTGGGGGTTTCGAAGAGCTGCTACACCGGTTGTTCAACTCTTGTCAAAACTGTTTTGAAGCGTGAGATGCACTGTAGGGACAAACAGTTTCTCAGTCTGGAGAGCCTCTGTGTACAAGCAGTGAGATTTCAGCTTCAGAGAAAGTTAGAATCAAATGTGGCATCTAGCTCTGTCTGGCCAGTGATAGACGATAGTTTGAAGATTCCAACCTGTCTGAAGGAAATGTTGAAACTCGATGTCTACATTACTCTCTGAACTCTCTTTTTAATTTGTTACTTCAGATTCATTTTGAGAAGAACCATTGACGTTGATTCTAGATATAAACCGAGGAAAGATGAAATACACTATCAGGAGCCTGTTGATAAATGCTGTCATTGATTCCAAGTGTGAGAGGGGAGACGACGAAGTTTTCTCATATGTTCAAGATAAAAAGGAGGAGATTACTTGCAGTGAAGACATGCTTCCATTGATCATGAAACACTTCCATCAGTCTTTGAGCCATAGGAAGTGGATATACTATGCATTCCTGATGGTAGATGCAGGAGTCTGTTTTCTCCAGCCCCTGCATGGCATACTGAAGGAACGTATGATAAAACATGATCTCTCCAAGTTTTCTGCTGCTGAGGTGCTAGGGTACGCGTTGAAATTTGGTGCTGGCACCAGAGAGCTAGTAGGGGAAGAGATTCTCACTTGGGAGAACAGCCTCTCACATCATCTATCTGAGAATGATCATCACCCTCAGTACTTTGCAGAGAAAAATATGCCAGAAAGTGCTCTCATCGAAAGTGTGCTCGACATGCTTGCATGTCGGATGGAAAGGAACATTTCATGTGAGAATACATCTGTAGATAATATTTTTGCCATTCCAGAGATATACTTGAGCCGTTATTCAAAGACTGACAGAAATCGCGTCTCTGCATTTCTGAAGTCATGGTGTGAGGATCTGATCAGTTTTGTTGTCGCAACTTCAACCATGTCCCCTGACAGTGTAAATTTGATGAAACTGTTCTTTGAAACAGATTGAAAGTGTAACATGCATATTTCCATATGGATCTTGACATTCTGTTCCTATGCTATTGACTGTGAAATATTTATTTTGTGTTAAAAAGAAAGAAACAAATGTATTGCGTGTTGTTTGAATTTGTGAAACCAGGTTCTGTTGAGTGTGTGAACTATATTGAGTTTGATAGAAAGTATAACGCGTTTCCAGTTATTTATGTCAGCGTTTCTTGTGTACAGCAGCTCCTGTCCTTCAGACATGTATACCATATACTTTGATTCTCTTACTCATGTTTTTTTATGTAGAAGGTATGTAAAACCTGATCTATTTGTGTGTGTGTAACCCCCTTCTTTACGATCTACTGGATGAAGGTGCTGACTCATTCTTTTCTTGCCATGGTTACTGTATGAGAAGGTCGTTCTGAGAATTGTTGTGTAACATGTATGATTTTGGGAGGGGGGTTGTGTCCTCCACATTGCGAAGTATGATTTAAATGACGATGAACGGGCCAACTTGCATCTTATATCTGTGTATTGGATATATTGATCTGTAACTAAATTGACCAAAATCCTGTATCGTATGTATAGTATATCTCCCTTGCTAGATCCACCTGGTACACCATTACACACTGTAAGCTCTTCTCGCTAGTTCTGTGTGTATGTAAAATTGATCCGATATCATGGAAGAAATATATATATTTGTTAAAATACTTAAATGAGTCTTCTTTGTTCTATCAGAAGTTCAGACTCATGTGACATGCATTTTCTGTAAACTATGCGTCTTATATTTGAATATTGGATATATTTATTTGTAGCTCGTGAGATGAATAACAACATTGAACGAAATCCTAAAGCTTTGTCTCTCAATACGGTAGATTGTATCATAGATCTCCTTTGCTAAATCCACCTTGTAAACTGTAACACACCGTAAACTGCATATACTGTTCACACCATTCATGTGTGTATGTAAAACTGATATGATATCATGGAAAAATACATATTTGTAAAAAAATATATATATCATCCACCTTTTCTTCTATGAGACATTTTGAGAATCCTTGTGTGACATGTATTATGTTGAGTCTTGAAGTCTGTAAACTTTGATTCAAATAATTATGAATGTGGCCAGCTGCCTGTGTGTATCTCCCGTCTTCAAACTGAGTTCATTGAACGGTGAAGTCTTGTTATGCTTGCTTAATCCACCCTTTTTTTATTATGCTCCACACAGCAAACAGTATTTCCATGCACAAATAATAGAGTTCCTTGAGGTGTGATTGCCATCCTTTCGCATGTGCTAACAGATACACAAAAACTCTGAACTGAGAGTATTTTAAACGTTGTTTTCAGATAGTCGTCACAGTAGAAGTTATTTCTGTAGCAATCCATACCGTACCGGGAGATTGAAAGCTCCATGGAATCACTTTTGAGAAATATGGTGTGAGAATGTGTGAGAAAAAAACCATTGTATCTGTGCCACATGCCCTCGTACTTCTTGTATCTGGTATCTTTGTCATTGTCACAATGTGCATGTGCAGATAAAATTCATAATTGCTCCCTCTTATCTTTGTGTGGTACTGTCAGTGCAAAACACTGTGTTTAGTCTGTGCCACTACGCTCAACAATTCTCTACTTCATCAAACAGCATCATCATGGTCAGAACGTGATCAGAATTTTGTGTATATCATGACTGAATGTGCTTAACCACGGTGAAAGAAATGCTGAGCTAAACCGTACTATGAACAGAATATATTTACTCGCCTGATCTATGATATATATATACTCAGTGAGACTTCTTCTATTATAATAAGAAGTCACTCTGAAGGTTCTTATTTTATGGCATTCTCTGTTTCCTCAAAGAGCAGGATCATGGTCAGAACATGATTAAATAGTTGTGTATATTTAAATGTCTATGTATGTACCAGTGGTTATTCTACTGATAGACCTTATTTTCTGAACTTCTTCCTGAATGTGCTTGACCACGGTGAACGAAAAGCTGAGCTAAACCGTACTATAAACAGAATATATTTACTCACTTGATCTATCTATTTAACTCATTCTATTATATATGAAGGTACTCTGCAGGGTCTGAACTGAAGTCTTATTTTATGAAGTTCTCAGTTGTATGTATCGTCTAAATGGCTGTGAATAGTGTCATGATGTGAACCGAAACATTGTTCGATGGTTTAGTTTGAGGAGCAGAAAGAAATTGTTCTTCATTCAGTGTTATGTGTATATTTCTTGGTGAAGCATTTAATTATTGTGAAAAGCTAAACAAGAACCGACTTAACTGCCATATGCAAAGGTTTGTGACAAGAACAGCATTGACATGTGTATCACTTCCTGCATGAATATGATTTCTGTCTATTTTTACAAGAGCAATAAATACGTATCTGTAAACCTGTCTTACTCGTTCTCTTTTGCCATAACAGTAGGAAACGAGAACAAAAAATCAACGATACTTGATATTCAAACACTTTATCATCGACCTTAATAAGTATAGTATGAATAAAAGAATATTCAATTAAATACATATAATAGTAACACTGAATTAGAAAAATGGTTTTGACAATCATCTTTCAGTAGCTTTGTGTGTTTGTTAGAAACTCTACGAGACCTGTGATTTCATACAAGGGTTTGACACTAGGGGGCGATAGACTTAAAAGTTCGGTCCGCCAGGTGGAGTAGGTGGGTTCTTTTTTGGTTTGACAGCAGGGGGCATGACCGAGCTGCTCAAACCAGGATAAGATCTTACATGCATTGAAATATTGTCTCTGAGGCATATCGCAGCCAATTCTAGTGGTGACATGATGGCAGTTACCTGCATCCTGTTTACAGGGGAGCACAAGAGAGTAAGGTCGTGGAGGGTATGGTGTAGTAATTTCATCCCCCCCTCAAAGACAGAGAGAACTGTATCCACATACAACTGTCTCTCTGACTTCGACAACTTTGGGGATGCCATCACTAGATCTAAAGGACTGAATAGCTCACCCTCATTTGAACAATGCAATGATTTCTCCATGTCATCCCTATGACGCATAGACAGATAGATGACCACAGAAGTAGATCCACAAAATATGGCCTCGTGTAACCAACAGTAGTAGACATCGGCAAACTCGGATTGAAAAGGATCTATCTGAACGATTTTGATCATGTACTTGTGGAGAAGATCTTCTCTACTCCTTTCCACCATCAGGGAACACACACTGTGGCTATCGTCAGGTCTGATGCTAGTGCATGCCTGTCGGAATTCCTGCAGGGTGTCTACATTTACTCTTTCTCTCATTTCTTTGAACACGCTCTCTATTTCATACTGAGCAGCGTAGTGGAGCAGAGTAGACCCCGAGACATCGGGCATTGTGAGAGAAACATCACAACAAAACCTTTCAAACAAGTATGTCATATCTGTACTCAAAAGCACATCCCCAAATGAAAAGAAATGTCTTCCATCTGGCATGAAACTAATTACCCCTTGCGACATAGCCACAGCTTTTCTCAGAGCAATGCTGTCGACGGTGGACTTTGTTTCTCGTGCCCGGACCAGCAGATCTTGCATCATGTGAACCACAATGTCATGACATGGATAATACAAACAATGTTTCTTTTTTTCAACACTTTATTTTTTACAACAATGAAACATTTTCCTGAATGTCACTGTTTCCCGAGTTCTTGAAGGTCGAACGAAGAAGACACAAGAAAGATTCTTGGAAAAGGTTGGAGTTCTCAAAGTCTCTTGCAGAATCCCTGTAGCTGTCCGTGAATGCAGGAAAGTAGGTCTGCAGCAGATGATATCTCCGTTCTTCCCCGTGTATATATGATACGTGACAAAACAAGGAGCAGATCAGGTACCACATTTTCTTTTCTGTTTTTTCCTGGAGATTCTTCACAGCCAGATTGGTCATCGCTGCTATGTGAACCTGCTGCCGCCTGAAAAGCGCCTCACGCTCTTTTTCCACTTCGGCCCAGTTCTGACCACATATGAAGCCAACCAGCTTCATGATGCTCTGTTGAGTGCACTTTGGAAGGTAGAAGCCGACTCCTGCTTCATGCACTTTACACGCTCTCCCAGCAACAAAACAATCTACCAAGTCCTTGATTTCATTGTGATCTGGGTCTTCTTGTTCAAGGAGACAGGAGAGAATAGCCTGGAGAATATCGAAAGCATTCTCTGTTTTCTCTGCTTTCACAAAAGTCAGAGCACAGCCCAGGTCACCCGTGGAGGAAAAACCTTCGACGGATATCTTCATCAAGTGCACGAAAGCTGGTTCATTCAGTGGCACCTCTAGCTTGCTCGTCATCTCACCCTTCTTCTCGGAAAGCAACTGCTGATACAACCTCTCGGTGACTGACTTCTCCTTGTGCATTCTACTTAAATGATGTGAAAAACAAGCCACCTCTTTGCGGCATATTGGACACTCTGTCTTGGACGTCATTCTTCCTGCTCAGTGCACCCGGTCTGATCTCGACAAAAAAATCTCACCTGTAAAATTCAATTCCTATTATCGATGTTGGTGTCCCTTTTCTGATAATCATGGAGAACATCATAGACTGTCTAAACAAAGTTACACAGCAGCAACATGACCTGATCAAGGACTTGAAGGAGGCCATGTCAATGAAGGACAGGGAAATGGAAATGCTCAGACAACAGATATTCGAAGAGCGAATATTTTCAAAGACTTTTCAGTGTGAAATACGTCAGCTCCAACAAGAGAGGAACATACTGAGGATGAAACTCAGGGCCAATTTGAATGAAGTAGATTAAAAACACTTTTTTTTTTCTTTTCAAACTTTTATTTTCAATCAAATCGAACGTTCACTCTTGCCCTCACACGACTTGTCAAAGCATCTACAACCTCACTGTAAGGTGCAGTCACGAGGTCTGCACACCCACTGAAATCCCACGTGTCGTCATGTGCCACCACCATTTTCAGGGAGATGCCTAGCTGTTTGCCTTTCTTCTCCAACATGTCATCCATGAACTGCAGCATTCCTGTGTGAAGGGCGTTTCTGTCTGAATACACATGTAGTGAGTCCAGTTTCCTCGTGTGAACTGACACCCAGTGTGTCTCAGGACGATCTAACACAGTCTTCAGTCTGGCAAGCACCACCGGTACTTTCACATTTCCTTGAATCGATACATATCCAAGAGGAAGTTGAGAGCACATTTTGCCCAAGTTAAGCAGCTTAGCCTCACCAAACAAGTTGTCGAAGACAGACATCTTACGGTCGGTGTCAAGAACAACCATGACTTCAGGAACTTTCTTGCCCCCTTCCACTGCCCAGCTAACAGATCCAGGGCCACCTGCCCCTTCCATAATCAAGTCTCTGTTCTTCTCCACAGTTTCTAGAATGTCATCTACAAGGACGGTGGCATTCGGCCTCACTAGCTTTGCCCTCATTGCTGTGAACCACTTCTCTGATGGCTTTGTCGAACGTCTGCTTTTCCCAGTTTTGCAAGAAGCCAGTGTGTGAGCCCTCAATGTGTCGATCCCTTTGGCCCAAACCTTGTCGTCTGCATGCTTCAACAGGGGGTGCTTGTTCTCGTTGGAGAACACACTCAACTTTCTTGTGGGACAGGAAAGCTCAGCTGCCATTTTCTTCAACCTGAGCCTCCTGCTCTGTGGGTATCTCGACACATATTCCTGGGATTTCTCGTTCTTCCTGATGCGAATGCTGAAGTTTTTGTCCGACATGTTCACCGTGAAACATCAACTGTGCTCCACTTGACCAAGTAAACATCGGAGTCGTCTTCAAAATACAATTTCTATTTCACCGTTTACATTGCTCTATCATGATCTGTCCTGTTCATGTATGAGATCCTCCTTCCATTCAGTGAGCATTTTCAAACTATTGCCCTTCCGGGAAGTAGTATCAACTAGGACTAACTAACTCCAGCAGTGACACCTTCACAAAATATTTTTTACAACAACAACAAGTGATATACATTCATGTGTGTTTATTTCAAAAAGTACACATCCAAATGACTCTCTGTGATCGAACTATTTTTATTTCAAGACTTTGAGCATGGCAATGCAATGTTGAATTCTTTCCTTGAACAATGCCTCATCAAAGTAGACACCATGCACTTCAGAAAGTGCCCTCATCTCTGAGAAATTAAAGTCTTCATGCAACAGTGTCAAGATCTGAAACTTGCATTTCTTAACTGCCTTCAAGATCCTGAGTGATGTCACCTTTTTCATGGTTGTTGTGATCATGACTTCTATCAGTGAACTGCAAGTCTTCTTTGAAGACAGCACATCAATGCCAAAGCTCTGTGGAACAGGGCCATCCATCAATACACAATCAGGCAAGGTGATGTCCCCTAGTCTGAGTGCATACTTGTACATGAGATGGGCCCAGAATGTAGCAGGAAACCCTCTGAACTCAGTCATTGCATGGAGGTTTGTCATCTCATACGTGCCACAAGAAGCCATGATGTAATTTCCTTCACTGTAGACCTTCACAGCATGCTCATCTTTGAGGGCCTTTTGAAGGCACTCATTGCTGAAGAGGGTCTGAGACATCCTGTAAGGATTCAAGAAGGGACCCTTGGCTACCACCTTGCCTTGCACATCATCACTGATGAAGCGTTTTGCTGGAGGTTCATCTCCCCTCTCTTTCAATTTCCTCTTCTTGTGTCTTGGAATGCATATATATTGGCTGGTGTTTGGGAAAAGCAAGAGATCATGGCAGTCACTTTCCCTGTACTTTTGTATTGCCATCTTCAAGTCGATGCGCATTGTTCCATCTGTGACATTCAACTTCGGGAAGTTGTCCATTGTTTGTTTCTCCTCTTCTGTGTCCTGTGACAATTCTTCGAGGACTTCCTTCCAGCTTTTGTCCTTATTCATACATCTAGTGACTATGGAAAACAAAAGAAAGTCAGGATACACATCTTTGATTGTAGCCAGGTTGTAGCAAGCAAGTATGTAATTCTTTGTGTCTTGGTCTTGTGCCACTCTATGAAGCATAGTGAGGACAATCAGAGTGAAGTCAGGTTTAACATCAGATGACTTGGGTAGCAGGTAATCTTCACCCTTTTGTGTGACATCTCTCTTTCCTTCCAACTTGGCCACAACCAGAGTCATGAAAATGCACCGAATCACTCCACGCCAATCTTTTTCTTCCCATGCCTTCAACAACTGGCTCAGGACAACCTGAACATCAACACATCCTCCTGCTTCTTCTAACACTCCTTCCAGTGACTCAGGCAATGGATGAGAGATTCTCCAATTTGCACGCTCATGTTGCCGCGGCTCGTAGGATTCAGCAAAAAATGGCAAACATTTGACTACAGAGCATGTTTCACAGCTGGTCAACATCATGTTGATGCATTCAAACTTGCCTTGTATTCCACCCCTCTGATAGCAGTCAAACACATACTTGAGGGTGTTTGTATCACTCATGCCATGGTCACCAAAGAGAATGTTGACTATGTGGTGCCAATGGAGTCGATTTTCCTGAAGGAGAACCTTCACTGCTTTATGAACAGTCGGTCCATCCTTTCTTCTCAGAGAGCTTTGTAAAATGTTGAATGTTTCACTTGCCATGATTTTCTCGCTTGTTCTAATGTTGTTCAAGCTGGGCACATCACTTTGGCTAGAGAGCATAAAATACAATTTCTATATCACAAAAAAGACAGTGTTAACTTTGCATTTCTTTATTTCAAAGTACAGTGAGTAGAGATACAACTTGCTCCATCTTCTTATCGAAGAGTGTTTCATCGAAATAAACTCCATAGTGAAGGGCAAGACTCTTGATTTTATGAGATGGACTTTGTTCCAACAGCAGGCTCAATAGTTGTTGCTTGTGTTTCTTCAGCGATGCTAGTGTGCTTCCGAGGAGCCTCTTCTTGGTTGGATGTGAAAATATTATATCAGTGATTATGCTTGTTTCCTTCATTTGCAAACCGGCTTCCTCCATACCAAGCCCATACACTTTCCCTGTAGCTGGACACATCACAGCATTGTGCAGAGAGGAGTCCTTCAGACCAAATATATACCTGTAGATGAAGTGCACCCAAACAGTGTGTGGCAGGGCTTCAAAGACACTGCCTGGCAGCTTGTTCAGAGGATGAAAATCACTTGCCACCAGGGGATACACAAGACAGCCTGTTCCTCTCTGATAAACTGGCAATGTATGAACATCCTTCAGCACAGAAAGCATGGACTCATGTATGAAAAGAATGTTTCTCATTTTCAATAGGTTGGAATATGGGCCTCGCACTTCTTCTTCTACATGTGTGATGTTCTTTCGCTTTGCTGGTGGCTCTCCCTTTGGCACTGTTTTTCTCTTTCTCAGGTTATCTCTCTTCATGTTAAAGTAGATGTCTTGCAATTCACCATGTACAAGGTTGGAAGCAATCCCTCTCCTGTGTGACTCAAAGGCACAGTTCAATGTACCTTTCAGTTTACGTTTCATGAACTTCAAGCACATTTCTCTGAATGTCAATGTGAACAGATTTTCTATTTCTGCTGGTTCTTTGCATAGACAACCTTCAGCCAAATAGAAGTCTACCTTGCTCTCTTGACTTTTCTCTGAAGCCTGAATTCTTGAGGTTTCAATGGTAATTGCCCATTCTGGTATGCTTTCCCTCTTCAGGTCTGAGATGTCCAGCCAGTGTGGAATTTCAGTGGCATCATATGGCATTGTGTTGAATCCATGTTTGTAGCAAGCAACAACCGAAAACAGCAGGAGACAGAGATTCAATGAGCAAAGTGGCTTAAAAGTGGCCAGATCATAACATGTTTGCAAATGGTCCGTCATCTTTTTCTCCGTTGTGTTCTTGTAGAGTGCAGAGAGAACCACTAGAGTCAGATGGGGATGCCTGTTTGTTGGCAAGATGTATTTTTTCCCCTTTTCAGTGACAGTTCTGACGTGACTCTCCACATAGACAATGGTAGCAACTACTTTCATGTGAGCCAAAAGCTGTTCCCACTGTTTGTTTTTCCATGCATGGACCAACTCTGTCAAAACTATGTCGACATTCACATGACCTTCCTCTGGGTCTATTAGGCCTGTTACAGTCTCCTCTGTCTCAGCGATGAGTCGTCTGGCCTCATAGGTGTTGGAAGCCATGCATGGAGCCAACCGACATGGCTTGCAGTGCTTCAACATCATAGCAATGCATGAAAACTTGGCTTGGTTCCCCTTTCTTATGTATTGTTCAAAGAAGAAATTCAGCACTTCTGTGTTACTCAGACAGTGGTCTTCAAAGAGAAAGGTTGAGATGTCAGTCCAATGCAGGTGATCTCCAAGCAGGAGTTCCTTTGCTGCTTGGTAGGCAAGTTCCTTCTCCTTCCGTCTCAGTGACTTTTGAAGTAAGGAAATGACCAGATCTCTCGGTAAGGAGTTGGGTGTGAGAAATTGTCGACGTTCCCTAAATCGTGGCATCTTGGACAGGTGAAACTTCAAGAAAATCTGAGTGACATGCATGTGAGAACCTGATCTAAAATTCAATCTACACTTGTACAGACAAAACACAAGACACAATCAACTTTTTTTTTCATTTTTATTTCACAGAGAAAGGCTATACAAATATCACTTTGTCAATGGAATCATGGATTGAGGGTATGGCAGGAGAGGTCCATCAATTGGGACTGCAACAAAGATGGTTCCTGAAGCCTGTTTCTTTGCTTCCAGATACACAGCTGCCCGGAGTTCCTTCCTGAATGATGTCGGGTTAAACGTCTGTCTCAATTTGCGCACTTTGCCAGAACACAACAACTCCTTGTAGGCAAGTTTGTTGAAGCGATGGCCTTCAACATAAGAAACACAACCGTCAGAGCGTTTCCTCCTGTTGAAATCAACTGGCTGTTTGCAGGCTATTTTGCACCAAAACTCTACTTCTGAATGGGCAGGTTGAAAGAACAAAACATCCTCCAGTGTCTGTGTATCATAACACTTTTCCCTGTCGAATACAAGTATAGTGGACATTGATGTCATGTTCTTGCATAATGTCTTCTTTACAAATGTTCTGACCATACTTTCCTCATGTGGAAACTTTCCATGGATCATAGGCAGACAGTCGAGTGACATGTAATGGACCAGTAACTGATTCTCCTCTTGGACGATGAACAATTGTGTCTTCTCACTGTTGCAGTCGCCTTGGACTGTCATCCCTTCTACAGTGAAATATTCACTCGATGCCAACTGCCCTGGCTGCAAATGGTCGAGTATGATCTTTTCCCTAACTGCATCATAATCACTGTACTCTGGTTTGAAGATGCTGATGTGGATCTGATCTTCACCAACTTGCACTGGTTTAGAAACTGTTTCAACCACAGGGTTTGTACATGCCCTGTAACTGAACAGACACTTCAGTTCTTTTGTCACGGGAACAGAGAAGTAGCCCCTGTCATCTGTCTGGAGTATTACACCTTCCTGATGCTTCTGGCACATGTGAGACATCAGCAGTTGTTGTGCTACTCTGTGGCGCAATTGTCCAAAATCCACTGGAACAGCAAACTTGTTTTTTTCCAGATGCTGTATACGCTCCCCTCTGCTGACATGGCACAGAAAGTGGAAAGTTCTAGTGAGGTCACTCGGAGCATCAAACACTAGGCGACCATCAGTAGTTTTCAATGTTCCTTGATTGTACGACAATGGTTTGTTCCAACAAAGTCTGTTCTTGTTGATGAGTTCATTGATCAGGAAAGTGGTGCACTGCTGGACCTTTCCTGCATCTTTCTCACAGTAATTGACTGCTGCAGTTTGAGCATCAATATACAAGTTGAAGCGATCATTTGAGATGGATGGAGAAATGCTCTTCCTGATGAGTGGTGTTCCTGCATCTGAAGTCATTCCCTCCAAGTCAGAGAGACATTCACTGATTGTCTGTGGAAGCAAGGAGCAGCGTCTCTGTTTCAGCTGCTCACACATGTGTTTTAGACTTGAAGTTAGTTTCATGTAGACTGCTCCATCTTCAACTTCAATACAGGTCGGATCAATGAGATGACAACACATGATCCGAAATACTTCATGAGTGTGGTTCCTGAATTTCAGTACCATTGTGGCAGCAGAGATCAAATCTGCAGGGTCCAGCACTGATCTCTTCTCTACCAGCTTTGCCAGCTGCTCGTCACTCAATGTTCCGAGATGTTTCTTGTCTATATCAAGTTGTCGTTTGGGAGTAGCATCACTTTTCTTATGGCTGAATCCATACACTTCCATCACTGCTCTCTTTCGGCAGAAGACATCTGCAAAGTGTGTTATCTGCTCCTTGATTCTGGCGGTCAACATCCTTTTGAACCCCATTTCATTCAACACTAGGTCCATCCTTTTGAAGGTCAGTTCTTTCTCATAGCAATCCAAGTTTTTGTCCATGTCATATTCTTTGATCTCAAGTCCTATGGAAGAGCGGTTGATTGCTTCAGATACGTGAAACCTCATGAAGGAGAAGTTATGTGTCAGTCTCTTAGCATCAAGGATTTTTCTCGTTTCACTGTCATCAAGTGAAGGAATGTCTGCAGTGAGATCTGGAACATTGTAAATCAGAAACCTGTCGGTTAAGCTGTTGCATGCACGAAACCCATTAGCTAGTATGATCATCGCCCTGTCATTCAGTGCTACATCTCTTGTAGAACCGATCTTGTCTGTCTTGTCTATCTTGATGCATCTCTCACTCTTCACCATGCCATTGTCCCAAATGTTTTTCAATGTTGTAGCCTCCATCGAGGTGTCATTGAAATACCTGTTGTCGTTGCCATCACCACCTCGCCATTCTTCAATGAATCTTGTTCCCGATACTCTATCATACTCATCTGCTCGAGATGCAGTAAGAGACCTGATGGTCAAATAGTCCTCTTGGTCAAATGCTTCTGTGTTGACACAGACACCAGACCCTTGGATGATCATTCCAGCTGCTTTTGCAGTATGGGACTTTCCAGCTCCAGGAGGACCAGTGAGCACTATCGTTGGCTTGTGGTCTTTCATGGTGAATCCAATCACATTAGCTTCCAGACACATGTAGAACTCAGCTCCGAGTTGCTTAACATTTGTGACATCTGCCAGAACATGATAATTCTGTGCTAACATATCTTGATAAGGCTCGGCTACAGTCGTCCTTGATAGGTACATTGGGGATGCATTTTTCCCACTGACAGAGTTCAAGTGTCCATTCTCATATATCTCATAGAATGCATCCATGTATCCATATTGATTCTTGCGGGCTTTGCCACAACTTGTCGAGTCTGAATTTGTGATATTCGTGTACATTTTCAACATGAACTCTGAGTTATGCTCTGTGATGTAGTAGGAACACAAGTCTTCCCCTCCTTCTGGGAATCCTTTCAATGTCTTTTGAATTGCATGTAGAGTGGGATAACGGAGTTCGAAGTCTGATCTGTTTGTCACATTGTCTTTAGACTTCTTGCTGGTTTCGTTGAGTGCAGTGCTAGCTGCTTGTAGCTTCTGCATCTTAGTAGGGGGTCCACTGTCAGTATTGTTATTTCCCCTCTTCTTTCCACTTCCTTTCATGATGAGTTTCTTGTCGATCAGTCTTTCATAGAATCTGTTCTCGAGAAAGAATCCATCTCTGACTGAGAAATGGTCCTTGATCATTTTCCATGCTATGTAGTCCTTCAGGTCTAGATTGTATCCCTTCTTCACAGTTCCATCCCATTGGTACAGATTCAGATGTCTCTGCAACACGTCATCATACACACCCTTCTCATTCAATTCATTCACTGCTGCCTTGAATTTATTGAAGGTTCCTTTCACGTTGATGCTGATGCTATTCTCAGACTTCCATCTGGCATATCCCAGCAAGTTTTCATACATTCCTCTCATCCGTGGACTTGCCTGGAACAAGTTATATGATGAGAACATGCTCGCCCTCATTTCCCAGTCTTCTTCTGAATTCTCATGTTTATCATCATCCCATTGAAATTCATGCAAGTGGTATTGCTTGATTGCCATATCCAGAGCCTCGGTCGTCCAAGGGGGCAACATCTCTACAGGTAGCTTTACCTTTTTCAGTTTGATTTTAGTCGTTGTACTGCAACCATCCACTGGGTTGAATTGTTCTATGGACTTTTCCAGATCATCCCACTTCTGGTTTTGAGCATAGAGCTCATGAGGAGCCAAGAAACCTCTTGCCAAAGCTATTGCAGCCACACCTGCAACATGGAAGTATGCATTGAACTCTCTCTCTGGAAAGGTGAAACAGAAAATGAGTCCTGGAGATACCTGTGACCTCTTGTCCTTGTCATCACCAGGGACGAAAGATTCAAGTTGAATCATGAAGACATCGTATTTTCCTCTACCTTTCATCTTAAAAATTTTGTGGACGGTCTGCCAGAAATTAAAAAGAAGCACTGTGTGTTCTGCTGCATCTTTCAGACACCTTTCAGGCATTTCCTTTGCATTGATATGAAACAGTATGCATCGATAGTCTTCATTGTAGGATATATCCTTCTCTGTCACAGTCTGTGCAGAAATGTCCCATTCGGTTTGTGGCTTCATTTCGGCTACTTACTTTTCTCAATTTTGGACCAACCCTCATTAGGTAAGACCACTCTTCTAAATACGATTTTGAATCTGACATTTTCATGTAAAATCCAAATTGCGATACAGATGTAGACCCTGCAAGCATATAAACACTGACATTAAGCACTTCTGTACAATGGGAAGGTTAAATGAGTGATTCTTGATTTCACACCTTGTACACTATCAACAGCAAACCTTGACCTACTTTTATTCACATGACATAGATTTTTATCCCTATATAAGGGAAGAAAACAGCGTGCATACATGAGAAGATTTGGTGGCCTAGTGGATAAGTCACTGGACTTGTGTGTGAGAGGTCCTGGGTTCGATTCCCGGACCCGGCACCGAATCTTCCAAATTGAAAAGAGTTGTCATGACAGGGGTCGCGTCTGTAAGTGTCAGTAGACAGACTGCAGTGAGCCTTCAGTGTCCTGGTCTTTGGACTTGCACTGATCCGCTTCAGCCCGTAGAAGCATGATGCACTTGCGACTGGTAAAGAGATAGCAGATATCAGTGTTGACGAAGGTGGTCCTAGCCAAGAGGGGAAAAGGCTCAAATGGACCACTGGAGACTCTGAGAAAAGGTTGTGAGAGCAGCCATCCCACGCTATCTGACTGTGTGTATGGTCAAAGCACATTTCGCCACAGTCACCAGTTGGTTATCAGGTGTGTCAGCTTCGCCAGGGTCAGGAGCTAGGATGTGTTCACAGTGGTTGACTATGACTTGAAACTGTCCATGCAAACTCTCTTCCTGATGGGACAAGGTTTTAGCCCCATGACCTTTTGATCAGAGAGTTTCCCTTGATTTTACACCTTGATGTACTATCACCCACATTGCCCACAAAGACAAAACACAATCAACTTTTTTTTCCATTTTTATTTCACAGAGAAAGGCTACAGAAATATCAGTTTATCAAGTCAGCCATGGATTGAGGGTATGGCAGGAGAGGTCCAGAGATTGGGGCGAAGGTGGTTCCTGAAGCCTGCTTCTTTGCTTCCAGATACACAGCTTTCTGCAGTTCTTCTCTGAATTCCTTCGGCTTACACTTCTGTCTTAGTTCACACACTTTACCAGAGCATAGCAACTCCTTGTAGGCAAGTTTGTTGAAACGGTGGCCAGCAACGTAAGACACACAACCATCATAACGTTTCCTCTTGTTGAACTCAACAGGCTGTTTGCAGTTGAGGTTGCACCAAAACTCTTCTTCTGAATGGGTCGGTTGAAAGAAGAAGGCATCCTCTGGTCTCTGTGTCTGATGATTCTTTTCCCTGTCAAATACGAGTACAGTGCACATGTCTGTCATGTTCTTGCACAATGCCTTCCTGGCAAAGGTTCTCACTATACTTTCTTCCTGTAGTACGTCACGTGAGTGGTTCCCGAAGTCGAGTAGCATTGTGGCGGCAGACAGCAAGTCAGTAGGGTCCAGTACCGATCTCATGTCTACCATCTTAGCCAGCTGCTCATCAGTCAATGTTCCAAGATGTTTCTTGTCTATATCAATTTGCTGTTTGGGAGTAGCATCAGTTTTCTTATGGCTGGACCCATAGACCTCCATCACTGCTCTCCATCGGCAGAAAACCTCAGCAAAGTGTGATATCTGTGTTTTGATGTTGGAGGTTAACATCCCCTTATAGCCCATATGTTCCAACACTTGCTCCATTCTGTCAAATGTCAGCAATTTCTCGTATTCATCCAAGTCATTGTCCATGGCATGTTCTTTGATCTGAAGACCTTTTGCATAGCGGTTGGATGCTTCAGAGATGTGGAACCTCATGAAAGAAAAAGATTGGATGGTCTCTAGATCCTTCAGCACCTTTTTTTCGTTGAGTGACATGGTGATGTCTGGCTTCATCTCTGCTTTTCTCAACACTCATCAGGCAAAGCATGTTGTGTAAAATCTGATTTCTATGTTGACAATTTCCAGTTTTTATCTCATGCTGGTGAAACAGATATATGTTCCTTCCTGATTTAACATGCATTGGGGAATTCACCCAAATACACAAAACAAGCAAATTTGGTTTACAGGGATCTAGACACAAGTAGGTGAAACAGGAAGATTTCCTGATTTGAGGTTAACTTGCTCTGATTTTAGCTTTTTTCTTTTCAGGTGTACATCAAGTAGCTTGGATTCTAAGCAGAGTTCCTCTAAGAGTCCTGCTCATGGAGTTGCCCAATTTGGTGAAACAGGGATATTTGGTTCTTATTGATTTAACATGTGTTCAAACCTCAGGAAATATCTGATCAAACCTTTCATCACAAGAATGGTCAAACCTCTTGATCTGATGGGAGCTCATGAATGTGCAACCACTCAAGTAGAAGGAAAGATCTCCTCGATCAACTGGCCAAATTTGGACAAATTACTGACAGCAAAGAGCACAGTTCTGGTGGTGGATGTGGTGGCAGACAGGCTATATACTGTATCTAACACTACACAGTGGGCCAAGTAATGAAAGTGTCAGGAATACAGCAAAGAGCACAGTTCTGGTGGTGGAGGTGGTGCCAGACGGGCTATATCCTGTATCTAACACTACACAGTGGGCCAAGTAATGAAAGTGTCAGGAATAAGATGAGGTGTTCATCTCACATGTGAGAGAGAGATATACTCAGTACATAAAGTTATGCAATGTAGAGCAATGTAGTGTTCTGGAAGATGAGCAATATTGTGAAGTCAGGAAATATCTGATCAGACCTTTCATCACAAGAATACCTCTAGATTTAGTGGGAGCACATGGAACAGCAACCACTATAATAAAGGGAATGATCTTCTCTACAATCTGGCCAAAACTGGGCAAGTTAGCCTCAATCAATCAAGCAGTTCAATCAGGAAAAAACTGATATTGTTTCACCTATTTGGGACAACATCTACAGGTACAGAGAAATATACCCAATGCATCAAGTTATGCAATGTAGTGCCATGTAGTGTCCTGGAAGATGAGCAATATGGTGAAGTAAGGAAATATCTGATCAGACCTTTCATCACAAGAATACCTCTAGATTTAGTGGGAGCACATGGAACAGCAACCACTCGAATTGAAGGGAATGATCTTCTTTGTAAAATCTGGCCAAGTTATCCAAGTTAGCCTCAATCCATCAAGTTGTACAATCAGGAAAAAACTGATATTCCATTGTTTCATCTATTTGGGACAACATCTACAGGTTGAGAGAAATATACCCAATTCATCAAGTTATTCATTGTAGTGCCATGTAGTGTCCTGGAAGATGAGCAACATTGTGAAGTCAGGAAATATCTGATCAGACTTTTCATCACAAAAATGGTCATACCTTTAGATTTATTGGGAGCTCATGGAAAAGCAACCACTCGAATTGAAGGGAATGATCTTCACTTAACTTCAAATTGGCCCTCATGAACCAACCCTCACTGCAGTACCAGGCATAGCCCACTAACAAAAACAGCCCAAGGATTTTCCATAGCCAGTTGGAAGACTGTCAAAAACATCCCACAACTAACAAAGCTCATGTTTGGTTCAAACCTCAGGAAATATCTGATCAAACCTTTCATCACAAGAATGGTCAAACCTCTTGATCTGATGGGAGCTCATGAATGTGCAACCACTCAAATCGAAGGAAAGATCTCCTCGATCAACTGGCCAAATTTGGACAACTTACTGACAGCTAACAGCACAGTTCTGGTGGTGTAGGTGGTGGCAGACAGGCTACATATTGTATCTAACACTAAACAGTGGGCAAAGTAATGAAAGTTTCAGGAATGAGGTGAGGTGATCATCTCACATGTGAGAGGGATATACTCAGTACATAAAGTTATGCAATGTAGAGCAATGTAGTGTTCTGGAAGATTATAGTGAAGTCATGAAAATTCTGATCAGGTCTTTCATCACAAGAATATCTCCTGATTTAGTTGGAGCTCAAGAATGTGCTACCACTCAAACCTAAATGAATGATCTAGATATCCTGGCTGGATATCCAGGTTGAATATCTTGGTTGGATATCCTGGCTAGATATTCTGGCTGGATATCCAGGTTGGATATCCTGGTTGGATATCCTGGCTGGATATTCTGGCTGGATATCCTGGTTGGATATCCTGGTAGGATATCCTGGTTAGATATCCTGGTAGGATATCCTGGCTGGATATCAAGGTTGGATATCCTGGCTGGATATCCTCTAACCCTTTTATAATATATAGACCTGATGGGATAATCATGATGCAAAAAGGCAGCACTGGTGAGTTACTGGCATGGTCTGTATTCTTGCAAAATGATGACCCATGCCATGATGCATTACTTAACTATGCAGTCCTTAAATGGTTTGGATATCCTGGTTGGATATCTGGGCTGAATATGCTGGTTGGATATCTGGAGTGGATATTCTGGCTGGATAACCTGGTTGGAAATACTGGCTAGATATCCTGGTAGGATATCTTGGTAGGATATCCTGGTAGGATATCTTGGTAGGATATCCTTGTAGGGTATCCTGGCTAGATATCCTGGTAGGATATCCTGGCTGGATATCCTGGTTGGATATCCTTGTAGGATTTTCTGGCTGGATATCCTGGCTAGACTTTCTGGCTGGATATCCTGGTTGAATATTCTGTTTAGATATCCTGGCTGGATATCCTGGCTAGACTTTCTGGCTGGATATCCTGGTTGGATATCTTGGTAGGATATCCTGGCTGGATATCCGGGTTGAATATCCTGGCTAGACTTTCAGGCTGGATATCCTGGTTGAATATTCTGTTCAGATATCCTGGCTGGATATCCTGGCTAGACTTTCTGGCTGGATATCCTGGTTGGATATCTTGGTAGGATATCCTGGCTGGATATCTGGGTTGAATATCTTGGTTGGATACAACTTTACATTCATTTATTGTACCTTTCCCAACATAGTAAAGGATCTTTTAGGACCAGCTATACACATGTGAAACTATAGTTTGAAGTAATGAAAGTGTCAGGAATAAGATGAGGTGTTCATCTCACATGTGAGAGAGATATACTCAGTACATAAAGTTATGCAATGTAGAGCAATGTAGTGTTCTGGAAGATGAGCAATATTGTGAAGTCAGGAAATATCTGATCAGACCTTTCATCACAAAAATGGTCATACCTCTAGATTTAGTGGGAGCATGAGGAACAGCAACCACTCGAAATGAAGGGAATGATCTTCTCTACAATCTGGCCAAAATTGGGCAAGTGAGCCTCAATCCATCAAGTTGTACAATCAGGAAAAAACTGATATTGTTTCATCTATTTGGGACAACATCTGGATTTCTACAGGTTGAGAGAAATATAACCAATTCATCAAGTTATGCAATGTAGTGCCATGTAGTGTCCTGGAAGATGAGCAATATTGTGAAGTCAGGAAATATCTGATCAGACCTTTCATCACCAAAATGGTCATAGCCTCAGTCCATCAAGTTGTACAATCAGGAAAAAACAGATATTGTCTCATCTATTTTGGACAACTCTCTTTCATTCTAACATTGCTCCCAAAACATACAAGTTTCAGTTTCACATGTCACTGAGCAGATATATAGTGTCCTGGAAGATGAGCAACATTGTGAAGTCAGGAAATATCTGATCAGACAAGAATGGTCATACCTCTAGATTCATTCTGAGCAGAGGGAACAGCAACCACTCGAAGTGAAGGGAATGATCTTTTCTACAATCTGGCCAAAGTTGGGCAAGTTAGCCTCAATCCATCAAGTTGTACAATCAGGAAAAAACTGATATTGTTTCAACTATTTGGGACAGCATCTACAGGTTGAGAAAAATATACCCAATGCATCAAGTTATGCAATGTAGTGCCATGTGAGCTCCCATTCTAACCAGAGTTACACAGTTGACCAAATACACAAAACAGGGAGATTCAATGTAACTTGGGTGTGATACATGAGTCAGATATCTTTTGTTCCCACTGTTGCATCCTGGTTATATGCTAATGAAGTCACACCATTGTCCCTAATTTGCATATAAAGACGACTTAAATACAAGGCTGAACCTGTGGTGGCATCACAGTTGCCAAGATGTCATCTGACATTCTACCTCCACCCATTGACTTCAGGGACCCTCCTCCCTTTCCACCCAAGAGGCTGGTTCATCAACCACCACCACCTTTACCACCAAGGTACAATGCATGGAGACCTTTCCAGCCAAGAAGACATGGCATACCGGTGCAGATGGTCCTTCCTCTAAAGAAAGACTAACAGCTGTCAGATAGGCCCTTTTCAGGGCCCCCATACTATCCGAAAAGTTTGAACCATGGGTAATAGACATATACAGTTATCATGATTTATGATGAATCAAATTCCATTATAGCAGAATACACAACTGTATATTATGATACATGCATACAGGTATATAGATCATCTAACAATTTACGTGGAAACAGTATCAGGTGACAGCCAACAAAAATTGGCCCTTTTCAGGGCTCCCATAATACCTGTTTTTAGACGTGTTTATTCTCAACAGACATTTTGCGTTTTGTGTTATTCATCGAATGAATGTTTATACTTGAGTAAAACTCTTAATAGATGGACTTCTTTCCCTGTGTGAGCGGGGATCGGGCACCACTCTATTTGCAAGGTTCATAATTGCCAAACAATGTACCAATAGTGTGAATAAATAGAACAGACTCGAACAGATTGTGTTGTTTGACTTTTATTTCAGTGTGTCAGGGATGGCCAGCCTTTACCCCTTACTATAAAAATGCACCTGTTTGTCTACTTGGCAGCTGCCAACAGTGATGACCAGCCTTGTGTTATATCACCTCCTTTACCCCTACCACTAAATGCCAAACGATGTACAAATAGTGTAAATAAATACCTCAAACTCACAAGGGTTGTGTTGCTTGACTTTTATTTTGGTGTGCCGCTTCCAACGGTGATGGCCAGCCTCTGCTCCTTACAATAAAAATGCACCTGTTTGTCTAGTTGGCAGCCCCATCCTCGCTGCCAACAGTGATGACCAGCCTTGTGCTTTGTCACCTCCTTTACCCCTACCTACACTAAGAGCTAAATGCCTACCTACACTAAGAGCTAAATGCCTACCTACACTAAGAGCTAAATGCCTACCTACACTAAGAGCTAAATGCCTACCTACACTAAGAGCTAAATGCCTACCTACACTAAGAGCTAAATGCCTACCTACACTAAGAGCTAAATGCCTACCTACACTAAGAGCTAAATGCCTACCTACACTAAGAGCTAAATGCCTACCTAAACTAAGAGCTAAATGCCTACCTACACCAAGAGCTAAGTGCACCTGTTTTTTTAGTTGGCAGCCCCATCCTCGCTGCCAACAGTGATGACCAGCCTTGTGCTTTGTCACCTCCTTTACCCCTACCTACACTAAGAGCTAAATGCCTACCTACACTAAGAGCTAAATGCCTACCTACACTAAGAGCCAAATGCAACAGTTTGTCATTACACTGAGAGGCTGAGTGTGTACCTATCTGTTTGTGTGTTTGTGTGTGTGTGTGTGTGTGTGGTGTACTTTTCACTCCCTGTAATAGTTGTACAAACTAACAGAGGATCACTGTACTGTGTCCTCAATTTTCCCCATAGAGCACAGGACGACACAGGACGGCACAACATAGAAACACAAAAGAGGGGATAGAGGAAAAGAGGAGACAGAATGCCAGTGGCCCCATCCTCGCCACTGGCTGTCACAACCAACCAAGCGCAAAGGCCTGCTATGTTGCGTCCACACCGGACAGCTGAAAGGGAAAGTGTTGATTAGACATGTTAGATAAAGTGCATCCTGTACTGGATACAAGATAAAAAAATTGTTAGAGATACATGGAATGCATCCTGTACTGGATACAAGAGAGAGAAAAAAATGTCAAAAAAAAATTCCAGTGGCCCCACCCTCGCCACTGGCCGTCGCAACCAACCAAGCGCAGAGGCCTGCTATGTTGCGTCCTGCGTACCGGACCAGCCAATGCATTTCTACCCCTGGCCAACGCAGATGGAGCCGACAATGGATTGTGCCGGTTGCCAAGGGACAGCAGTTGTACTTCTCATTCCACGTCACAGCAAGAAGACAGACCACCGAATCCTCAAAGCCACATATCCATTCTCGGTTTCACTCGTTCTGTTCCAGTTTCCATGCACAGACTAATGGAATTTTGATCAACATAAAATAGCCAAAGCAAATAAGAATCGATGCTACTACCACTGGCTACAGATGCGGGATTTCTCATTCCACGTCACAGCAAGAATCCCAGCAACCATCCTCCATGGCGCATCGAATACCCTAGCATGCCCGAGGCACCGGAGATATTGCACCGACTCTTCGAACGTGTCCGTGTCCGCTTACCAGGCGGCCACGAGTATATCTCAGAGTCAGAATATTCCATCTTGGTGCTACATACAATATACATCAGTATAGTTTGAGTGTATGCAGGTCTGATCATGGCAGAGTGCTTGTCCACTCTAGATCCTCTCGGCTGCTCAAGAAACAAACAACGACAAAAGGCAACCCTTTGTGGGGGTTCAAACAAGGCTTTGAAAAAGGAAAAGAAAAAAGAAACGAGTGCGTACCGGGCCAGGCTACTTTCATCTGCCAGCAGGTCAAGACGTTCACAGTTCCCTGATCCATGGGTCTAATGTCCGCAGGCAACGGGCTACAGTCCATAACGGAGTTCCCTAACCCATGGACCTAATGTATACGGACAACGGGCTACAGTGCGAACGCTCGAGTCTACCTTGGGATGTTTTGCCAAATTTAGACAAAAAGGACCGAAAGTGATGTCAAAAAAAAATTCCAGTGGCCCCACCCTCGCCACTGGCCGTCGCAACCAACCAAGCGCAGAGGCCTGCTATGTTGCGTCCTGCGTACCGGACCAGCCAATGCATTTCTACCCCTGGCCAACGCAGATGGAGCCGACAATGGATTGTGCCGGTTGCCAAGGGACAGCAGTTGTACTTCTCATTCCACGTCACAGCAAGAAGACAGACCACCGAATCCTCAAAGCCACATATCCATTCTCGGTTTCACTCGTTCTGTTCCAGTTTCCATGCACAGACTAATGGAATTTTGATCAACATAAAATAGCCAAAGCAAATAAGAATCGATGCTACTACCACTGGCTACAGATGCGGGATTTCTCATTCCACGTCACAGCAAGAATCCCAGCAACCATCCTCCATGGCGCATCGAATACCCTAGCATGCCCGAGGCACCGGAGATATTGCACCGACTCTTCGAACGTGTCCGTGTCCGCTTACCAGGCGGCCACGAGTATATCTCAGAGTCAGAATATTCCATCTTGGTGCTACATACAATATACATCAGTATAGTTTGAGTGTATGCAGGTCTGATCATGGCAGAGTGCTTGTCCACTCTAGATCCTCTCGGCTGCTCAAGAAACAAACAACGACAAAAGGCAACCCTTTGTGGGGGTTCAAACAAGGCTTTGAAAAAGGAAAAGAAAAAAGAAACGAGTGCGTACCGGGCCAGGCTACTTTCATCTGCCAGCAGGTCAAGACGTTCACAGTTCCCTGATCCATGGGTCTAATGTCCGCAGGCAACGGGCTACAGTCCATAACGGAGTTCCCTAACCCATGGACCTAATGTATACGGACAACGGGCTACAGTGCGAACGCTCGAGTCTACCTTGGGATGTTTTGCCAAATTTAGACAAAAAGGACCGAAAGTGATGTCAAAAAAAAATTCCAGTGGCCCCACCCTCGCCACTGGCCGTCGCAACCAACCAAGCGCAGAGGCCTGCTATGTTGCGTCCTGCGTACCGGACCAGCCAATGCATTTCTACCCCTGGCCAACGCAGATGGAGCCGACAATGGATTGTGCCGGTTGCCAAGGGACAGCAGTTGTACTTCTCATTCCACGTCACAGCAAGAAGACAGACCACCGAATCCTCAAAGCCACATATCCATTCTCGGTTTCACTCGTTCTGTTCCAGTTTCCATGCACAGACTAATGGAATTTTGATCAACATAAAATAGCCAAAGCAAATAAGAATCGATGCTACTACCACTGGCTACAGATGCGGGATTTCTCATTCCACGTCACAGCAAGAATCCCAGCAACCATCCTCCATGGCGCATCGAATACCCTAGCATGCCCGAGGCACCGGAGATATTGCACCGACTCTTCGAACGTGTCCGTGTCCGCTTACCAGGCGGCCACGAGTATATCTCAGAGTCAGAATATTCCATCTTGGTGCTACATACAATATACATCAGTATAGTTTGAGTGTATGCAGGTCTGATCATGGCAGAGTGCTTGTCCACTCTAGATCCTCTCGGCTGCTCAAGAAACAAACAACGACAAAAGGCAACCCTTTGTGGGGGTTCAAACAAGGCTTTGAAAAAGGAAAAGAAAAAAGAAACGAGTGCGTACCGGGCCAGGCTACTTTCATCTGCCAGCAGGTCAAGACGTTCACAGTTCCCTGATCCATGGGTCTAATGTCCGCAGGCAACGGGCTACAGTCCATAACGGAGTTCCCTAACCCATGGACCTAATGTATACGGACAACGGGCTACAGTGCGAACGCTCGAGTCTACCTTGGGATGTTTTGCCAAATTTAGACAAAAAGGACCGAAAGTGATGTCAAAAAAAAATTCCAGTGGCCCCACCCTCGCCACTGGCCGTCGCAACCAACCAAGCGCAGAGGCCTGCTATGTTGCGTCCTGCGTACCGGACCAGCCAATGCATTTCTACCCCTGGCCAACGCAGATGGAGCCGACAATGGATTGTGCCGGTTGCCAAGGGACAGCAGTTGTACTTCTCATTCCACGTCACAGCAAGAAGACAGACCACCGAATCCTCAAAGCCACATATCCATTCTCGGTTTCACTCGTTCTGTTCCAGTTTCCATGCACAGACTAATGGAATTTTGATCAACATAAAATAGCCAAAGCAAATAAGAATCGATGCTACTACCACTGGCTACAGATGCGGGATTTCTCATTCCACGTCACAGCAAGAATCCCAGCAACCATCCTCCATGGCGCATCGAATACCCTAGCATGCCCGAGGCACCGGAGATATTGCACCGACTCTTCGAACGTGTCCGTGTCCGCTTACCAGGCGGCCACGAGTATATCTCAGAGTCAGAATATTCCATCTTGGTGCTACATACAATATACATCAGTATAGTTTGAGTGTATGCAGGTCTGATCATGGCAGAGTGCTTGTCCACTCTAGATCCTCTCGGCTGCTCAAGAAACAAACAACGACAAAAGGCAACCCTTTGTGGGGGTTCAAACAAGGCTTTGAAAAAGGAAAAGAAAAAAGAAACGAGTGCGTACCGGGCCAGGCTACTTTCATCTGCCAGCAGGTCAAGACGTTCACAGTTCCCTGATCCATGGGTCTAATGTCCGCAGGCAACGGGCTACAGTCCATAACGGAGTTCCCTAACCCATGGACCTAATGTATACGGACAACGGGCTACAGTGCGAACGCTCGAGTCTACCTTGGGATGTTTTGCCAAATTTAGACAAAAAGGACCGAAAGTGATGTCAAAAAAAAATTCCAGTGGCCCCACCCTCGCCACTGGCCGTCGCAACCAACCAAGCGCAGAGGCCTGCTATGTTGCGTCCTGCGTACCGGACCAGCCAATGCATTTCTACCCCTGGCCAACGCAGATGGAGCCGACAATGGATTGTGCCGGTTGCCAAGGGACAGCAGTTGTACTTCTCATTCCACGTCACAGCAAGAAGACAGACCACCGAATCCTCAAAGCCACATATCCATTCTCGGTTTCACTCGTTCTGTTCCAGTTTCCATGCACAGACTAATGGAATTTTGATCAACATAAAATAGCCAAAGCAAATAAGAATCGATGCTACTACCACTGGCTACAGATGCGGGATTTCTCATTCCACGTCACAGCAAGAATCCCAGCAACCATCCTCCATGGCGCATCGAATACCCTAGCATGCCCGAGGCACCGGAGATATTGCACCGACTCTTCGAACGTGTCCGTGTCCGCTTACCAGGCGGCCACGAGTATATCTCAGAGTCAGAATATTCCATCTTGGTGCTACATACAATATACATCAGTATAGTTTGAGTGTATGCAGGTCTGATCATGGCAGAGTGCTTGTCCACTCTAGATCCTCTCGGCTGCTCAAGAAACAAACAACGACAAAAGGCAACCCTTTGTGGGGGTTCAAACAAGGCTTTGAAAAAGGAAAAGAAAAAAGAAACGAGTGCGTACCGGGCCAGGCTACTTTCATCTGCCAGCAGGTCAAGACGTTCACAGTTCCCTGATCCATGGGTCTAATGTCCGCAGGCAACGGGCTACAGTCCATAACGGAGTTCCCTAACCCATGGACCTAATGTATACGGACAACGGGCTACAGTGCGAACGCTCGAGTCTACCTTGGGATGTTTTGCCAAATTTAGACAAAAAGGACCGAAAGTGATGTCAAAAAAAAATTCCAGTGGCCCCACCCTCGCCACTGGCCGTCGCAACCAACCAAGCGCAGAGGCCTGCTATGTTGCGTCCTGCGTACCGGACCAGCCAATGCATTTCTACCCCTGGCCAACGCAGATGGAGCCGACAATGGATTGTGCCGGTTGCCAAGGGACAGCAGTTGTACTTCTCATTCCACGTCACAGCAAGAAGACAGACCACCGAATCCTCAAAGCCACATATCCATTCTCGGTTTCACTCGTTCTGTTCCAGTTTCCATGCACAGACTAATGGAATTTTGATCAACATAAAATAGCCAAAGCAAATAAGAATCGATGCTACTACCACTGGCTACAGATGCGGGATTTCTCATTCCACGTCACAGCAAGAATCCCAGCAACCATCCTCCATGGCGCATCGAATACCCTAGCATGCCCGAGGCACCGGAGATATTGCACCGACTCTTCGAACGTGTCCGTGTCCGCTTACCAGGCGGCCACGAGTATATCTCAGAGTCAGAATATTCCATCTTGGTGCTACATACAATATACATCAGTATAGTTTGAGTGTATGCAGGTCTGATCATGGCAGAGTGCTTGTCCACTCTAGATCCTCTCGGCTGCTCAAGAAACAAACAACGACAAAAGGCAACCCTTTGTGGGGGTTCAAACAAGGCTTTGAAAAAGGAAAAGAAAAAAGAAACGAGTGCGTACCGGGCCAGGCTACTTTCATCTGCCAGCAGGTCAAGACGTTCACAGTTCCCTGATCCATGGGTCTAATGTCCGCAGGCAACGGGCTACAGTCCATAACGGAGTTCCCTAACCCATGGACCTAATGTATACGGACAACGGGCTACAGTGCGAACGCTCGAGTCTACCTTGGGATGTTTTGCCAAATTTAGACAAAAAGGGCCGAAAGTGATGTCAAAAAAAAATTCCAGTGGCCCCACCCTCGCCACTGGCCGTCGCAACCAACCAAGCGCAGAGGCCTGCTATGTTGCGTCCTGCGTACACACCGGACAGCTGAAAGGCAAAGTGTTGATTAGACATGCAATGAAACAAAGTGCACAGGTAAACAATGGGTTAGTAGCACACACACATTCACACAATGGTTCTGACATAGGAGGCCAATCTAATGTCAGACCCATATGGAATGCAAACCTCAGTCAGTGTGCCAAGTTACAAACAAGATGCTCTGTGCCCCGGGAAAACACAGAGCAACTTCAACAAGCAACTCAGTTCTGTCCCGGGAAAACAGAACCAAGTCCAAGTCGATTAAGTTTGGAACTCGTCACAACTGTCTGAAGCTTGACATTCGACTGGAGGGTCTCTCGACCCCCCTGAAGTACCCTTGGTGGTGAGCTGCAAAATCCAATTTTGGTTTGAGCAAATCAGCTTCAAAATTCAATTCCTACTTGCATCAATAGCTGGTTCTCATGGGTTTCAATGGTAAAATCTAATTTTAGTTTGAGCATTTCAGTTTCAAAATCCAATTCCTACTTGCTGGTTCACAGGGGTTTTTAGTGGCCTGTGAGTTGTTGAATCAGGAAGAATGTCATTGTTTCATGTAATTTGGTCAGATACAAGTAGTAAGATTGAATCAGGAGATTCCCTGTTTTACCTTAACTTCATTGTAAGAACCCTTGTGCATGTGCAGAACAGTTGTTGAAGAACCAACTTAACCTATTTGAGTCAACCCTCCTCTACAAAGTGGGAACTCTTGTGGGAACTTGCCTTTATTCAAGTTGAACCAAACGTCTCCATATTTAGACTAAACTTCAGAAAGTTGTTGTATCAGGTCATAACTCTGGTTCCAATGGGAACTCATGTTTGATTCAAGTCGAACCAAATGAGACCAAACTCCAGTAGACTCTCATCTACAAACTGGGAACTTTGATGCTGGGTTGTTATATCAGGATATAAGTCTGGTTGTGCAACTCCTTGAATGAAACAGGGGCTTTCAAGGGTTGCAAAATGCATCACACATGGGATCCCCATACCAGGTGAGCCCTGGAACAGCATAAAGATGACAGAATGTGAATAAGTTATGACAATAAACAATGACACAGGTTATATGATGTATGTTGTCGTTTATTTTTGCTGTGTGAAACTACTGGGTCTTCTCTCATCAACTGGTTGATGTCTTAGAGTAGGCCCTCTGCTTCCTTCCTGCATCTGGAATGAATCTGATATTACACAGTGTGTCTTTTGATGAAGCAACTGCATTTTGGAATGTCCTTCGGCTTGTATTTGCATCCACCTTTGTCCTTCATGTGCTTCAATACCTTTGTGTACGTGTTCCTCAACAGAGTAGTCCTGCACCACAGGCAATAGAAGTGAGACTTGTTCATGGCATAGGCATCGCATGGCAGGTAACCGTTGCACTCCTTGCACATCATCTTGAGATCCTCTTATGACTACAACAGTCCTCACCACACCTTATATAGTGCCTCTGGGGGTAGATTATTAACATGCAAATAAGTCAGATGACTAATTTGCATATAAACTATATCATGAGCTGGACTATGCTACTGATGTGTCTAGCACAAGGTGTGTTGCTATCAGAGGGTTTCAGCATTGGCTGGAATGGTTGTGAAACAATCAGTGGCCAAGCAGCACATGAGGTGTTCGGGAGAGGTAGTGCTCACGAGGGTAGACCTTGCAACCAACTCAATTGGACATGTGCTGATGGTCACAACTGCAAGACAGTGATCATTCCTTGTGGTGAGTATCTACATGTCTGACTCATCAGCCATCACCATACATTGTCCACTAACACTGTTTTTCTCTCTTTCCAGCAATTGATGACCCACACAAGAGACTATTGCACTACCAGACCTTCAGTGACAAGTGTGTGAACATCACCGAAGCCCGGTTCCTACCAGGACAGGAGCCCAAGCCGTACCCTGCTGCCAGTCATGACTCCCTGCTCGACCGTGTTCGCCATGCACAGCAGCACAGAGTACAAATGACAGTGAGTGAGGAGTATGGATGTTTCATTCCTACACTCGAACTCAAGGGTCTCGAGGTTCCCTGTGCAGTTTCAAGATTATTAGATTAGGAATTGGATTTTCATCCCAGGTGAAAAATGTGGAGTCCCTCCCTCCCTCACTTCTCCAGCCTGGTGAGATGGCTGACAAGAAGTTGTGTCCCCTCTGCGGCCGATATCTGGCTAATCTAGTGACCCACGTCAGAGCACGGCACAAGGAAAAGTCGGTGGAAGAGAGGCTGCTGGAGAGCGTTCGACTAGAAGTGACGGGAACGACTGCGTGTCCCATATGCGAGAAGAAGATCAAGTCTCTCAATAAGCACTTGGTCAAAGGTCACAAGTTGGACCCCAAGCATTTGATAGAAATAAAGCTCTGAACCCTATTCTTGTTCTTCTCTTGTTTGTACTGCTTCACGACAATATGGGCAGGTCTCTCTTCCCTTAAGCCAGAGTTCGGCACAAGACTGGTGAAACTTGTGACCGCATGGAATCAGTCGCATGATAGTCTGCATGCTGTCGAAACATATGTCGCATGTTGCTGATTCTTCATCGGCAGCTGCATAGTAGGCCCGGTGTGCTTGGATGTAGTCTCTCCACCCCATGTTCATCCTGTTAAAGACATGTTCAGTCACCGCACAGTCACCTTGCAATTGCTCCAGTACTTTTGATGCACGGGCTATCAAATGGTACAGTGTATTTTTCAGGGAACACTTTCGAAGTTGTACTTGATCAGTCATCACTGGTGATGTGCGACTGTCAGTAATGATCTGTATTGTAAGTGATGCTCCGTACTGCTTGGCGACAATATGGACAATTCTCCTGTCTCTGCATCCACAGCTCAATGCAGGCCGTGTGGAATGTGTGCTCACAGGGGTTCAGTCCTGCAGTGGCCTGATTGTGGAGCTGATCGAAACACACCTCACATCTTTCTGATGTAACTGGTGAACCAGCTCTGTATACTTGTATCGTATCGGGAGCAACAGCAGCATCTCGACTAGGACGAGGGGGAGGTGGTGGCGGAGGTGCTGGCGGTGTATGAAGTACTTGGTGATAATTACGTACAGCTTGTTTGAAAGCTGACCATCCTACATTCATCCTGTCTGACACATCTTCACCTGATGTATCAGTATCCAGCAGTTGCTTGAGCATGGTCGATGTATGTGCTATCAATCCATAAAGCGAATTTTCCAGAGCACACCTTCGAGTTCGTATGTGATCTGTATCCATTTTTAAAGTGATTATTCGAAACTTACAGTAATGATATCATTATTTTCTTCCTTTCGTGTGTGACATTAGAATGCATCATTCGAATCATCAGTGGCCCAACTGTCCCAACAATTCTTGGGGTCATCATATTTGAAGTACCTAGGAATGACAGTGATGTTTCTTTGTTGTTCTGCAGAGATATTCTCCTTGGGAATCTGTATGATCAATTTGTGACCGCTGTTTTCCTCAAGAGGCACAGTGGTCTGGCAGATTCCCTTGACAAAATTAACATTGTTTTCTTTGGAATACACAACCACAGATATGTCTGCCGTGTCGATGCGATCACCAAGCGATAACTGATCAGTGATTACATGTATTTCTCTTGAACCGTCTTCCAAACTCCGATACTTAGCCTTTACAACTTTCTTTGGCAGCATTTCATCCGCATTAGAACATGTACTTGGACTTGTCTTTCTGCGATACTTAGCAAGTGGTCCTGCCTTGCATGGGACAGTGAATCCATGGGCAGTGTAGTACCTTCCACCATAATAGTGTGTGCCCTCTCTCAGAGTTACATGGGATGCATGGAAACTCATTGCTTTATACAAATGCTCAATTTGACCATGATCCAATAAAAACTGTTCAATACTGAGAATGATATATCTTATTTGCATATAACACAGTTTTATGTGGGGCATGATATGTTTCAAGTCCGACATCCTATCATTGGTTTCCAACCATGTTAGGACATGCTCAAACAAAGTCATCTCACTCTGTACCACTTGATTGTTTCCTTCCAACAATGAAATTAGCTCATCCAGTCCCAGATCTTGAAACAGTTCAGATGAGAATACAGCCATTAAGTTTAGTTGAAGATATTCCTTGCACTTTGAGTTGAAGTTCAGTTCTTTGGTAATGAACCACCATTGGATGACCTGATCTATGGGTATCCCTGAGAAGAGAATATTGTCCATGGCTGCTTCACACAGTGCATCTAATTCTCTGGTGTTGTATTTGTTAGAAATCTGTATGAGGGGCATCAGGTTTTCTCTTGTGATCTCTATTTGTCCCGAGTGCATGAACTTGAGAAAAGATTCCATGTGAGGCATAACTTCCTCCATTTCTATGAGTCGGAGTTCATTCAATGAAGAGTCTCTCCAGTTTGGACTTGTCAGCATGACATTGAGCACTGGGCTCTTGGAGAGACATTTTTTCGACACATGGTATTGTTTTGTTCCAACAGAAAGGAGAAGATCACATTGCTCAGGATCATTGAAGATGTCTTTACCTTTGCATCCTGACAATGAAACATCTGGGCTCCCCAGGCAGGTCATCTCAGCTTTTTCCAATATTTGATCTATCCAATAAAGGCGATAAGACAATAAATTCAATTCATCAGAGGTAATGCCCCGCACTTGTTTCCCATTTTCTCTACAATCCATACGCACTTTCTTCATCACCATTGGCCACTTTGTTACATGGTGATTACTCATAATACCAATAAAATACCTCTTTGAGAGTTGAAATAGGTAGTGGTGGTTTTCAACTAACCACGTCCATTCTATAGCAGGTGCATTCATGTCCTTTCTTATGTCCTGACAAAAATAACAGGATTTCGTCGATACAATCACCACAAACCATAATCTGTGTGATAGCTGGACATAGACCTGGTCATTCACCTTATAGCCTTTCAAGCAACCAATTATCATCTTTGAACACCCTTACATAGTAGACGGTAATAGATTTTGACAGCGCTTTTATTTTCAGAAGCACAACTTTCTTCGGACAGTATGACATGCTGTGTAGTTGACAATGACAGTTATGGTCTCAGGGGATAAGTTTGTGGGCTTAGACGGAAAATTCTTTCTGGGAATTTTGATGCTGAGTTTGTGACCACACCGGCCTCTGATGGGAAGTGTTTCTTTGAAGACTCCCTTGACAAACTTAATTTTGTTTCCTGTGGAGTGCACAACTATGGATAAATCAACAGAACTGATATTGTTGCCTTCTAGCTGCTCGGTGAGTACATGGATCTCATGTTGGCCATGCGAAGTGAGATACATGACCTGCAGCTTCGGCAAGTGAAAGGATACATCGCTGTACTTGGCAAGTGATTGTTTCCTGCAAGGAATGTCCTGTCCATTCGAAGTGTACATCCTCATTGGAGACTGTTCTTTGAACCTGAATGGACCAGCACGGAAATTCTTTGCTTCATTCAGGGCATATCCTTGTTCATTCTCTATCAGGAAACTTTCAATTTCTATCAGTTCCTCCCGTGACATGGCTGTGAGATTTATGTGGGGCATGATCACTTGCAAATCTGCCATTCTGTCATTTATTTTCAGCCATTTCAACACATGCCACACCAAAGTGTACTCACTGTCTATCACTTGCGCACCTCCCTGCAAGAGAGATACAAGTTCATCCAGTCCAATATCCCAGAACAGCACGGAAGAGAATACGGACATCAAGTTCAGCTGAAGATATTCCTTGCACATGGAGTTATAGTTTAGATCTTTGGTGGTAATCCACCATTGAATGACTTGTTCAACACACACTCCTGAGAAGACAAACTTGTTCATTGCCCTTTCACATAGTGCATCTAGATCGTTGATGTTGTACTTGTCAGCAACAAGTATGAGACCCACAATATTTTCTTGTGTGATGTGTATTTTTCCAGTGTGCATGAATCGAAGGACATCTTCCATGTGGGGCATCGCTTCATCCATTTCACTCAGACGTATCACAGGCAATGCAGAGTCTTTCCAATTCCTACTCGTGAGCATGACACGTAGAACAGGACTTTTGGAAAGACATTTCTTTGATACATGGTATTGTCTCATGCCAACAGCAACAATACCATCACATCTCTCAGGATCATTGAAGGTGTCTTCACCTTTGCTTGCTAGCCATTCCTCTGGTGGCCAGCAGCTCTTTGGATAGGTCTCTACTGGCATTTTCACAATGAGGGTAATCCAAGTCATGTAGAACATGAGGTTTTCCCATTCATCCTTGCCTATTCCTATTGTCTGCAACCCATCTTGTTCAAAACATATATCTCTGGATGGCCATGTTTTTATGTGATGACCGCTTGAGATGGAAATGTTAAGGTGCTGGTGTAATAACCTCAATATCATGTATCTTTGAGTGGAAATCCACTCCCATCTAACACAGTGCCCTTTCATTCCCTCACTTACATGATTGCAAAAGTAAACCAGTCTATTTCGCCTAATCAGCACAAAATACAATCTATCTGACAGTTTGATATGGACCAGGTCTTCGACCTCACAGTCCTTTAATTCTCCCACTAGCATGTTCAGATCCCCTTATCATGTACCCGGTAATAAACAATGAAATCAACAAAGACACGCAATTCTATTTGTCTGTTCTTTATTCAGTTTGTACAATTGGTGACCGTCTTCTCCATGGTGGTAGAGGTTGAGATGTCCTCACAATCGGTGACCGTCTTCTCCATGGTGGTAGAGGTTGAGATGTTGTGATGTATTTCAGCACCCTGCGCCTAAATGTTCTCTTTCGTTTGGGTGCCCATGGTTTCAATGTGGGCGGTGGCCGCTTTGGAGTGACACAGTCAGAAGAGACTGGCTGGAGCCGCTTTGGAGTGACACAGTCAGAAGAGACTGGCTGGACCACTTGCACTGAGGGTTCGGTCACCGATGGTGGTCCTTTGGGAAGTGGTGTCTGCATTGCTGTTGGCTCAGACATTGCTGCTTGTCCTGAAGTCTGAGATGTTCTCTGTGCAAACCAATATTCTATGAGATATGGCTGAACCTGCACTGGAAAGACTATCCGCACTTCTCTGAACTGCCCTCTTGTCATCATCTCAGTTGTTTTGACTCTCTTCCTGGACATCCTCTATTTATGTGGAAATTATATGCAAATTAGTCACATGACCAAGGGGCATTTGCATATAGAGGAGGTCACCTTACTAATTTGCATTTAGTGGTCCACATATAAGCAAGCAAGTCAGTTCAGTGTACCAGTGAGCTGATCGCAATGTATATGTATGGGAAGCTGTATCTCACCCCTCACAACTTCATGTTGGATGAGGTCAGATCCTTGCTTCAAAAATCACTGCGGCGCAAGGAATCGGGTCTCACACTGCAGGCAGCAAAAGAGCTTGTTTGCTATGGAAAGGACCAACTTCCATGGAGATGTCTTGTGACGTTTCTCTTCGAAGATCACTGTCTAAGTGACACTCATGTCCTGAATGCCATCTACAATGCGTACAAGGGTGCTGTGGCAGAACCGAAACTGGAGTGTATAGAACTCCTGCTTCGCTCAGAGACATGTAGGATGGCTGCATGTATGCCTGTTGTCGCACTGCATCTACTATATGAGCCGACATGGTGGGACAGTAACATCAGAGTTGATGCATCTTTAGTTGGTCTCGTCGCCAGAGCAGAAGGACAGCTTAACACAGACAAGCTTCTGCAACACCTGGTCACCGAGTGGAAGAAAAAGAACACTGTAACCTTGATCCAACTTCTGAAACTAGCTAGCATGGTGGTGGAGAACGAGAAAAGACTGGTCACTTCCAGAGGAGAAGAATTTCTAATAGGCTCTTGTAGGATGAATGCACACTTTGGACTGGTGGTATTGTCAGCACTGTACAAGAGCACAGACGACCCTGACATGAAAGAGTACCTGGCTGCTTGCTATTCTTTTGCCACCATACCGGATGTACCACTAAGGCTGATCCTGTATGCACCTTTGACTCGATTGATGTTCGGTCCATCAAAGGATCTCCAAGCTAGGGTGTATGACTGGGACAATGTCGAAATTCTGACCCAGATGCCAGACTGGGCAGTGGACAAACACACTTTCAGAGGAAAGTATGGATGCAGTACTGCTAACATCCTGCCTTTCAAGCCTGAAGGGATGACTGATGCCGAGTTCACTGAATTTCATGGCCACAGAAACAAGAGGGATTTGATGACTTTCTTCCATGAGGGGGTGCTGTGCTCTCATGAAGCCTTGGACGAGAATCCTTTCTGGGAGAGAACCAAAGACATCTATTTACGTCATGACAAAAGGAAACAGAACACACAACACATGACACAACAGTACTACAAACACATGCAGGACAAGTATCCCATGCTTTTCATCCATCAAGAGCTGGCAGCAGAACCGTGTGCATCTAACCCAGTGCACAAGCGTAAGCAAGAGGAACAATTCAGAGAGGGACTCACTAAAAAAAAAGAAAACAGATTTCCGTGGCCCGCTTCTGCAGAAGCCAGTGAATGCTAACAAAGTTTACACATGTGCAGACCTGAAGAAGGGCAGAGTTGTGAAAGGTCCTTACCGTAGTGAGGGTAAGCTCCATCATATCATGTTTGTTCACCAAGTCATGCAGGAAGTTCTAGGCGACGTGCACACACTGACAGTTGAGTCTGATCCACCTTTCCTGACTTTTCCCCTATTGAAGGGTCAGGGAGCCACAATGGAACATACATGTTTGAGCTTCGAAGACGCTATATCACACTCTGAGGTAGAAGATGTCTACTTCATCCCAAGAGACAGCCTAGGCATTGTCCAGATGCACAAGCTACAACCAGAACAAGTTCAACTGGTACCTGTCTCATTGTGGGCACACTTTCTCTACCGGTTCGTGCTCAACATTGGAGATTCTGGCCTGTACAATGCACTCACTGATACTGAACTGACATTCTTCTATGGCATTGACATGGAGGAGAGGAGGGGCAAGCTGAAAGCCATTCATTCACTTCTAGATGTTATGTTCAGTAAGGTGCCGTCTGAACAGCTTGGAAAGGCAATACTGGAAAGCGCCAAACGCAACAAGACCCAACTGCTCCAACTTCTAGAAAGACCAGTTGGATATCCACAGATGGACCTGCTGGCAGAGCGGCATGGTGTGAATTATGACCGACAGTTATTCATTAAAAGAATTGTGAAAGTACGTCAGATGGTCGCAAGGCTATGAACTCGGATATCTGATTGATTATCACATTAAAAGTTGAAAATGTATGAAAGACTTGTTTTTGTTTCTCATGTATATCATAGTAGTCAGATGGGCACACACTTGTTGAGAGAAAATGAAATCTATGTTGGTTGAATTTGATGAAAGACTAAAAAAAAAAAGATGTGTTTGTATGTTAAAAAGACCATGTTAGAAATTCTGTAGTCAGTTCAGTTTCTTGAAATAAAAATGATCAAGTCAAATTTTCATGTTTCATAGTTTTTATTCTAGTACCAATCAAGAAAATTGAAAGGATTACATTCAGCACACTTGAGCATCCCCAACTGATTCTGGTGGTCTTCATCCAGATAGCAGGGGACAACATCACATAGATCCATAGCCTTGGCTATATCACACAAATTGTTCCACTCCTTCTGTGTCAGTGAAATACACACATCTCCATGTCTTGGCGAAACGCCATCAAGGCTTAACCAACATTTGGCTATTGTCACAGTCTTGCACGTAGCACATGCATGTAGATACATCGGTCCTCCAAGGTGAATGATCGCTTCTTCTTTCCAACAGTCTTTGTGATCAGTCTCAGAGCCAACATCCTCTGCCAGACGGGAACTTATTTCAGGTGCATTAGAGAAGAGCCTTGACCACCGCTGTTTTGAAAGTGAGAACACTTTGCGTTCTGTGCTGTCTGGATTGATTTCCATCTCAACTTCCTGACACTCTTCATTCATGTGGATCAAAATAGATTGTCCCTCTCCAATATCAAGATTAGCCATGGTTGTTTATGAAACAATCCTCTCATGACAGAGGGCAATAGCCCCTTTGAGATGTCTCTCAAATTCAATTTCTATCTTGCAGAATCAGTCAGGAAGATCCTTCCAATCTAATGTTATTACTGTAATTGCAGAAAAGTTGTTCACATTATGGCGGACAGCAAACGATTATATCAATGCATACTTGAGAATTCTTTATATGGGTTAATTGCCCATTCCAAATTTATGGTCAATCAGCTTCATGAAAATGGCAATGTCACTGCTCCAGCGCTTCTCAGAATGAAAATGGGATGGGCAGCATATCGAGATGCATATGAGAGGAACTGGCGGGCATGTAATCCGCCACCTCCCCCACCTCTTTCCCATAGACAAACATGAACAGTATTCCTACCAGTCCATACTACAGGCTTCACTGTTCGAGAGCTATAGAAATTGAACAAGATTTGGTGACTGACATGGCATTGGGATGGTCAACCTTTTTTGAAGCATACCAGCAGAAATCATTTTGAAAAGTGAGGGCATGAGGAAACCCATGAACTAAACCTGAATGCAAACTATTTACATCTTTGGAATAAAAGAAGAAAAAATACATTTGGGAGTTAGACTTTTTATTGAAATACACTAAGTGAGGTCGTCGTCTGAATATGGAACAAGCTCGTGCTTTTAGTACCCCTGCTTCCTCATCTGCTAAGATCTGCATTAGCAGCCAAACGTTTCCCCTTTGCTTCCAAACGTTTTCTCTCCAAAGAGTCCTCCTCCTGTTCCTCCCAGACCTGAAGATCGCTTCTGTTCTGTCTTCTGGACTTTTTTCAGACCTTCTTCTAACAGAGCTGTGGAATCAAGCATGGTCTTTTCTATGTCATTTATCTTTGAGCGCAGATCATTCATTTGATCCAATAATTTGACAAGAGTAGCCATGTTGATCAGAGAATCCTTTTTAAGTGCCATGTTCACCTTGGCATTTCCTTTTGTTGACCAAGTGACCATTGGAGTTGCTTTTAAAATTCAATTACCATCTGACCTTTTTCGATAGATTCTGTCACCTTTATGCTGTTCCAGGGCTCACCTGGTATGGGGATCCCATGTGTGATGATGTATGGTGATGGCTGATGAGTCAGACATGTAGATACTCACCACAAGGAATGATCACTGTCTTGCAGTTGTGACCATCAGCACATGTCCAATTGAGTTGGTTGCAAGGTCTACCCTCGTGAGCACTACCTCTCCCGAACACCTCATGTGCTGCTTGGCCACTGATTGTTTCACAACCATTCCAGCCAATGCTGAAACCCTCTGATAGCAACACACCTTGTGCTAGACACATCAGTAGCATAGTCGAGCTCATGATATAATTTATATGCAAATTAGTCACCTGACTTATTTGCATGTTAATAATCTACCCCCAGAGGCACTATATAAGGTGTGGTGAGGACTGTTGTAGTCATTAGAGGATCTCAAGATGATGTGCAAGGAGTGCAACGGTTACCTGCCATGCGATGCTTATGCCATGAACAAGTCTCACTTCTATTGCCTGTGGTGCAGGACTACTCTGTTGAGGAACACGTACACAAAGGTATTGAAGCACATGAAGGACAAAGGTGGATGCAAATACAAGCCGAAGGACATTCCAAAATGCAGTTGCTTCATCAAAAGACATACTGTGTAATATCAGATTCATTCCAGATGCAGGAAGGAAGCAGAAGGCCTACTCTAAGACATCAACCAGTTGATGAGAGAAGACCCAGTAGTTTCACACAGCAAAAATAAAACTACAACATACATCATATAACCTGTGTCATTGTTTATTGTCATACCTTATTCACATTCTGTCATCTTTATGCTGTTCCAGGGCTCACCTGGTATGGGGATCCCATGTGTGATGCATTTTGCAACCCTTGAAAGCCCCTGTTTCATTCAAGGAGTTGCACAACCAGACTTATATCCTGATATAACAACCCATCATCAAAGTATCAAAGTTCCCAGTTTGTAGAGGAGAGTCTACTGGAGTTTGGTCTCATTTGGTTCGACTTAAATCAAACATGAGTTCCCATCGGAACCAGAGTTATGACCTGATATAACAACTTTCTGAAGTTTAGTCTAAATATGGAGACATTTGGTTCAACTGGAATAAAAGCAAGTTCCTATTGGAACAAGAGTTCCCACTTTGTAGAGGAGGGTTGACTCAAATAGGTTAAGTTGGTTCTTCAACAACTGATCTACACATGCACAAGGGTTCTTACAATGAAGTTACGGTAAAACAGGGAATCTCCTGATTCGATCTTACTACTTGTATCTGACCAAATTACATGAAACAATGACATTCTTCCTGATTCAACAACTCACAGGCCACTAAAAACCCCTGTGAACCAGCAAGTAGGAATTGGATTTTGAAACTGAAATGCTCAAACTAAAATTAGATTTTACCATTGAAACCCATGAGAACCAGCTATTGATGCAAGTAGGAATTGAATTTTGAAGCTGATTTGCTCAAACCAAAATTGGATTTTGCAGCTCACCACCAAGGGTACTTCAGGGGGGTCGAGAGACCCTCCAGTCGAATGTCAAGCTTCAGACAGTTGTGACGAGTTCCAAACTTAATCGACTTGGACTTGGTTCTGTTTTCCCGGGACAGAACTGAGTTGCTTGTTGAAGTTGCTCTGTGTTTTCCCGGGGCACAGAGCATCTTGTTTGTAACTTGGCACACTGACTGAGGTTTGCATTCCATATGGGTCTGACATTAGATTGGCCTCCTATGTCAGAACCATTGTGTGAATGTGTGTGTGCTACTAACCCATTGTTTACCTGTGCACTTTGTTTCATTGCATGTCTAATCCACACTTTGCCTTTCAGCTGTCCGGTGTGTACGCAGGACGCAACATAGCAGGCCTCTGCGCTTGGTTGGTTGCGACGGCCAGTGGCGAGGGTGGGGCCACTGGAATTTTTTTTTGACATCACTTTCGGCCCTTTTTGTCTAAATTTGGCAAAACATCCCAAGGTAGACTCGAGCGTTCGCACTGTAGCCCGTTGTCCGTATACATTAGGTCCATGGGTTAGGGAACTCCGTTATGGACTGTAGCCCGTTGCCTGCGGACATTAGACCCATGGATCAGGGAACTGTGAACGTCTTGACCTGCTGGCAGATGAAAGTAGCCTGGCCCGGTACGCACTCGTTTCTTTTTTCTTTTCCTTTTTCAAAGCCTTGTTTGAACCCCCACAAAGGGTTGCCTTTTGTCGTTGTTTGTTTCTTGAGCAGCCGAGAGGATCTAGAGTGGACAAGCACTCTGCCATGATCAGACCTGCATACACTCAAACTATACTGATGTATATTGTATGTAGCACCAAGATGGAATATTCTGACTCTGAGATATACTCGTGGCCGCCTGGTAAGCGGACACGGACACGTTCGAAGAGTCGGTGCAATATCTCCGGTGCCTCGGGCATGCTAGGGTATTCGATGCGCCATGGAGGACAGATGTTGGGATTGTTGCTGTGATATGGAATGACAAATCCCTTCACCCGTAGTCAGTGGTAGCAGCATCGATTCTTATTTGCTTTGGCTATTTTATGTTGATCAAAATTCCATTAGTCGGTGCATGGAAACTGGAACAGAACGAGTGAAACCGAGATTGGATATGTGGCTTTGAGGATTCGGTGGACTGTCTTCTTGCTGTGATATGGAATGAGAAGTACAACTGCTGTCCCTTGACAACCGGCACAATCCATTGTCGGCTCCATCTGCGTTGGCCAGGGGTAGAAATGCATTGGCTGGTCCGGTACGCAGGACGCAACATAGCAGGCCTCTGCGCTTGGTTGGTTGCGACGGCCAGTGGCGAGGGTGGGGCCACTGGAATTTTTTTTTGACATCACTTTCGGCCCTTTTTGTCTAAATTTGGCAAAACATCCCAAGGTAGACTCGAGCGTTCGCACTGTAGCCCGTTGTCCGTATACATTAGGTCCATGGGTTAGGGAACTCCGTTATGGACTGTAGCCCGTTGCCTGCGGACATTAGACCCATGGATCAGGGAACTGTGAACGTCTTGACCTGCTGGCAGATGAAAGTAGCCTGGCCCGGTACGCACTCGTTTCTTTTTTCTTTTCCTTTTTCAGAGCCTTGTTTGAACCCCCACAAAGGGTTGCCTTTTGTCGTTGTTTGTTTCTTGAGCAGCCGAGAGGATCTAGAGTGGACAAGCACTCTGCCATGATCAGACCTGCATACACTCAAACTATACTGATGTATATTGTATGTAGCACCAAGATGGAATATTCTGACTCTGAGATATACTCGTGGCCGCCTGGTAAGCGGACACGGACACGTTCGAAGAGTCGGTGCAATATCTCCGGTGCCTCGGGCATGCTAGGGTATTCGATGCGCCATGGAGGACAGATGTTGGGATTGTTGCTGTGATATGGAATGACAAATCCCTTCACCCGTAGTCAGTGGTAGCAGCATCGATTCTTATTTGCTTTGGCTATTTTATGTTGATCAAAATTCCATTAGTCGGTGCATGGAAACTGGAACAGAACGAGTGAAACCGAGAATGGATATGTGGCTTTGAGGATTCGGTGGACTGTCTTCTTGCTGTGATATGGAATGAGAAGTACAACTGCTGTCCCTTGACAACCGGCACAATCCATTGTCGGCTCCATCTGCGTTGGCCAGGGGTAGAAATGCATTGGCTGGTCCGGTACGCAGGACGCAACATAGCAGGCCTCTGCGCTTGGTTGGTTGCGACGGCCAGTGGCGAGGGTGGGGCCACTGGAATTTTTTTTTGCATTTTTTTCTCTCTCTTGTATCCAGTACAGGATGCATTCCATGTATCTCTAACAATTTTTTATCTTGTATCCAGTACAGGATGCACTTTATCTAACATGTCTAATCAACACTTTCCCTTTCAGCTGTCCGGTGTGTACGCAGGACGCAACATAGCAGGCCTTTGCGCTTGGTTGGTTGTGACAGCCAGTGGCGAGGGTGGGGCCACTGGCATTCTGTCTCCTCTTTTCCTCTATCCCCTCTTTTGTGTTTCTATGTTGTGCCGTCCTGTGTCGTCCTGTTCTCTATGGGGAAAATTGAGGACACAGTACAGTGATCCTCTGTTAGTTTGTACAACTATTTCAGGGAGTGCAAAATACACCACACACACACACACACACACACATACACACAAACACACAAACAGATAGGTACACACTCAGCCTCTCACTGTAATGACAAACAGGTGCATTTAGCTTTTAGTGTAGGTAGGCATTTAGCTCTTAGTGTAGGTAGGCATTTAGCTCTTAGTGTAGGTAGGCATTTAGCTCTTAGTGTAGGTAGGCATTTAGCTCTTAGTGTAGGTAGGCATTTAGCTCTTAGTGTAGGTAGGCATTTAGCTCTTAGTGTAGGTAGGGGTAAAGGAGGTGACAAAACACAAGGCTGGTCATCACTGTTGGCAGCGAGGATGGGGCTGCCAACTAGAAAAACAGATGCATTTAGCTCTTAGTGTAGGTAGGCATTTAGCTCTTAGTGTAGGTAGGGGTAAAGGAGGTGACAAAGCACAAGGCTGGTCATCACTGTTGGCAGCGAGGATGGGGCTGCCAACTAGAAAAACAGGTGCATTTAGCTCTTAGTGTAGGTAGGGGTAAAGGAGGTGACAAAGCACAAGGATGGTCATCACTGTTGGCAGCGAGGATGGGGCTGCCAACTAGACAAACAGGTGCATTTTTATAGTAAGGAGCAGAGGCTGGCCATCACCGTTGGAAGCAGCACACCAAAATAAAAGTCAAGCAACACAACCCTTGTGAGTTTGAGGTATTTATTCACACTATTGGTACATCGTTTGGCATTTAGTGGTAGGGGTAAAGGAGGTCACATAACACAAGGCTGGTCATCACTGTTGGCAGCTGCCAACTAGACAAACAGGTGCATTTTTATAGTAAGGGGTAAAGACCGGCCATCACTGTTGGAAGTGACCCAGTGAAATAAAAGTCAAACAACACAATCTGTTCGAGTTTGTTCTATTTATTCACACTATTGGTACATCGTTTGGCAATTATGAACCTTGCAAATAGAGTGGTGCCCGACCCCCGCTCGCACAGGGAAAGAAGTCCATCTATTAAGAGTTTTACTCAAGGATAAACATTCATTCGATGAATCACACGAAACCCAAAATGTCTCTTTGCTGTTTGCTGCCCTGAAAAGGGCCAATTTTTTGGCTGTCACCTGATACTGTTTCCACGTAAATTGTTAGAAGATCTATATACCCGTATGCATGTATCATAATATACAGTTGTGTATTCTGCTATAATGGAATTTGATTCATCATAAATGATGATAACTGTATATGTCTATTACCCATGGTTCATCTAAAAACTTTTTGGATAGTATGGGGGCCCTGAAAAGGGCCTATCTGACAGCTGTTAGTCTTTCTTTAGAGGAAGGACCATCTGCACCGGTATGCCATGTCTTCTTGGCTGGAAAGGTCTCCAGGCGTTGTACCTTGGTGGTAAAGGTGGTGATGGTTGATGAACCAGCCTCTTGGGTGGAAAGGGAGGAGGGTCCCTGAAGTCAATGGGTGGAGGTAGAATGTCAAATGACATCTTGGCAACTGTGATGCCACCACAGGTTCAGCCTTGTATTTAAGTCGTCTTTATATGCAAATTAGGGACAATGGTGTGACTTCATTAGCATATAAGCAAGATGCAACAGTGGGAACAAAAGATATCTGACTCATGTATCACACCCAAGTTACATTGAATCTCCCTGTTTTGTGTATTTGGGTCAACTGTGTAACTCTGGTTAGAATGGGAGCTCACATGGCACTACATTGCATAACTTGATGCATTGGGTATATTTTTCTCAACCTGTAGATGCTGTCCCAAATAGTTGAAACAATATATGTTTTTTCCTGATTGTACAACTTGATGAATTGAGGCTAACTTGCCCAACTTTGGCCAGATTGTAGAGAAGATCATTCCCTTCAATTCGAGTGGTTGCTGTTCCCTGTGCTCCCACTAAATCTAGAGGTATGACCATTCTTGTCTGATCAGATATTTCCTGACTTCACAATGTTGCTCATCTTCCAGTACACTACATATCTGCTCAGCAACATGTGAAACTGAAACTTGTATGTTTTGGGAGCAATGTTAGAATGAAAGAGAGTTGTCCAAAATAGATGAGACAATATCTGTTTTTTCCTGATTGTACAACTTGATGGACTGAGGGTATGACCATTTTTGTGATGAAAGGTCTGATCAGATATTTCCTGACTTCACAATATTGCTCATCTTCCAGGACACTACATGGCACTACATTGCATAACTTGATGAATTGGTTATATTTCTCTCAACCTGTAGAAATTGTCCCAAATAGATGAAACAATATCTGTTTTTTCCTGATTGTACAACTTGATGGATTGAGGCTAACTTGCCCAATTTTGGCCAGATTGTAGAGAAGATCATTCCCTTCACTTCGAGTGGTTGCTGCTCCATGTGCTCCCACTAAATCTAGAGGTATGACCATTTTTGTGATGAGAGGTCTGATCAGATATTTCCTGACTTCACAATATTGCTCATCTTCCAGAACACTACATTGCTCTACATTGCATAACTTTATGTACTGAGTATATCTCTCTCACATGTGAGATGAACACCTCATCTTATTCCTGACACTTTCATTACTTCAAACTATAGTTTCACATGTGTATAGCTGGTCCTAAAAGATCCTTTACTATGTGGCGAAAGGTACAATAAATGAATGTAAAGTTGTATCCAACCAGGATATTCAACCCGGATATCCAGCCAGGATATCCTACCAAGATATCCAACCAGGATATCCAGCCAGAAAGTCTAGCCAGGATATCCAGCCAGAAAGTCTAGCCAGGATATCCAGCCAGGATATCCAGCCAGAAAATCCTACAAGGATATCCAACCAGGATATCCAGCCAGGATATCCTACCAGGATATCTAGCCAGGATACCCTACAAGGATATCCTACCAAGATATCCTACCAAGATATCCTACCAGGATATCTAGCCAGGATTTCCACCCAGGTTATCCAGCCAGAATATACACTCCAGATATCCAACCAGCATATTCAGCCCAGATATCCAACCAGGATATCCAAACCCTTTAAGGACTGCATAGTTAAGGAATGCATCATGGCATGGGTCATCATTTTGCAGGAATACAGACCATGCCAGTAACTCACCAGTGCTGCCTTTTTGCATCATGATTATCCCATCAGGTCTATATATTATAAAAGGGTTAGAGGATATCCAGCCAGGATATCCAACCTTGATATCCAGCCAGGATATCCTACCAGGATATCTAACCAGGATATCCTACCAGGATATCCAACCAGGATATCCAGCCAGAATATCTAGCCAGAATATTCAGCCAGGATATCCAACCTGGATATCCAGCCAGGATATCCAACCAGGGTATCCAACCTGGATATCCAGCCAGAATATCTAGCCAGGATATCCAGCCAGGATATCCAACCAGGGTATCCAACCTGGATATCCAGCCAGAATATCTAGCCAGGATATCCAACCAGGATATTCAACCTGGATATCCAGCCAGGATATCTAGATCATTCATTTAGGTTTGAGTGGTAGCACATTCTTGAGCTCCAACTAAATCAGGAGATATTCTTGTGATGAAAGACCTGATCAGAATTTTCATGACTTCACTATATTGCTCATCTTCCAGAACACTACATTGCTCTACATTGCATAACTTTATGTACTGAGTATATCCCTCTCACATGTGAGATGATCACCTCACCTCATTCCTGAAACTTTCATTACTTTGCCCACTGTTTAGTGTTAGATACAGTATGTAGCCTGTCTGCCACCACCTACACCACCAGAACTGTGCTGTTAGCTGTCAGTAAGTTGTCCAAATTTGGCAAGTTGATCGAGGAGATCTTTCCTTCGATTTGAGTGGTTGCACATTCATGAGCTCCCATCAGATCAAGAGGTTTGACCATTCTTGTGTTGAAAGGTTTGATCAGATATTTCCTGAGGTTTGAACCAAACATGAGCTTTGTTAGTTGTGGGATGTTTTTGACAGTCTTCCAACTGGCTATGGAAAATCCTTGGGCTGTTTTTGTTAGTGGGCTATGCCTGGTACTGCAGTGAGGGTTGGTTCATGAGGGCCAATTTGAAGTAAAGTGAAGATCATTCCCTTCAATTCGAGTGGTTGCTTTTCCATGAGCTCCCAATAAATCTAAAGGTATGACCATTTTTGTGATGAAAAGTCTGATCAGATATTTCCTGACTTCACAATGTTGCTCATCATCCAGGACACTACATGGCACTACAATGCATAACTTAATGAATTGGGTATATTTCTCTCAACCTGTAGATGTTGTCCCAAATAGATGAAACAATGGAATATCAGTTTTTTCCTGATTGTACAACTTGATGGATTGAGGCCAACTTGGATAACTTGGGCAGATTTTACAAAGAAGATCATTCCCTTCAATTCGAGTGGTTGCTGTTCCATGTGCTCCCACTAAATCTAGAGGTTTGACCATTCTTGTGATGAAAGGTCTGATCAGATATTCCCTGACTTCATAATGTTGCTCATCTTCCAAAACACTACATGGCACTACATTGCATAACTTGATGCATTGGGTATATTTCTCTGTACCTGTAGATGTTGTCCCAAATAGGTGAAACAATATCAGTTTTTTCCTGATTGAACAGCTTGATGGATTGAGGCAAACTTGCCCAATTTTGGCCAGATTATAGAGAAGATCATTCCCTTTATCATAGTGGTTGCTGTTCCATGTGCACCCACTAAATCTAGAGGTATGACCATTCTAGTGATGAAAGGTCTGATCAGATATTTCCTGAATTCACAAGGTTGCTCATCTTCCAGAACACTACATTGCTCTACATTGCATAACTTTATGTACTGAGTATATCTCTCTCACATGTGAGATGAACACTTCATCTTATTCCTGACACTTTCATTACTTGGCCCACTGTGTAGTGTTAGATACAGGATATAGCCCGTCTGGCACCACCTCCACCACCAGAACTGTGCTCTTTGCTGTATTCCTGACACTTTCATTACTTGGCCCACTGTGTAGTGTTAGATACAGTATATAGCCTGTCTGCCACCACCTACACCACCAGAACTGTGCTCTTTGCTGTCAGTAAGTTGTCCAAATTCTTTCCTTCTACTTGAGTGGTTGCACATTCATGAGCTCCCATCAGATCAAGAGGTTTGACCATTCTTGTGATGAAAGGTTTGATCAGATATTTCCTGAGGTTTGAACACATGTTAAATCAATAAGAACCAAATATCCCTGTTTCACCAAATTGGGCAACTCCATGAGCAGGACTTTCAGAGGAACTCTGCTAAGAATCCAAGCTACTTGATGTACACCTGAAAAGAAAAAAGCTAAAATCAGAGCAAGTTAACCTCAAATCAGGAAATCTTCCTGTTTCACCTACTTGTGTCTAGATCCCTGTAAACCAAATTTGCTTGTTTTGTGTATTTGGGTGAATTCCCCAATGCATGTTAAATCAGGAAGGAACATATATCTGTTTCACCAGCATGAGATAAAAACTGGAAATTGTCAACATAGAAATCAGATTTTACACAACATGCTTTGCCTGATGAGTGTTGAGAAAAGCAGAGATGAAGCCAGACATCACCATGCCACTCAACGAAAAAAAGGTGACAGTGCATCGACAGTGCATCGACAGCATCCATTTTGATGAGAAGGAGAGGTCCCGCACTGCACAGAGAGAGGCCAAGGCCGTGTTGGAAAAGTTCAAGTTCGGTCAGGGATTTAGTCTTCAAAGCAGCTGTGTGACATTGATAAAAGGCTTGCTTAGGAAGGACTTTAGACATGCTGTAGACAAACTCCCTCTGCCCCAACAGCTGATGAACATGATCGATCCCATCCTGCCACAACGTTTCAACTCGGCCAGATGTCCCATGTATCAACTGGTGGCAAACTTCGCCAGGGGAGAATGGCTGGACAACCCACTGCAGTTCCATAGCATGCTTGATTTGATGAAGTGAAAATAAATACTTTTCAATTGAAGACAATTTCGCTGACTCATTTTTGTGACAATGCTGTGATGGAAAGTTCTCTCACCTAGACATGAATGCTGATTTGGTACTGCTTATATGCAAATCAGGTCATGTGATCTGCTTTGCATATAAAGATCCCTTTAAATACATGTTGGCCAGCAGATGAGTCAAACAAGGGCAAGACACCTAACTGCTAGCAATGGCATCTCCTGCAGAGGATATAGTGTTGTACATCTTGGGTGAACAATGCAGACTGAGGAAAAGACTGAGATCAGCTGTGGATGATGTCATACAGAAGCATGAATTAACCTTCTCGTTCACCCTGAAAACATTGATGGTGACTGGAAGGTCCCTGGAGTCTACTTTCCTCTCCACTGCCAAAGACATATTCACTGACAATACCTGCAGCTGGGCTCGTATCCTTGTCGTCTACATAGTTGGAGCCTATTTGGTCAAGATCTACAAGGAAGAAGGTGTGCAAGTTGATATCACCAGCTTTGCAGGGACAATGGATGTCTTCCTGATGATCAAGTGGGGAAAGTGGATGGAGGAACACGGGTCCTTTGAACAGATGGAAGCTTACTTCCCAGTATGCAGAGAAGAAAAGATCAAGAAAGGATTATTAATCACAGCTGCTCTTATTTTGACAACTATATGTCTATCATTGATGTTTGATAAGTGATTGCATGACGAATAAAAACTATGAATCGAAATGTTTGTCTGATCTTTTCAATGTCACAACAAGCAAGGTTCTTCATTTATTTGCAGAAAAAACTGATGCATTTACACAGATGATTTCCTCTCATTCAAACAGTTACACATGAAGGAGGTTTCAATACAATTAGAGATATGACCAAGATGAATTGTTAAAAATAATGAGAGTGAGTGATGAGTATGTACAGCCATAGTGTATGAAATTGTCTCCAGAAGTTTGTTACATGGCTTGCTTCTCCGTGAGAAGCTGAAGTTCATGTGTCATGGTGTTCAACCTTTCCTCTATTTCTGAAATTGTCAAGTCACTATCATAAGGGAATAGTACATCATACAGCATGTCGACACCCACATCATGTGATCCATGCGCCATCTTGTCAGTGTTCAGTGTTGTCGGATCAGTGCCCTTTGCCTGCTTAGGGGATTCCATTGGTGATGAACACTTCCTTGTAACACATGTCGAGCAGATTGTGGTTAACATGCGATGACTTCTTTTTCTTGAGACGCGCTGCCTTTTTTCCTTGAATCCCGGAGGTAGGTTCCTCCTTTCGTTCAGCATAGCTCTGACAGTTGGTAGTCCTGCTCTTACTCTACTCTTCAGAGGCTGTTCATCCACTTGTATTCCTGACACCTCCATTGCTTGAGCCAAGATATCCATCTTTGTTGATTACTCTATAGGGTGGAGAACTGGTGAGTTGCTCCTTATATACCCCTCTTGGTACCCAGAATGCACCCCAAACATGGATCACTGATTGGCTGTCACAATGGATCGTTCCATGGACAGGGTGAGTTCAACTGTCCAACTCCCTCCACCCCCCAAACTACCTGCCTATCTATCTGTTGAGTGCCTGAAACTCCTCCGCCAACCAACCTGTGAATTCACCAGTCCTACACAGGGGAGGAGACTAGTTGCTAGGCACAGATGAATTATGTTGACATGTTACTAAGCAGAAATACTTTGAGGCTCTGGATTGTAACAATGTACCTGATCATGGGTCACCTACATGGGTAGGTAGGCTTAGGACAAGGATCTGACAAGTTGTAGGACCTGTTAGAATGGAAGGGTACTAACTGTATTTCTGTCCGTTGTGACAAGATATCATAATCACTCATGGTTAATTGAGACCCTGGTTATTTACAGTACCAATTGACTTTCTTAGTCTTTACTATTTCCTCTTAGAAACATGTCAACAAAGCTATTCTATGGTTGGCAACCAGCCAGGGGTACCAGGCAGAGATTGCCCTCACCATCACAAAGGGGTACCAGGCAAAGACTGCCCACACCCCCGCTAGGTAGTACCAGGCAAAAGTTTCTCTAACCACCAGACAGGGGTACTGCCTTCACACCACCAGACAGGGGTACAAGGCAAAATTTGCCCTCACCACCAGAAAGGGGTACCAGGCAAAGCTTGCCCTCACCACCAGACAGGGGTACAAGGCAAAATTTGTCCTCACGGCCAGGAAGGGGTACCAGGCAAAGCTTGCCATCACGACCAGGAAGGGGTACCACACATTGTCTGCCCTCACAGCCATTATGCTGTACCAGGCAGAACTTGCCCTCACTACCAAATTGGGGAACCAGGAAAACACTGGCCTCAACCCCGTTAGGTAATACGAGGCAAAATTTGCCCTCACCACCAGACAAGGGTACCAGGCAAAGCTTGCACTCACCACCGGTCAGGGGTACCAGGCAAAACTTGCCCTCACTACCAGAAAGGGGTGCTAAGTAAAGAGAAAATGTACTTGTACATGATCCCTGTTGTAAGATATTCCCCAGAGACAGAGGAGATGTAGAACTTTTTGGATAGTAGGGGGCCCTGAAAAGGACCATTTTTGTGGGTTTAAGTGCTCTAGTCATAGAGTGCTGATAGGTTCTCGCCTGCACGCAATTCTGCCCGACATAATGGACATCTGTCATTCTCAACTTGCCATCTCTCTAGACAGCTGGCGTGGAAGACATGGCCACAGTCTGGGTGATTTAAAAGCCTGGCAGTGGAGAAGTTCATGGTCGCTGTCTTCACCCTCTTCCCTCGCATCTCTGCTGGTTCTGTCAATGAACCCGTGCAAATGATGCATTCTTCTCTTGGTCGCTTCTGAGATTGGCTTCTCATCTCTACTGGAGTGGCAGGAGTTGGATCTACCTGTTGCAATAGTTTGTGGTAGAAAGAGTCCACTGGTGGCAGGCAATCATCATCATCATCCTCTTCATCTTCTTCATCACTGTCCGGAACATACTGTGTGTTGATGTTTGAGACATGTTGTGGAATACACACTGGAGCATACCAACACTTAGCCTCCCCATCATTGATAAGACATGTAGCCTCCAAAGCTTCAACCATAAAGCTTGGCCCAGCTTGGAAAGTAGTCACAGTAATGGTGTCATCCCCCACTTCTGTCCTCATTTGCCTGGCCCATGTCACCAGTCCTGTTAGTGCATGTACAGCTCTTGCTCTCTTTGCCTGCTCTGTGATATCCATTTTTGCAAATGTAATGAGAAGAGAGATTTACTTGTATTTATATGGATTTGCAGTCACATGCCTAGTCACATGACTAGTCACATGATCTCATGAGCCAATCACCTCATGAGCCAATCATAATGATTGTCTCATCAATATAAGGGTCTTGGAAGTAAGCCACATGATCTCATCAGCCAATCATGGTGATCAGCTTGGCAACATGTCAACAAAATCGTTCTATGCCTAGCAACCACCCCAATGCATGGCTCTATGCAGATAATGGATGATGTCATGTGACCCATGATATAGTTTATATGCAAATTAGTCACCTGACTAATTTGTTCATAATCTACCCCAAAGGCACTGTATAAGGGGTTGTTGTTGTCATTAGAAGATCTGAAGACTATGTGCGAGGAGTGCAAAGCCTACCAAAAGGTGTTGAACCACATGAAGGATACAGGTGGGTGCAAATACAATTTGATCTTTCTGGTGGCATTCTTGTATGAATTTAGCTAAGTTAGAAGCTGTGACAAAACATACATGTTTGTACCTGTATTTATCCTGAATGATTTCTCCTTGGCAACATGTCAACAAAATCCTTCTATGCCTAGCAACCACCCCAACGGATGGCTCTATGCAGATTCTGAGTTCTTGTACCCCCACTAAATCATAATCTAGCCTCCTCATGGTGTCATTTTCATGTCTCTATTATTAATCTTTCTCCTTGGCAACATGTCAACAATATGGTTCTATGCCTAGCAACTACCCAAATGGATGGTTCTATGCACACTCTGAGTTCTTGTACCCCCATTAAATCATGGTCTAGCCTCCTCATGGTGTCATTTTCATGTATCTATGATTAATCTTTCTCCTTGGCAACATGTCAACAAAATCATTCTATGCATAGCAACCACCCCAGTGGATGGTTCAATGCAGATTCCGAGTTCTTGTATCCCCACTAAATCATAATCTAGCCTCATCATGCTGTCATTTTCATGTTTCTAGCATTATTCTTTCTCCTTAGCAACATGTCAACAAAAGTGTTCTATGCCTAGCAACCACCCCAGTGGATGGTTCTATGCACACTCTGAGTTCTTGTACCCCCATTAAATCATAGTCTGGCCTCATCATGGTGTCATTTTCAGGTATCTATGATTAATCTTTCTCCTTGGCAACATGTCAACAAAATCATTCTATGCATAGCAACCACTCCAGTGGATGGTTCTATGCAGATTCTGAGTTCTTGTACCCCCACTAAATCATAATCTAGCCTCCTCATGGTGTCATTTTCATGTCTCTATTGTTAATCTTTCTCCTTGGCAACATGTCAACAAAATAATTCTATGCATAGCAACCACCCCATTGGATGGTTCTATGCACACTCTGAGTTCTTGTACCCCAATTAAATCATAATCTAGCCTCCTCATGGTGTCATTTTCATGCCTCTATTATTAATCTTTCTCCTTGGCAACATGTCAACAAAATCATTCTATGCCTAGCAACCACCCCAGTGGATGGCTCTATGCAGACAATGGATGATGTCATGTGACCCATGATATAGTTTATATGCAAATTAGTCACCTGACCTATATGTTCATAATCTACCCAAGAGGCACTGTATAAGGAAGGGGTTGTTGTCATTAGAAGATCTGAAGATTATGTGCGAGGAGTACAAAGCCTACCAAAAGGTGTTGAACCACATGAAGGATACAGGTGGGTGGCAATACAATTCAATCTTTCTAGTGGCATTATTGTATGAATTTAGCTTAGTTAGAAGCTGTGACAAAACATACATGTTTGTACCTGCATTTATTTTGAAGGTATCTATCTTCTATTTAACTTACTCTGTGTTGTATTCCTTTATTCCCATGTAGCCCCACTAATCACTAAATATTTGCTTAGCAACATGTGAAACTGTAACTTGCCCAATTTTGGCCAGATTGTGGAAAAGATCATTCCCTTCACTTCGAGTGGTTGCTGTTCCATGTGCTCCCAATAAATCTAGAGGCATGACCATTCTTGTCTGATCTGATATTTCCTGACTTCACAATGTTGCTCATCTTCCAGGACACTACATATCTGCTCAGCAACATGTGAAACTGAAACTTGTATGTTTTGGGAGCAATGTTAGAATGAAAGAGAGTTGTCCAAGATAGATGAGACAATATCAGTTTTTTCCTGATTGTACAACTTGATGAATTGAGGCTAACTTGCCCTATTTTGGCCAGATCATTCACTTAGATTTGAGTGGTTGCTGTTCCATGTGCTCCCACTAAATCTAGAGGTATGACTATTCTTGTGATGAAACGTCTGATCAGATATTTCCTGACTTCACAACATTGCTCATCTTCCAGTGCACTACATGGCACTACATTGCAAAAATTAATGTGTTGGGTACATTTCTCTCAAGTTGTAGAGATCCAGATGTTGTCCCAAATAGATGAAACAATTACAACTTCATGCATTGAGGCTAACTTGCCCAACTCAACCCAGAACATAGCCCGTCTGCCACCACCTCCACCACCAGAACTGTGCTGTTTGCTGTATTCCTGACACTTTCATTACTTGGCCCACTGTGTAGTGTTAGATACAGTATACAGCCTGTCTGCCACCACCTCCACCACCAGAACTGTGCTGTTTGCTGTCTGTTAGTTGTCCAAATTTGGCCAGTTGATCGAGGAGATCTTTCCTTCATGGTTGAACATTCTTGAGCTCCCATCAGATCGAGAGGTTTGACCATTCTTGTGATGAAAGGTTTGATCAGATATTTCCTGAGGCCAAACATGAGCTGTGTTAGTTGTGGGATGTTTTTGACAGTTTTCCAACTGGCTGTGGAAAATCCTTGGGCTGTTTTTTTGTTACTGGGCTTTGCCTGGTACTGCAGTGAGGGTTGGTTCATGAGGGCCAATTGGAAGTATAATGAAGATCATTTCCATCAATTTGAGTGGTTGCTCTTCCATGAGCTCCCAATAAATCTAGAGGTATGACTTGATGCATTGGGTATATTTTTCTCAACCTGTAGATGTTGTCCCAAAAAGGTGAAACAATATAAGTTTTTTCCTGATTGTACAACTTGATGGATTGAGGCTAACTTGCCCTATTTTGGCCTGATTGTAGAGGAGGTCCCGTCACTTCGAGTGGTTGCTATTCCATGTGCTCCAACTAAATCTATAAGTATGACTATTCTTGTGATGAAAGGTCTGATCAACATGTGAAACTGAAACTGAAACTAAGTTGTCCAAATTTGGCCAGATTGTAGAGAAGATCATTCCCTTCACTTCGAGTGGTTGCTGCTCCATGTGCTCCCAATAAATCTAGAGGTATGACTATTCTTGTGATGAAAAGTCTGATCAGATATTTCCCGACTTCACAATGTTGCTCACCTTCCAGAACACTACATGGCACTACATTGAGATGTTTTCGACAGTCTCCCAACTGGCTATGGAAAATCCTTGGGCTGTTCTTGGTAGTGGGCTTTGCCTGGTACTGCAGTCAGGGTTGGTTTATGAGGGCCAATTGGAAGTATAATGAACATGATTCCCTTCAATTCAAGTGGTTTCTGTTCCATGAGCTCCCAATAAATCTAGAGGTATCACTTGATGCATTGGGTATATTTTTCTCAACCTGTAGATGCTGTCCCAAATAGTTGAAACAATATCTGTTTTTTCCTGATTGTACAACTTGATGAATTGAGGCTAACTTGCCCAACTTTGGCCAGATTGTAGAGAAGATCATTCCCTTCACTTCGAGTGGTTGCTGTTCCATGTGCTCCCACTAAATCTAGAGGCATGACCATTTTTGTCTGATCTGATATTTCCTGACTTCACAATGTTGCTCATCTTCCAGGACATTACATATCTGCTCAGCAACATGTGAAACTGAAACTTGTATCTTTTGGGAGCAATGTTAGAATGAAAGAGAGTTGTCCAAAATAGATGACACAATATCTGTTTTTTCCAGGTTGTACAACTCGATGGATTGAGGCTTGACCATTCTTCCAGAACACTACATTGCTCTACATCGCATAACTTTATGTACTCAGTATATCTCTCTCACATGTGAGATGAACACCTCATCTTATTCCTGACACTTTCATTACTTTGCCCACTGTCTAGTGTTAGATACAGTATATAGCCCGTCTGCCACCACCTCCACCACCAGAACTGTGCTGTTTACTGTATTCCTGACACTTTCATTACTTGGCCCTTTGTGTAGTGTTAGATACAGTATATAGCCTGTCTGCCACCACCTCCACCACCAGAACTGTGCTGTTTGCTGTCAGTAAGTTGTCCAAATTTGGCCAGTTGATCGAGGAGATCTTTCCTTCGATTTGAGTGGTTCCACATTCATTAGCTCCCATCAGATCAAGAGGTTTGACCATTCTTGTAATGAAAGGTTTGATCAGATATTTCCTGAGGCCAAACATGAGCTGTGTTAGTTGTGGGATGTTTTTGACAGTCTCCCAACTGGCTATGGAAAATCCTTGGGCTGTTTTTTTGTTACTGGGCTTTGCCTGGTACTGCAGTGAGGGTTGGTTCATGAGGGCCAATTGAGGGGTATAATGAAGATCATTCCCATCAATTTGAGTGGTTGCTCTTCCATGAGCTCCCAATAAATCTAGAGGTATGACTTGATGCATTGGGTATATTTTTCTCAACCTGTAGATGTTGTCCCAAAAAGGTGAAACAATATAAGTTTTTCCTGATTGTACAACTTGATGGATTGAGGCTAACTTGCCCTATTTTGGCCAGATTGTAGAGATGGTCCCTTCACTTCGAGTGGTTGCTGTTCCATGTGCTCCAACTAAATCTAGAAGTATGACCATTCTTGTGATGAAAGGTCTGATCAGATATTTCCTGACTTCACAACATTGCTCATCTTCCAGTGCACTACATGGCACTACATTGCAAAAATTAATGTGTTGGGTACATTTCTCTCAAGTTGTAGAGATCCAGATGTTGTCCCAAATAGATGAAACAATTACAACTTCATGCATTGAGGCTAACTTGCCCAACTCAATACAGAACATAGCCCGTCTGCCACCACCTCCACCACCAGAACTGTGCTGTTTGCTGTATTCCTGACACTTTCATTACTTGGCCCACTGTGTAGTGTTAGATACAGTATATAGCCTGTCTGCCACCACTTTCACCACCAGAACTGTGCTGTTTGCTGTCTGTTAGTTGTCCAAATTTGGCCAGTTGATTTAGGAGATCTTTCCTTCATGGTTGAACATTCTTGAGCTCCCATCAGATCGAGAGGTTTGACCATTCTTCTGATGAAAGGTTTGATCAGATATTTCCTGAGGTTTGAACCAAACATGAGCTGTGTTAGTTGTGGGATGTTTTTGACAGTTTTCCAACTGGCTATGGAAAATCCTTGGGCTGTTTTTGTTACTGGGCTTTGCCTGGTACTGCAGTGAGGGTTGGCTCATGAGGGCCAATTGGAAGTATAGTGAAGATCATTCCCTTCAATTCGAGTGGTTGCTGTTCCATGTGCTCCCACTTAATCTAGAGGTATGACTTGATGCATTGGTTATATTTCTCTCAACCTGTAGATGTTGTCCCAAATAGATGAAACTATATCTGTTTTTTCCTGATTGTACATCTTGATAGATTGAGGCTAAGTTGCCCAATTTTGGCCAGATTGTAGAGAAGATCACTCCCTTCACTTTAAGTGGTTGCTGTTCCATTCAAATTGGGTATATTTCTCTCAACCTGTAGATGTTGTCCCAAATAGATGAAACAATATCAGTTTTTTCCTAATTGTACAACTTGATGGATTGAGGCAAACTTGCCCAATTTTGGCCAGATTTTAGAGAAGATCATTCCCTTTTATTCGAGTGGTTGCTGTTCCATGAGCTCCTTCTACTTCTAGAGGTATGACCATTCTTGTAAAGAAAAGTCTGATCAGATATTTCCTGACTTCACAATATTGCTCATCTTCCAGAACACTACATTGCTCTACATTGCATAACTTTATGTGCTGAGTATATCTCTCTCACACATGTGAGATGAACACCTCATCTTTTTCCTGACACTTTCATTACTTGGCCAACTGTGTAGTGTTAGATACAGTATATAGCCCGTCTGCCACCACCTCCACCACCAGAACTGTGCTGTTTGCTGTATTCCTGACACTTCCATTACTTGGCCCACTGTGTAGTGTTAGATACAGTATATAGCCTGTCTGCCACCACCTCCACCACCAGAACTGTGCTGCTTGCTGTCAGTAAGTTGTCCAAATTTGGCCAGTTGATCGAGGAGATCTTTCCTTCGATTTGAGTGGTTGCACATTCATGAGCTCCCATCAGATCGAGAGGTTTGACCATTTTTGTGATGAAAGGTTTGATCAGATATTTCCTGAGGTTTGAACCAAACATGAGCTGTGTTAGTTGTGAGATGTTATTGAGAGTCTTCCAACTGGCTATTGAAAATCCTTGGGCTGTTATCTTTGCCTTTGATCAGATATTTCCTCAGGTTTGAACCAAACATGAGCTGTGTTAGTTGTGAGATGTCATTGACAGTCTTCCAACTGGCTATGGAAAATCCTTGGGCTGTTTTTGTTACTGGGCTTTGCCTGGTACTGCAGTGAGGGTTGGTTCATGAGGGCCAATTTGAAGTATAGTGAAGATCATTCCCTTCAATTCGAGTGGTTGCTGTTCCATGTGCTCCCACTAAATCTAGAGGTTTGACCATTCTTGTGATGAAAGGTCTGATCAGATATTTCCTGACTTCACAATGTTGCTTATCTTCCAAGACACTACATGGCACCACATTGCAGAACTTGATGCAATATCAGTTTTTTCCTGATTGAACAACTTGATGGATTGAGGCTAACTTGCCCAATTTTGGCCAGATTGTAGAGAAGATCATTCCCTTTAATTCGAGTGGTTGCTGTTCCATGTGCTCCCAATAAATCTAGAGGTATGACCATTCTTGTGATGAAAAGTCATATTCCTGACACGTTCATTACTTGGCCCACTGTGTAGTGTTAGATACAGTATATAGCCTGTCTGCCACCACCTCCACCACCAGAACTGTGCTGTTTGCTGTCAGTGACAAGAAGTAAATCTGAGGGAATGTATCTATTCTCAACTGATTGTATCAGGGAATACATACACTAACTAACCAGCTGTTGTAGGAAATAATCAAACAGTTGTCTCAGGGAATACTTCTAAAATCTGCATGCTGTCACAGGATATACATATGAAATCACCCACCTGTTTCAGAACACTACATGGCACTACATGGCACTACATTGCATAACTTGATGAAATGGGTATCTCATTCCTTCAACTTGCAGCTATGACCATTCTTGTGATCAAAGGTCTGATCAGATATTTCCTGACTTCACAATATTGCTCATCTTCCAGTACACTACATGGCACTACATTGCATAACTTGATGAATTGGGTATATTTCTCTCAACCTGTAGATGTTGTCCCAAATAGGTGAAACGATATCTGTTTTTTCCTGATTGTACAACTTGATGGATTGAGGCAAACTTGCCCAATTTTGGCCAGATTGTAGAGAAGATCATACCCTTCACTTCGAGTGGTTGCTGTTCCATACATGTGCTCCAACTAAATCTAGAAGTATGACCATTCTTGTGATGAAAGGCCTGATCAGATATTTCCTGACTTCACAATATTAAGTTGTCCAAATTTGGCCAGTTGATTGAGGAGATCTTTCCTTCGTGGTTGCACATTCATGAGCTCCCATCAGCTCGAGAGGTTTGACCATTCTTGTGATGAAAGGTTTGATCAGATATTTCCTGAGGTTTGAACCAAACATGAGCTGTGTTAGTTGTGGGGTGTTTTTGACAGTTTTCCAACTGGCTATGGAAAATCCTTGGGCTGTCTTTGTTACTGGGCTTTGCCTGGTACTGCAGTGAGGGTTGGCTCATGAGGGCCAATTGGAAGTATAGTGAAGATCATTCCCTTCAATTCGAGTGGTTGCTGTTCCATGTGCTCCCACTTAATCTAGAGGTATGACTTGATGCATTGGTTATATTTCTCTCAACCTGTAGATGTTGTCCCAAATAGATGAAACAATATCTGTTTTTTCCTGATTGTACATCTTGATAGATTGAGGCTAAGTTGCCCAATTTTGGCCAGATTGTAGAGAAGATCACTCCCTTCACTTCAAGTGGTTGCTGTTCCATTCAAATTGGGTATATTTTTCTCAACCTGTAGATGTTGTCCCAAATAGATGAAACAATATCAGTTTTTTCCTAATTGTACAACTTGATGGATTGAGGCAAACTTGCCCAATTTTGGCCAGATTTTAGAGAAGATCATTCCCTTTTATTCGAGTGGTTGCTGTTCCATGAGCTCCTTCTACTTCTAGAGGTATGACCATTCTTGTAAAGAAAAGTCTGATCAGATATTTCCTGACTTCACAATATTGCTCATCTTCCAGAACACTACATTGCTCTACATTGCATAACTTTATGTGCTGAGTATATCTCTCTCACACATGTGAAATGAACACCTCATCTTTTTCCTGACACTTTCATTACTTTGCCCACTGTGTAGTGTTAGATACAGTATATAGCCCGTCTGCCACCACCTCCACCACCAGAACTGTGCTGTTTGCTGTATTCCTGACACTTCCATTACTTGGCCCACTGTGTAGTGTTAGATACAGTATATAGCCTGTCTGCCACCACCTCCACCACCAGAACTGTGCTGCTTGCTGTCAGTAAGTTGTCCAAATTTGGCCAGTTGATCGAGGAGATCTTTCCTTCGATTTGAGTGGTTGCACATTCATGAGCTCCCATCAGATCGAGAGGTTTGACCATTTTTGTGATGAAAGGTTTGATCAGATATTTCCTGAGGTTTGAACCAAACATGAGCTGTGTTAGTTGTGAGATGTTATTGAGAGTCTTCCAACTGGCTATTGAAAATCCTTGGGCTGTTATCTTTGCCTTTGATCAGATATTTCCTCAGGTTTGAACCAAACATGAGCTGTGTTAGTTGTGAGATGTCATTGACAGTCTTCCAACTGGCTATGGAAAATCCTTGGGCTGTTTTTGTTACTGGGCTTTGCCTGGTACTGCAGTGAGGGTTGGTTCATGAGGGCCAATTTGAAGTATAGTGAAGATCATTCCCTTCAATTCGAGTGGTTGCTGTTCCATGTGCTCCCACTAAATCTAGAGGTTTGACCATTCTTGTGATGAAAGGTCTGATCAGATATTTCCTGACTTCACAATGTTGCTTATCTTCCAAGACACTACATGGCACCACATTGCAGAACTTGATGCAATATCAGTTTTTTCCTGATTGAACAACTTGATGGATTGAGGCTAACTTGCCCAATTTTGGCCAGATTGTAGAGAAGATCATTCCCTTTAATTCGAGTGGTTGCTGTTCCATGTGCTCCCACTTAATCTAGAGGTTTGACCATTCTTGTGATAAAAAGTCTGATCAGATATTTCCTGACTTCACAATGTTGCTCATCTTCCAAGACACTACATGGCACTACATTGCAGAACTTGATGCATTGGGTATATTTCTCCCAACCTGTAGATGTTGTCCCAAATAGGTGAAACATTATCTGTTTTCTCCTGATTGAACAACTTGATGGATTGAGGCTAACTTGCCCAATTTTGGCCAGATTATAGAGAAGATCATTCCTTTAATTCGAGTGGTTGCTGTTCCATGTGCTCCCAATAAATCTAGAGGTATGACCATTCTTGTGATGAAAAGTCATATTCCTGACACGTTCATAACTTGGCCCACTGGGTAGTGTTAGATACAGTATATAGCCTGTCTGCCACCACCTCCACCACCAGAACTGTGCTGTTTGCTGTCAGTGACAAGAAGTAAATCTGAGGGAATGTATCTATTCTCAACTGATTGTATCAGGGAATACATACACTAACTAACCAGCTGTCATAGGAAATAATCAAACAGTTGTCTCAGGGAATACTTCTAAAATCTGCATGCTGTCACAGGATATACATATGAAATCACCCACCTGTTTCAGAACACTACATGGCACTACATGGCACTACATTGCATAACTTGATGAAATGGGTTTCTCATTCCTTCAACTTGCAGCTATGACCATTCTTGTGATGAAAGGTCTGATGAGATATTTCCTGACTTCACAATGTTGCTCATCTTCCAGGACACTACATGGCACTACATTGCAAAACTTGATGCATTGGGTATATTTCTCCAAACCTGTAGATGTTGTCCAAAATAGATGAGACAACATCTGTTTTTTCTTGATTGTACAACTTGATGAATTGAGGCTAACTTGCCCTATTTTGGCCTGATTGTAGCGAAGATCATTCCCTTCACTTCGAGTGGTTGCTGCTCCATGTGCTCCCAATAAATCTAGAGGTATGACTATTCTTTGATGAAAAGTCTGATCAGATATTTCCCGACTTCACAATGTTGCTCATCTTCCAGAACACTACATGGCACTACATTGGGATGTTTTCGACAGTCTCCCAACTGGCTATGGAAAATCCTTGGGCGGTTTTTGGTACTGGGCTTTGCCTGGTACTGCAGTGAGAGTTGGTTCATGAGGGCCAATTGGAAGTATAGTGAAGATCATTCCCATCAATTTGAGTGGTTGCTGTTCCATGAGCTCCCAATAAATCTAGAGGTATCACTTGATGCATTGGGTATATTTTTCTCAACCTGTAGATGCTGTCCCAAATAGTTGAAACTATATCTGTTTTTTCCTGATTGTACAACTTGATGAATTGAGGCTAACTTGCCCAACTTTGGCCAGATTGTAGAGAAGGTCCCTTCACTTCGAGTGGTTGCTGTTCCATGTGCTCCGAATGAATCTAGAGGTATGACCATTCTTGTCTGATCTGATATTTCCTGACTTCACAATGTTGCTCATCTTCCAGGACACTACATATCTGCTCAGCAACATGTGAAACTGAAACTTGTATGTTTTGGGAGCAATGTTAGAATGAAAGAGAGTTGTCCAAGATAGATGAGACAATATCAGTTTTTTCCTGATTGTACAACTTGATGAATTGAGGCTAACTTGCCCTATTTTGGCCAGGTTGTAGAGAAGATCTTCCCTTCACTTCGAGTGGTTGCTGTTCCATGTGCTCCCACTAAATCTAGAGGTTTGACCATTCTTGTGATGAAAGGTCTGATCAGATATTTCCTGACTTCACAACATTGCTCATCTTCCAGTGCACTACATGGCACTACATTGCAAAAATTAATGTGTTGGGTACATTTCTCTCAAGTTGTAGAGATCCAGATGTTGTCCCAAATAGATGAAACAATTACAACTTCATGCATTGAGGCTAACTTGCCCAACTCAACCCAGAACATAGCCCGTCTGCCACCACCTCCACCACCAGAACTGTGCTGTTTGCTGTATTCCTGACACTTTCATTACTTGGTCCACTGTGTAGTGTTAGATACAGTATATAGCTTATCTGCCACCACCTCCACCACCAGAACTGTGCTGTTTGCTGTCTGTTAGTTGTCCAAATTTGGCCAGTTGATTGAGGAGATCTTTCCTTCATGGTTGAACATTCTTGAGCTCCCATCAGATCGAGAGGTTTGACCATTCTTGTGATGAAAGGTTTGATCAGATATTTCCTGAGGCCAAACATGAGCTGTGTTAGTTGATGGATGTTTTTGACAGTTTTCCAACTGGCTATGGAAAATCCTTGGGCTGTTTTTGTTACTAGGCTTTGCCTGGTACTGCAGTGAGGGTTGGCTCATGAGGGCCAATTGGAAGTATAGTGAAGATCATTCCCTTCAATTCGAGTGGTTGCTGTTCCATGTGCTCCCACTTAATCTAGAGGTATGACTTGATGCATTGGTTATATTTCTCTCAACCTGTAGATGTTGTCCCAAATAGATGAAACAATATCTGTTTTTTCCTGATTGTACATCTTGATAGATTGAGGCTAAGTTGCCCAATTTCGGCCAGATTGTAGAGAAGATCACTCCCTTCACTTCAAGTGGTTGCTGTTCCATTCAAATTGGGTATATTTCTCTCAACCTGTAGATGTTGTCCCAAATAGATTAAACAATATCTGTTTTCTCCTGATTGAACAACTTGATGGATTGAGGCTAACTTGCCCAATTTTGGCCAGATTGTAGAGAAGATCATTCCCTTTACTCAGAGTGGTTGCTGTTCCATGAGCTCCCACTACTTCTAGAGGTATGACCATTCTTGTAAAGAAAAGTCTGATCAGATTTTTTCCAGACTTCACAATATTGCTCATCTTCCAGAACACTACATTGCTCTACATTGCATAACTTTATGTGCTGAGTATATCTCTCTCACACATGTAAGATGAACACCTCATCTTTTTCCTGACACTTTCATTACTTTGCCCACTGTGTAGTGTTAGATACAGTATATAGCCCGTCTGCTACCACCTCCACCACCAGAACTGTGCTGTTTGCTGTATTCCTGACACTTCCATTACTTTGCCCACTGTGTAGTGTTAGATACAGTATATAGCCTGTCTGCCACCACCTCCACCACCAGAACTGTGCTGCTTGCTTTCAGTAAGTTGTCCAAATTTGGCCAGTTGATCGAGGATAACTTTCCTTCGATTTGAGTGGTTGCCGTTCATGAGCTCCCATCAGATCGAGAGGTTTGACCAGTCTTGTGATGAAAGCTTTGATCAGATATTTCCTCAGGTTTGAACCAAACATGAGCTGTGTTAGTTGTGAGATGTCATTGACAGTCTTCCAACTGGCTATGGAAAATCCTTGGGCTGTTTTGTTACTGGGCTTTGCCTGGTACTGCAGTGAGGGTTGGTTCATGAAGGCCAATTGGAAATATAGTGAAGATCATTCCCTTCAATTTGATTGGTTGCTGTTCCATATGCTCCCACTTAATCTAGAGGTTTGACCATTCTTGTGATAAAAGGTCTGATCAGATATTTCCTGACTTCACAATGTTGCTCATCTTCCAAGACAATACATGGCACTACATTGCAGAACTTGATGCATTGGGTATATTTCTCCCAACCTGTAGATGTTGTCCCAAATAGGTGAAACAATATCTGTTTTCTCCTGATTGAACAACTTGATGGATTGAGGCTAACTTGCCCAATTTTGGCCAGATTGTAGAGAAGATCATTCCTTTAATTCGAGTGGTTGCTGTTCCATGTGCTCCCAATAAATCTAGAGGTATTCTTGTGATGAAAGGTCGGATCAGATATTTCCTGACTTCACAATATTGCTCATCTTCCAGAACACTACATTGCTCTACATTGCATAACTTTATGTACTGAGTATATCTCTCTCTCACATGTGAGATGAACACCTCATCTTATTCCTGATACTTTCATTACTTTGCCCACTGTGTAGTGTTAGATACAGTATATAGCCCGTCTGCCACCACCTCCACCACCAGAACTGTGCTGTTTGCTGTATTCCTGACACTTTCATTACTTTTCCCACTGTGTAGTGTTAGATACAGTATATAGCCCGTCTGCCACCACCTCCACCACCAGAACTGTGCTGTTTGCTGTATTCCTGACACTTTTATTACTTGGCCCACTGTGTAGTGTTAGATACAGTATATAGCCCGTCTGCCACCACCTCCACCACCAGAACTGTGCTGTTTGCTGTCAGTGACAAGAAGTAAATCTGAGGGAATGTATCTATTCTCAACTGATTGTATCAGGGAATACATACACTAACTAACCAGCTGTTGTAGGAAATAATCAAACAGTTGTCTCAGGGAATACTTCTAAAATCTGCATGCTGTCACAGGATATACATATGAAATCACCCACCTGTTTCAGAACACTACATGGCACTACATGGCACTACATTGCATAACTTGATGAAATGGGTATATCATTCCTTCAACTTGCAGCTATGACCATTCTTGTGATCAAAGGTCTGATCAAATGTTTCCTGACTTCACAATATTGCTCATCTTCCAGTACACTACATGGCACTTCATTGCAAAACTTGATGTATTGGGTATATTTCTCTCAACTTGTAGAAATCCAGATGTAGTCCCAAATAGATGAAACAATGAAATATCTGTTTCTTCCTGCTTTTACAACCTGATGTATTGAGGTTAACTTGCCAGTTTTACCATTGAAACCCATGTGAACCAGCTTTTGATGCAAGTAGGAATTGAATTTTGAAGCTGATTTGCTCAAACCAAAATTGGATTTTGCAGCTCACCACCGAGGGTACTTCAGGGGGGTCGAGAGACTCTCCAGTCGAATGTCAAGCTTCAGACAGTTGTGACGAGTTCCAAACTTAATCGACTTGGACTTGGTTCTGTTTTCCCGGGACAGAACTGAGTTGCTTGTTGAAGTTGCTCTGTGTTTTTCCCGGGGCACAGAGCATCTTGTTTGTAACTTGGCACACTGACTGAGGTTTGCATTCCATATGGGTCTGACATTAGATTGGCCTCCTATGTCAGAACCATTGTGTGAATGTGTGTGTGCTACTAACCCATTGTTTACCTGTGCACTTTGTTTCATTGTATGTCTAATCCACACTTTGCCTTTCAGCTGTCCGGTGTGTACGCAGGACGCAACATAGCAGGCCTCTGTGCTTGGTTGGTTGCGACGGCCAGTGGCGAGGGTGGGGCTACTGGAATTTTTTTTGACATCACTTTCGGCCTTTTTTGTCTAAATTTGGCAAAACATCCCAAGGTAGACTCGAGCGTTCACACTGTGAATGTCTTGACCTGCTGGCAGATGAAAGTAGCCTGGCCCGGTACGCATTTGTTTTTTCTTTTCCTTTTTCAAAGCCTTGTTTGAACCCCAACAAAGGGTTGCCTTTTGTCGTTCTTTGTTTCTTGAGCAGCCGAGAGGATCTAGAGTGGACAAGCACTCTGCCATGATCAGACCTGCATACACTGAAAATATACTGATGTATATTGTATGTAGCACCAGTATGCAATATTTTGACTCTGAGATATACTCATGCTCCGCCTGGTAAGCGTCATGGACACGTTCGAAGAGTCAGTGCTATATCTGCGGTGCCTCGGGCATGCTAGGGTAGTCGATGCGCACATGGACTAGCACTGAAGAGTCAGCTATACTAAGTCGCCCGGTATGTCTCTCTGCTTTTGCATGTGTCTTAGCATTGATTCTTATTTGCTCTGGCTATTTTATGTTGATCAAAATTACATTAGTCAGTGCATGGAAACCACGGAAAAGAACCGGTGGAACTGGGAATGGATAATGTGGCTTTAAAGTTTGGGTGAAGAGACAGCTATACTAAGTCGCCCGGTATGTCTCTCTCCTTTCCTTGCTACCGGCACACTCCATTGTCAGCTCCAGCTGTGTTGGCCGCAGTGAGTAATGCATCTGGCTGGTCGGGTACGCAGGACGCAACATAGCAGGCCTCTGCGCTTGGTTGGTTGCGACGGCCAGTGGCGAGGGAGGGGCCACTGGAAATTTTTTTTGCATTTTTTTCTTCTCTCTCTTGTATCCAGTACAGGATGCATTCCATACATCTCTAACAACTTTTGTATCCAGTACAGGATGCACTTCATGTCTAATCAACACTTTCCCTTTCAGCTGTCCGGTACGCAGGACACAACATAGCAGGCCTTTGCGCTTGGTTGGTTGTGACAGCCAGTGGCGAGGGTGGGGCCACTGGAATTTTTTTTTGCACTTTTTTTCTTTCTTGTATCCAGTACAGGATGCAATCCATACATCTCTAACAATTTTTGTATCCAGTACAGGATGCACTTCATGTCTAATCAACACTTTCCCTTTCAGCTGTCCGGTACGCAGGACACAACATAGCAGGCCTTTGCGCTTGGTTGGTTGTGACAGCCAGTGGCGAGGGTGGGGCCACTGGCATTCTGTCTCCTCTATTCCTCTATCCCCTCTTATGTGTTTCTATGTTGTGTTGTCCTGTGTTGTCCTGTGCTCTATGGGGAAAATTAAGGACACAGTACTGTGATCCTCTGTTAGTTTGTACAACTATTTCAGGGAGTGTAAAATACACCACACACACACACACACACGAACACACAAACACTGTAATGAAAAACAGGTGCATTTAGCTCTTAGTGTAGGTAGGCATTTAGCTCTTAGTGTAGGTAAGCATTTAGCTCTTAGTGTAGGCAGGGGTAAAGGAGGTGACAAAGCACAAGGCTGGTCATCACTGTTGGCAGCGAGGATGGGGCTGCCAACTAGAAAAACAGGTGCATTTAGCTCTCAGTGTAGGTAGGCATTTAGCTCTTAGTGTAGGTAGGCATTTAGCTCTTAGTGTAGGTAGGCATTTAGCTCTTAGTGTAGGCAGGCATTTAGCTCTTAGTGTAGGTAGGCATTTAGCTCTTAGTGTAGGTAGGCATTTAGCTCTTAGTGTAGGTAGGCATTTAGCTCTTAGTGTAGGTAGGCATTTAGCTCTTAGTGTAGGTAGGGGTAAAGGAGGTGACAAAACACAAGGCTGGTCATCACTGTTGGCAGCGAGGATGGGGCTGCCAACTAAAAAAACAGGTGCATTTAGCTTTTAGTGTAGGTAGGGGTAAAGGAGGTGACAAAGCACAAGGCTGGTCATCACTGTTGGTAGCGAGGATGAGGCTGCCAACTAGAAAAACAGGTGCATTTAGCTCTTAGTGTAGGTAGGGGTAAAGGAGGTGACAAAGCACAAGGCTGGTCATCACTGTTGGCAGCGAGGATGGGGCTGCAAACTAAACAAACAGGTGCATTTTTATAGTAAGGAGCAGAGGCTGGCCATCACCGTTGGAAGCGGCACACCAAAATAAAAGTCAATCAACACAACCCTTGTGAGTTTGAGGTATTTATTCACACTATCGGTACATCGTTTGGCATTTAGTGGTAGGGGTAAAGGAGGTGACAAGGCTGGTCATCACTGTTGGCAGCTGCCAACTAGACAAACAGACCACCTGTGCATTTTTATAGTAAGGGGTAAAGGCTGGCCATCCCTGACACACTGAAATAAAAGTCAAACAACACAATCTGTTCGAGTCTGTTCAATTTATTCACACTATTGTACATCGTTTGGCAAATATGAACCTTGCAAATAGAGTGGTGCCCGACCCCCGCTCGCACAGGGAAAGAAGTCCATCCATCAGCAGTTTTACTCAAGGATAAACACTCATCCGATGAATCACACGAAACCCAAAATGTCTGTTGAGAATAAACATGTCTAAAAACAGATACTATGGGAGCCCTGACAAGGGCCTATTTTTTGGCTTTCACTTGATACTGTTTCCACGTAAATTGTAAGATGGCGCCACTATACACGCATGCTACAGTTTCGTGCCGTAATGCTTAGCCGTACTACATATAACCGTCCATTTATACCATATTTTACCTCTCACAATATATTTACTTCACACACTATATGATACTTACCTATATATATATAAGTACTTATATTACATCACTCTTTATCATGACTTATATACTTATAGCATGTAGCAACACCTTATTTATGGTAATATAATTGATATATAGGACATACACGGAGGAGGAGCTGATCATACTAACATAGTTAGGTCGTTGTACTAACACAGAGAACAACTACTAATTTTTGTAGGCCGGATCCATCTAGGATTCCACAGGCCGATAACAAACCAAAGTCAATACCTCTACACACATACTGTCATTTGAAAATTCTTTAGCATTTTTCCTATGTCAAACTTGCCACTATGCAATTACTGTACTACTATAGTACTGTGCAGTGCATCATAAATGATGATAACTGTATAGGTCTATTACTCATGGTTCATCTAAAAACTTTTCGGATAATATGGAAAATCTGTCAGCTGTTAGTTTTTCTTCAGAGGAAGGACCATCTGCACCTGTATGCCAAGGTCTCCAGATGGTGGTAAAGGTGGTGGTGGTTGATGAACCAGCCTCTTGGGTGGAAAGGGAGGTGGGTCTTTATATGCAAATTAAGGACAATGGTGTGACTTCATTAGCATATAAGCAAGATGCAACAGTGGGAACAAAGGGTAAAATCAGGAAGGGAAAGGCCAAACTTGAACAAGTTATGTGTAAAATCAGAAGGAACCAAATCGCATTGATTCACCTGTGATGAAAACTGTGTCTCTGGCTGAATGAATGTGACACCCATTTCCTCCCAAAAAAGAATTTACCCCAAAACAATGACCCAATCCCAATATGAATTCGAGATGAGATCAAAAAACCTTTTGGATTGTATGGGGCCCTTAAGAGGGCCTTTTATTTATCAGTCACTGTGTCCAACTATGAAACGGCCACATGAAATCAATTCCTGCATACACCATGCTGACATTTGAGAGCAAGCCCTGCAAAAATGATCGGAACTGGGTCCTGTTCTCGATGAAAGTGCAACCTTCTATTCTCTCCATGACGTGATTGTACTCTTCTGTTTCTGAGACCGGTTTAAAGCCGCTGTCCGTCAGGATCACTTTCCCAGCATGCAACACTATTTGGACGAGGTTCTCTCCATTAAGATGTTCAATGACAAAGTAAGTAACGTTTGACCATTCCAGCAGTTTTATCAGCTCCTTCAGACAGACTGACAGAGGGTCAGTTCCCAGTTCTATCCAATTGTAAGTATCCGTTTGACTTGTCTTGTTGAAGGTCAAGATTCGAGTATCTTCGTATGGAAAATATGTATCCTCTTCACTGGAAACAGGAGTGCTGTACTCTAGTTCATCCTGCAGTATGAGAAGCAATTCCCCGTCTCTGTCTTCATCCATGGTCGCTGAAGTGTAATGCTGTCTCTCGTGAAGGGGGCTATATTTATACCTGCATGATGTCATGTGACCCATACATGCAAATAAGTCACCTGACTAATTTGCATGTTAATAATCTACCTCAGAGGCAGGGTTGTAGTCAAATAATCTTTATATGCAAATTACGTGTGTCATGTGACTTGCTCAGGAAAAATTGATGAAGATAGGAAGCATGCATATGGGTCTGGCTGAGAGTATGATTACTGGAAATTATATTGCAGACCATTGGAATGATCATGATGGGCAATGAAGAGCAAAACTGTAGGAATTGTATTTTGTATGAATGTATCCTATATGGGTTGGTTGTGAGTTATCACAAGAACCAGGGTGCGAAGGTTCAAAGCAAATAGATTCTGCCTAGAGTTTGACATCAATTATCCCATTCTGGCTGAAGGTTCAGTGCAGGTTGACAGTGATCTATGCTTATCTTTTACTCAACCAGTTCAACAAGATTCTCAGATGGCTAGAATCCGAAAGACTGGCAGATCCTGTTGCAGAAAGGGAACAGCTGGCAACAGAAGAATGTCATCGTCTGATATCAGTTCATCGTTTCGTACGCGCATGTTTCGACCTTGCAACTCAAGTGGTGTCCAACCCCAGCTCCTATGTCAGATTTGCAGTGGCTAGACAAGTCCGGAAAGAAGCTGATCCGCTGAGCGTTCTTCTCAAGGAGGAACACTCATTTGAATATGAATGATATCAGTCTTAGTGTGAATTTGTGGAATAATAAAAACGTAAGGAAAAAACTGTTTCATTTTTATCGATCTTTCAATAAAAAGCATCTTTCTGCAATGCTTCCAAATGGGATTCCCTTCATGAAAATCCAATTTAGTGGAGATCCAGCACTTGGCTTGGACACTCGTGATTCGGCCATGGTGAAAATGGAATGGGTTATGGATGAGTGGCGTTCTTGTGACACCGATGAAAAAATCAACATGATTATAGATGACTTTGTCTTGCTGGATGACTCGGCTGATGCAATGGATCGTGTGGCATGCGTGAAAAGAAAAAGGTTTGGGTTTGCAGACACAATACACTATTCGATTCCAGTTGGAATTTTCGACATGGAGGAATTTGTTTGCTGCCTGAAAAAAGGACAGACAAACTCTGCTCTCCTACCAGAAAAATTGAACCTCATGTTAAAAGCACTGTGTCAGTTTGTGGACTACTTAGGATTTATCGAGCATTTCTTGTTTCATTACACGAGCAACAAGCGAGAAGACGGATTAGGATTTGTGCATTTCGTTCTGACTCGTGATGCTTTGGTGCACGATACTCTTCTCAAGAAATCTGCTGAATATCTCGAATGGACCCACGCAGTGGCAGATTACATTCCAGAGCAGTTCTATTACAGGAGGGTTGAAACCAGAAATCAGTTTCGTGCCTTGCTGCTTGGAATGCTACAGAATTCAGAGATCATAAGAGGTGGTGGTGGAGATATGTGGCCCTTCGGGGCATGGACAATATTCTAGATGAGACCAGAAGGAAATAAAAGAACAGAAATGAAAAATGTGTTTGCTCATTGTTCCCACATGTAAGATCTGGATGGGAATTTCTGTGTGAAAACTGTTTGACTGGTTCCAACTTAAATGGAAGTTTCCATGAAATGCTCATTCCCAGTACTCATTTTCTAACAGTGTGCAACTGAGGAGCTTTCTTGAGGGAGGAACAAAAAACTCAAAACAGTATGATGCACTCTCAATCAAGGAATGATTCTGAGGAAGGGGGACAATTGAAGTGGTTGATGGGGGAAAAGAGGTTTCTGACTGCCTGCACGGATGATATCAAAGAGAGAAGAGCTGAATTAGAGTCGGAAGGAATCAAACTTGTAAGAAGGGTTGTGACTGAACAAATACCACATAGCAGGAAAATGGGAGAAAGATTCATGGTTGTTTTCGTATTGATCTCCATAACTGTTGGTTGGATAAACAAGTACAGCTTTTTGTCAGAAATAACAACTGATTGTTCATTGAGAATTGGAATTGGATTTTGAAGCTCTTGCTTAGTGGATTTAGGGGACTAACATTATTTTTGTTCAGAAGAAAATGTTTCCTCATGCCCTTGAACGCTTCCTTGCCAAGACTGCTGTCACATCTGAAACCCATGGTACAAGCTGGCTTCTTTGTCTTAAGTGTGATAAGAAATCAGCGGAGGACATGCTAGTGCATCTGCCTACATCCGATACACTTGTCTATTCTGCAAGAAGAAATACCTTTGTTCTACTCCGATGGGATTGCACATTCGCTGAATTGGAAAGAGTATTCAGTGATGGCGTGCCGGCAAAAATTGTGAGGGAAGAACGCTTCAAAGAGCTGAATGACTTCCTGCTGCAAGTAGAAGCATTGAGAAAGATATTCTCCCCAAAGCGTCTGCATGATTTGTTGAATCGATCGCCGGAAATGAAGATGGACGAACTGGTGTTGCACTGCATGTTCTCACTGTTACTTCTTCTGGTTCTGACGCTTTTGTTAACAGAAAGATCACACCCTCTGGATGACATTTTTTATGACGAGGGCTGTTTTGATGATAACTCTAATGATAAATGATCCTTACCCATTATTGTCTGAAATAAAACTCGAGGAAACGCAATAATTTGTTGTCTTGAATGAACATGGGAATTGAAAGTATCCATCACAGGGGAAGATTGTTCAGGAAACACTTTCCTAATTCGCGGATCATACCCGACAGTTTACAGAAAAAGGTTTCACTTAAACAGGAATTGGATTTTGCGACTCGTGCTCAGGGGTACTTCAGAGGGTGATTTCTCTGTGTGGATCGAGCACAATGGCAGACATATTTCCTGGGATTCACACCCTTCGACGCTTTCTCACCAGGAATACTGTACGGCATAACACTAGTGGCACAAACTGGCTTCTTTGTGTCGAGTCTGACTTGAAAACAGTCGAGGACCTGATGGCGAATCTGTCTGCACATCAGGTGATAGGAGGAAATGAGGCAGAAATGGAATATTGTGTCTACTCTGCGAGAAGATATACACAGACGATGGTTTATGTTCTACTGCAATGGGAGTGCTCGTTTTCTCAACTGGAAATGGCTTTCGGTGAAGGCTTGCTCGGAAGACTGATAAAGGATCATTGTTTCCATGCACTGAAGGACTTCCTTGTTGGAGCCAAAGGAACCGGCATAGGTGAATGGAGTACATTTTTCTCTGTAGAAGAGGTGGAATTCTCCCAAGAACTATTGAACGTGTTTGCAATAGAGTTGAAGATAAGCTCCACTGCAACGATGGTGGTTCTGTACCATGACTTGTTCAAGCTGTACGACAAAGAGCTCTGCCACAGACTGGGGATGTCGTTCACGGAGGAAGATGCGGACAGACTGTATCGGGACCACTATCGTAACTCCATTGCCTTCCGCAAGCATAACCACCAGTTATGCCTGGTGAATACAGCTGTAGAGATGAAGAAGTGCATTGTCGACTATGTGGATTACATGTTTGAAACTAATTGAGCTGTCAATAAAAATCAAAACAAAACAGTTGTGTCTTTGAATCAACAGTTGCTTATATGCTAATGATGTCACATGACATTTGCATATAAAGATGCCTCTGGGGTATATTATTCAGCTCTGCAGGTGACTAATTTGCATATTGTGTCACGTGACATCATCCAGGTATAAATATCACCCCTTGCATGAAAGAGAACTAAAATAGGATTTTGAAACTTTGACTCAAGGGTTCTTCAGTGGCCATCTCCTTTATCTGTGAGACGGAAAAATGGCATTTCCTAGACTTCTCAACACTGAAGCCATGTGCGAGTACAACTGTCGTGCTATGCGTGTTGTGTATTATGCCTTTGTTCTATTGCTAAACATCACCCTACGTCTGGTAGTACCTGTCATCGCCGTCGTAAAGCTGCTTATGGTAAGTAGAACAGGGTCCTTCACTTAGATGCTGGTATCCAGTTGTAATGTTCTTAACTTGACACTTGTGTAGCCATGTACAGCTCATGCCATTGCCATCATATTGGAGAGTCTACTCACCATTGATGCATCATAAAGATATCTGAGCCTCCTCCCCTGATGACTATTTTTATGTTTGCAGTTTGAGGCGTTCAAAATAGCGTTGGCGTGGTGGCTAGGGATGATGGGGGCCATCGTGTTGCTGTTCGTTGGCATGGCGTATGTCGTGACCTTCTACAACAAGGCTATCTGCACCATCCTCTGGTGGTTAAGTTTGGAAATTCCTCACCTTCCCGAGGGTAACCTGCCAGAAGATAGTAAGAGAGATACACATAATGTGTACATAGATTTGAAAGAGGTTGAATAAAACTAAATGAGAGAAAACTAAAATTTGATTTTGAAACTCTTACTTAAGGGTACTTCAGTGACCATTTCTGTGAGACAGAAAAATGGCATTTCCTGGATTTCACGCCCTGCAACGCTTCCTCACCAAGACCGATGTAGAGCCTGACACTAGTGCAACATACTGGCTTCTCTGCACTGAGTCTGACATGCAGACTGTGGAGGACTTGTTAGCAACCATTGAAGCAGATACACAACATCATGCATATCCTGCCAAAAAATATGCTGAGACATTAGTGTTCGTTGCACTTCAATGGGATTGCACATTTGCTCAACTGGAAACAGTGTTTGGTACTCCCTTGCTTGGAAAGGTCATTCAAAAACATAGCTTCCAGAAACTAAATAATTTTCTTCGGGGAGCCAAAGCGACCAAGGTAGAAGAATGGAGCACGGTTTTCTCCACAGAGAAAGTTAAATTTTCCCAAGATTCGTTGAACAGATTTGCAATAGAATTGGGGATAGATTCCATGTGTATTTTGGTGAATTTTTACAGTGAGTTGTCCCTGTTGTTTAACACCAGAATCTGCAACCGACTGTATGTATCAGTCACAGAGCAAGATGCAGACAGGTTGTTCAAAGACCACTTTCGTAATGCTCATGCATTCATGGGTCATAGCCGACAGTTGTGCTTTGCGAAGACTGCTGTGAAGATAGTAAGAGAGATACAGAGTGAACCCAATGTGTAGATTTGAATAAAACTCAAAAACAAAATAGTTGTGTTTTCATGCAAACTAAAATTCGATTTTGCAACTGTTACTCCAGAGGGTGGGAGGGGGGATCTCAATGATGAAAACTCTTGTATAGAAAAATGGCATTTCCTGGACTTGACACCCTTCGACCCTTTCTCTCTGACATTTGTGTAGGACCTCACACTCGTGCAATATATTGGCTCCTCTGCATTGAGTCTGATGTGCAGGTGGTGGAGGAGTTGTTAGCCACTGAACACAACATCATGTATATCTTGCAAAAAGATATGCTAGGAATTTAGTTTTTGTTCTACTTCAATGGGATTGCACATTTGCTCAACTTGAAACTGGTGCTCCGCTGCTTGGAATAGTTGTCAAGGAGCCTTGCTTTCAAAAGCTGAAGGACTTTCTTCGGGGAGCAAAAGGAACCAATGTTGAGGAATGGAGCATGGTGTTCTCCACCAAAGAGACCAAGTTTTCTCAATTCCTGTTGAACAGATTTGCAATAGAATTGAGGATAGATTCCATCTGTGATTTTGTGAATTTGCACAGTGAGTTATCCCTGTTGTTTAACCCCACCAGAATCTGCAGCCAAATGAATGTCACAGAGCAAGATGCATACAGGTTGTTCAAGGACCATTTTCTTAATTCTCGGGCATTCCAGGATCACAGCAGACGGTTTTGTTTTGCAAAGACCGCCATAGAGGTAAAACAGTGCGTTATTGACTGTGTAGAGAACAGCTTATGAATAAAACTTGAAACAAAACAACTCTTGTTCTTCCTTCTTAGGGATAGGGGAAACCGTTTAACTGAAACTAAGATTGTATTTTGGAGCTCCTGCTCAAGGCTACTTCAGAGGGTGATACATCACTTTCCTTCTGGAATACACAATAATGGCAAACCTATTTCCTGGAATCCACATCCTTAAACGCTTTCTGGCTAAGACTGATGTTGTGTCTAATACCCATGCTAGAAATTGGCTGCTCTCTCTTGAGACTGATGTAAAAACGGTGGAGGACCTGTTGGTGACTGAATTTCATACTGTCAAACCAAAAGAAGAAGGGACACAATATTCTGTTTATTCTACCAAAAGATATGCAGAGACTATTGTGTTTGTTGCAATGAAACTTGACTGCAAGTTCGCACGATTGCAAAGATTATTCGGTGAAGGAGTGGGATTGCTCGGAAAAGTCATAAGACAGCCATCATTTTGCAGATTGCAGGGTTTTCTTAAGGGAGCCATGGGGACACAATTGGAAGAATGGGACATATTTCTCAACACAGACAGTACTAAGTTTTGTCAAGACTTATTGAATAATTTTGCAATGCAATTGAACATAAACTCCGGAGACACCTTGGTGGCCCTTTACTATCGGTTGCCCAGGCTGTTAGACATAGAATTATGCAGTCGATTGAAAGTTTCAATGACAGAGGAAGTTGCACAGAGGTTGATCAGGGAACACTCTAGTAATTCTGCTGCCTTCAGGAATGATAGCAAACTGTTTTGCTTTGCAAAGACTGCTATACAGACCAAGAAGTGCAATGTTGATTATGTGGACTACATGAAAGAGGAAAACCAAGAGATGCTCTGACTCTCCAGCACGAAAAGTGAGACTATAGTAGAACAGAAGACCAGGCAATGGCCAGCTCTCAACCAATTCAGTATGCACAGTCATGTCAACAATGTTATGTGAAGGAAGAATAAAATATGTATCCTCATATGCATTCTTTGTTGTTTTTACATGATATGAATAATGTGAGGAATAAGACAACATGATACTAGAACATTGATTATCTGGTGATATGACATAATACAGGTGAATGCCAAAAATACAGCTAGCTATCTTGTATTACTGCATTGCAGTTGAGGTGTGAATGAAAGCAGAGAATTGAAACTGGGGAAACTGGAATCGTATTTTGCAACTCTTACTCGGGGGTACTTCAGTGATCAGAAATATGGTACAGCAAAATGGCATTTCCTGGACTTGACACCCTTCGACCATTTCTCTCTGACATTTGTGTAGGACCTCACACTCGTGCGAGACACTGGCTTGTCTGTCTCGAGTGTGACGTTCGAACGGTGGAGGAGTTGTTAACAGAACCACGATACAGTGTTTATCCTGCCAGAAGATGTGCCCAGGAAATGGTTTTCTTAGTACTGGAATGGGATTGCACCTCCATTCGACTGGAAACAGTGTTTGGTGCCCCCTTACTTGTAAGAGTCGCCAAGGAAGATTCCGTTCAGCAGCTGAAGGACTTTCTTCGTGGAGCAAAAGGAACCAATGTGGAGGAATGGAGCACGGTGTTCCCCACGGTAAAAAAAAGGTTCAACCTAGGCTTGTTGAACGAATTTGCAATGGACTTGAACATCGACTGCAGAGACAAGTTGGTGGCCTTATACTGTAGGTTACCTAGGCTGTTCGACCCTGAGTTCTGCCACCGAATGAAAATATCAATCACAGAGCAAGATGCAGAGAGGTTGTTCAGGGAACACCATGCCAATTCTATTGCATTCATGGGTGATAGCCGACAGTCACAGTTTGCAAAGGTCGCTATACAGACGCAGGAATTGAATTCAATGCATGATTGAAATTAAAGCATCCCCCAAAAAAACTGAACCGTTGTTGTTCCTTTGTGTGAAAACCATGAATAGAAATTGGTTGAGAAATAGAGCCACAGATGGAAGAAAAAGAAGTGTGCCCTTAAGAAATGTGAGCGTCACTAAAAGCATCAGAAGCCAAAATTCGATTCAGCAGACCACGTTTTTACCTGATGAGGGTTGGGTCAACATAGAAACAGACAGAGATGGATGCAAACTGGGACTTGGAGACAATGGTAATGCTGCAGAGAATCGAGGATATGACTGACTGCAACCATAATTCTAACAGCCAATTTCCTTTCTTGAAAACTGGATACCTTGTAGCCAAAAAAGTGCCAAGGAACGAAGCCGACCAACCAGATATACCGACTCCAATGACACAGTTCATTTTCGCTTTGCACAGGCAGTACGTGGAGTACTTTGTACTGGACGACTATGTGAATGGACGTTTTTACCTAATGTTCAAATACCAATCTCTCAATGACTATGACCGAAAAGGTGTTCTGCGAAAAGCAATAGACGTGGTGCTGACAGAAATGGAAAAACTGTACCCGATGGACAAGTTCTATGCTGTGATAGAAGAGATAGCTTGCATGCGAGTATTCATGAGAAACCTGTCTCGCTGCACCATAGTTCTACCCGCTGGATTTTTTCATCTGCAGAATGTCCAGAAGGTGACAGGGCACAGGGTCTTGTTTGAATTGTCTCCTTTTCAATACACCGAGATATTCTGTTACACATATGTAGTCGAAGATGGAGAAAATTACATACAAACCGCAATAGCCAGATTCATTTCCATCATGGATCGTCATGGTATCGGCTATGTTGTAGTAGACGACCATGTTCAGAGTTACATATACTTGTATTTCGATGCAAGAGCAGTAGAAGAAGACAGCATTGTACTCAAAGAGTTTGATGCAGCATACCAGGTATACTCTAACAACAAAGGAGGACACTTTGTTTTTATTGATAAGATTGATTGCATGCGCTTAAGAGTGAAATACTGGTCCCCCGAGGCAAGAGTGCTATCACCTGCTGGATTTGCTCATCTCCAGGACATGGAGAATCCTGACCCTCTACTGCCTATTAGCCGACTATGGACTACGCAAGCCTGTTTGCTCAAAAGTGGAGACACATCCACTGAAACAGCAAAACTGAAGTGCGGACAAGTGACCAAGAAGAGGAAGAAGAGACATGTTTAAGCACGGTTTTATTACTGTAATTTGACATGTAAAATTGTAAAATAAAAGTCGAAAACATTGAGAACTCATGTGTTATCTTTTCGTGGAGGGGAGTGAAATGAGGCCCAGAAAAAAAACCAGATGTAAATGTGAAAGCCAAAATTCGATTCAGCAGACTGTGTTTTTACCTGATGAGGGTCGAGTCAACATTTTTACCTGACGAGGGTCGAGTCAACATGTTAACGGCAAAGATGACGACACTTCCAGGATGGGACTTAGGGAAGGAGTATGAGACATTGGAAATGCTACAGAAAATCAAGAAGGTGACAGGCTACAGAGTGGGCCAGAATTTGTACAGCGATTTTCCTTTCAGGAAAACGGGATACCTGGTAGCCAAAAAAGAGCGAAGAAAGGAAGCCGGAGAACCAGATATACCGACTCCAATGATCAAATTCATTTCCGCTCTGCATACTCATTTCGTTAGGTACTTTCTACTGGATGACTATTTGACTGGACGTCTTTACCTACTTTTTAGCTACGCACCTGTAAAAAAATCAATGCTCGACCCAAAAGGCGTTACCCGCGAAACATTAGACGTGGTGCTGACAGAAATGGAAAAACTGTACCCGTGGGACAACTTCTACGCTGTGATAAAAGAGAGTGCTTGCATGCGTGTATTCATGAGAAACTTGTCCCGCGACACCATAGTTCTACCCGCTGGATATTTTCATCTGCAGAATATTGAGAAAGTGACAGGGCACAGGATGTCATTTGAGGAGGACAGCTTTCCTTTTCAATGCACCACGGAATTCACTTTGAAGTATGTAGTCGGCACAGAAGATGGAGAGAATTACATACCAACCGCAATAGCCAAATTCATTTCTATGATGGATCGTCATGGCATGGGCTACATCGTAGTAGAGGACCCTGTTCACAGTAAGCTATATTTATACATCGATAGAAAAGCAGTAGTAGGAGCCAGCATTCTGCGTAATGAGCTTGAGGCAGCATTGCAAGCAACCAGAGGAACGAATACATATTATTCCCCTGACTGCATGCGTGCGAGGGTGAAATACTGGTCCCCTGAGGCAAGAGTGCTATCACCTGCTGGATTTGCTCATCTCCAGGACATGGAGAATACCAACCCTCTACTTCTTCTTAGCCGACTATGGACTACGCAAGCCTGTTTGCTCAAAAGTGGAGATTCTGACAGATCCACTGAAACAGCAAAACTGAAGTGCGGACACGTGAGCAAGAAGAGGAAGAAAAGGCACGTTTAAGCACGGTCTCTTTACTGCTATTTGACATGTAAAATTGTTTAATAAAAGTCGAAAAACATTGAGAACTCAGGTGTTATCTCTTCATGGCTTATTTTGCGAAAGTCTGACAGCAAAACTGAAGTGCGATCACCTGACCAAGAAGAGGAAGAAGAGACATCTTTTAGACGTTTAAATCTGTCAGGGCATTACTCGTACTACAACACTGTCTTTTAATAAAAGTGGAAAACAAGCTTTTTTTTTCATTTTTCTTTTTTTGGAGGGGAGTAAAATGAGGCCCAGAATGAAACCATAAATGTGGATGCTCTGCCAGAGTAACCTCTCTCAAGAAACTCACACAGTGTTACTCACACAGAGGATCACACTTAGTATGGGGCCTTGAGAAGGGTGTGTCCTTTTCTGGTCCAAACATGGCATTATAAGTAGGATCCCCTGAGGCAAGAGTCCTATCACCAAGGCTGTTTGATCGAAAGTCTGACAGATCAGCAAAACTGAAGTGCGATCACCTGACCAAGAAGAGGAAGAAGAGACATCTTTTAGACATTTAAATCTGTCAGGGCATTACTCGTATTACAACACTGTCTTTTAATAAAAGTGGAAAATAAGCTTTTTTTTTCATTTTTCTTTTTTTGGAGGGGAGTAAAATGAGGCCCAGAATGAAACCATAAATGTGGATGCTCTGCCAGAGTAACCTCTCTCAAGAAACTCACACAGTGTTACTCACACAGAGGATCACACTTAGTATGGGGCCTTGAGAAGGATGTGTCCCTTTCTCGTCCAAACGTGAAAAAAAAACATTATGAGTCCTTTTCTGGTCCAAACATGGCATTATGAGTGGGATTAGAAGGGTGACACTCTCTGGTGCCTCTCCACCCGAAGTAATTGGAACTGTAGCACTTGGTGCCTGGGCCAGTGGTTTGAACAGGTATAGGAGGGAGTATCTGACATAAGTGAAACGGGAAGGGGAGTGTCGGAAGGCATGATCTAGCATATGGGTAACTGAATGAAGAAAGGTTTCTCTGCTGAGCAGACCAACCCTACACCATGGATGCAGTGTTTCTGTTATCATTGCTGTCATTGCCTTTGCTATCATTGGGGAAAAAACGTGATTGAAATAAACAACACAAGTGTTCTCTTGTTCATACATTTGAAAACGTAATACATGGACAGAAGAAAAATTGTCTGCCCAGACCCGGGATCGAACCGGGAACCTTCAGATCTTCAGTCTAACGCTCTCCCAACTGAGCTATCAAGGCAGAGTCATGAGAGGAGGACAAAATATAATACATGGAAGGGGAGAGCATCTGGTTATATGTTAATGGGGACATCAAAGTAATTTGCATATAATTTACAGGCTGTCAGGTGCATAGGCACTGTGTCACGTGGTATGCTGCACCATTTGGTTCGTGCTCAGTCTCTGCCCACACAGACATCTCAGGTTACACAGGCACTGTGTCACGTGGTATGATGCACCATTTGGTTTGTGCTCAGTCTCTGCCTACACAGACATCTCAGGTTACACAGGTACTGTGTCACGTGGTATGATGCACCATTTGGTTTGTGCTCAGTCTCTGCCTACACAGACATCTCAGGTTATACAGGTACTGTGTCACGTGGTATGATGCACCATTTGGTTTGTGCTCAGTCTCTGCCTACACAGACATCTCAGGTTATACAGGTACTGTGTCACGTGGTATGATGCACCATTTGGTTTGTGCCCAGTCTCTGCCTACACAGACATCTCAGGTTACACGGGCACTGAGTCAGGTGGTATGCTGCATGATTTGGTTTGTGCCCAGTCTCTGCCCACACAGACATCTCAGGCGACACGGGCACTGAGTCACGTGGTATGATGCACCATTTGGTCTGTGCTCAGTCTCGGCCCACACAGACATCTCAGGCTACAAAGGCACTGTGTCAGGTGGTATGATGCATGATTTGGTTTGTGCTCAGTCTCGGCCCACACAGACATCTCAGGCGACATGGGCACTGAGTCACGTGGTATGCTGCACGATTTGGTTTGTGCTCAGTCTCGGCCCACACAGACATCTCAGGCTACAAAGGCACTGAGTCACGTGGTATGATGCACGATTTTGGATTGTGCTCAGTCTCGGCCCACACAGACATCTCAGGCTACAAAGGCACTGAGTCACGTGGTATAATGCACGATTTGGATTGTGCTCAGTCTCGGCCCACACAGACATCTCAGGCTACAAAGGCACTGAGTCACGTGGTATGCTGCACCATTTGGTTCGTGCTCAGTCTAGGCCCACACAGACATCTCAGGCTACAAAGGCACTGAGTCACGTGGTATGATGCACGATTTTGGATTGTGCTCAGTCTCGGCCTACACAGACATCTCAGGCTACAAGGGCACTGAGTCAGGTGGTATGATGCACCATTTGGTTCGAAACCATGCCCAGAAATGAAAAACGAGGTCTCAAATCGATGGCAATTGTTGCCATAGTCGATGCTTGTAGACAACAATTAAAACAGGTTTTAAACGAGGTCTCATTTCGTTGCCAATTGTACCTGTGGTTGACGATTGTACGCGTATGTCAATGTAAGTGAGGGCCAGATTTTGCCAAATCACCACGTCACAGCCTGTTCTAGTGCACCATCTGGCAAATCACTGAAAAAACCAGGTCCAGCGGGCCATTAAGTGTGATCCTCTGTGTGAGTAACACTGTGTGAGTTTCTTGAGAGAGGTTACTCTGGCAGAGCATCCACATTTATGGTTTCATTCTGGGCCTCATTTTACTCCCCTCCAAAAAAAGAAAAATGAAAAAAAAAGCTAACCCGCCTTAGAACGTTTCAGACCCGCAAGAAGAGTAACACCATCAGCGTGAGCTGAATCAGCAGCAGAACCAATAACAGGAGCAGTGTCTGCGCTGGTATCCGACGACTCGTTGTTGGAACAGGGCAGCCACACGCCGTCGGTGCTGAGTGTAGCGGTAGAAGATGAAGCGCCGCCGCCCTCGTAAGGTGGTGGTGAGGGCAGTCGCCACGGACCGGACGCGCTACCAGTGGAAGTGAGGTCGAAAGTAGTGGAAGAGGGGAGCCGAAAAAACGTACCGTCCACCCGTAGCCCTTCGGGTTCGTCGTACGCCTCGTCGTCAGCGTCGTTCTGTGTCTCACCCTGTTGCTGCTGCTCCTCCTCCTCCTCCTCCTCCTCCTCCTCTTCTTCTTGCTTTAGGGCATATATCTCTACTACGCGCTGCTGGGGCTGAGTGTCCGAATAGCTGTAAGTCTCAGCGCGAGCGGCGTCGATGGCGTCGGTTGATGTAGTGGTGGAGAGGTGCTGTGCAACGTGCTGCGGTTCATCAAAATCAGCAACAGTAGTGGGCAGGTAAAAACCCGGTTGCCAGTACTGCGCTGTGCCAGGGGAGTTGTCGTCAGTAGTAGTAGCGGCAGCAGCAGGTGCAGCAGCAGCAGCAGCAGCAGCAGGCGCAGCAGTAGCAGGCGCAGCAGCCTCAGCAGGCGCAGCAGTAGCAGGCGCAGCAGTAGCAGGCGCAGCAGCAGCAGCAGCACGAAGAGCACCAGCAGCACGAGGATCACCAGCACCAGCAGCAGCAGCACGAGCAGCAGCAGCAGCAGCAGCAGGCGCAGCAGTAGCAGCGGCAGCGCGCTTAGCAGCAACAACCGTCGCGAGTGTAACAACGTCGCTACCACGACGACTACTACCAGTAGTACTGCTACTACTACCACTACTACTACTACTACTACTACTACTACTACTACCACTACTACTACTGCTGCGAGCGCTCGCTACAGCGGGAGGATGATAAGACCAAGCGGTTGCGGCGGTAGTCTCATCTTCAGTAGCAAGAGGAGACGCTGACGCTAAACGAGCGCTGTTCCGCGTACTCTTCTTGTTCTTGAACTTGCTTAGATCCCTGGACGGCACTAGTTGTTGTCTTTTGCTCATGGTGGTGACTGTAGAGAGCAGCAAAAGACTGAGTGAGTGAATGGGTGTTAAAATGACCGGTGGCCATTCACAAAGAGAAACAAAAGACATAATGCATGACGTTTTCAGCTGGATCCCTTTCCCCCCTTTTGAGAGATCGACTGACATGAGCTAAGCTACTTACTGCCCTGTTCAGCAATTCAACGCTCGTTAGCTGTATAAAGGATTAAGCGGTTGCTGCCGCCGGCTGACCGGCGGCCATTCACAAAGAGAAACAAAAGACATAATGCATGACGTTTTCAGCTGGATCCCTTTCCCCCCTTTTTGAGAGATCGACTGACATGAGCGGGCGGTGTACCGACTGTGCTAATTCAATGCGCATTAGCTGTATAAAGGATTAAGCGGTCATGAGCTTAGAGTGTGTATACAAAAAAAAACTACAGGAGGCGTGTGGCGTGAAGCAGGACCCCCTAAGACGAGTGTGTCTGTCTGTGAGTAGAGTCGTGTGCATGTGGTGAGCGACTTAAGTGTAAAACAAAAAAAAATCACCGCCTCCTGCCGTGGTGAGTAGACCGGCCGGCGGCGGCCGGCTAGTTCAATAGGGGTGACAGCTGACTAAGGCTGTGCATGAAAATCCGATTTTCACCTGACCTCTGACGTTTGTTACAATGAATGCCAAAGGGAGAGAGAGTCGTTCTCAGGTAGGGGGTAGGAGGTAGGAGGTAAGGCTATGGATAAGGAAAAAATGACATTTTCAGCTGGCCTCCACAGATGGCGATGACATACTCCTCGTCATCTAAGCTCTTAAGAAGCTCTTAAGGAGCGGAGCGGCTGCTAGACAGCTGGGGTGCTGTTGGAAATAGGATTAAACTCCCTCTGTATAAAAGCTCTGATTTCTGTTGGAAAAAAAACCATATCACCTCTGACCACAGTAACGTCTACTACCACCACCACCACTACCACCACCACCACCAGCACCACCGCCGCCGCCGCCGCCGCCACCGCCGCCAAGACGAGACGAGATGAGTGGTCAAGCTATTCCACTTTCAATCTCGCCTTCACCCCCTTGTCCACCTGAAAAATTACTGCGGCTTCACGACGTGAGACGCGCGGTGCAGGCCGATGGGGAGAGTAGAGAGGTAGGACAGCAGCGCTTAGCATATAGCGACGCCTTGCTTCGTCAACTAGGTAAAGAGTTGAGCGGCTCTTGGAGAGTGTTGGGCAGTAGCTTAAAAGTTACCGCCGCCCGTATGGATGCTCTAGTAGAGCGCAGTGTCAAGACACCGGAGGAGCTGTGTACGGCGATGTTCCGAGCTTGGTGGGTTGAAACCCAGCATCGTCATAGATGGGGAGTGCTCGGCCGCGTCTTCACCCGCATTAGACGAGTGGAACTGTTGGCTCAGTGGATGACCCTTCTCCACAGGCAGGGGTTGGATTTCGAGAACCCCGACTCGCACGTGATGCATAAGCACTTAGGCGCCCTTGGCAGACGCCTAGGTAGCAGGTGGAAAGAGGTGGGGGGACATTTAAAAATGTCGCCTGAGAAGTTAGATAAGATCGCTGAAGAATGCGAATGCGGAGGAAGTCCCGCTGAGTGGGCCTTCCAAGTGTTGAAAATGTGGCAAGCTGAAGCTGACAGTGGCGGCAGTACACCTTTTGAACTCCTTCGAGTGTTGACTGAGGACATGGGAAAGTTTGACCTCGGCATCACGATATTACTTGACTTTATCAAGCAAGAAACAACGACGAGAACAACGGACGTGTGAATTGTTGTGTTTTATTTTCATACGTCTTCTTTTATTAGTAAGTAAAAAAAAAAAAAATTATAACAATTAAGTCGCGTGTCCTCTTAAAGTGTCACTTCCTCCGGTCGCTGCTGAATTCCTAATTAGGGCATGTGACGTCACTTCTAGTCACGTGACTCATCAGGTCACTTCCGGTCACGTGATCCTAAAGACCATCACTTCCTAAACAAAAAAATTAAGAGACACACTTCTTCCTCTCAAGAGGAAGAAGTGTG